>WNWU01000021.1:11469260-11509561 GCA_012654045.1 Ptyas mucosa | reverse complement strand
TAGAATAGAATAGAATAGAATAGAATAGAATAGAATAGAATAGAATAGAATAGAATAGAATAGAATAGAATAGAATAGAATAGAATAGAATAGAATTTTTTATTGGCCAAATGTGATTGGACACACAAGGAATTTGTCTTGGTGCATACGCTCTCAGTATGCATAAAAGAAAAGATACGTTCATCAAGAATCATAAGGTACAACACTTAATTATAGTCATAGGGTACAAATAAGCAATCAGGAAACAATATCAATATAAATCATAAGGATACAAGCAGCACAATTACAGTCATACAGTCATAAGTGGAAGGAGATGGTTGATGGGAACAATGAGAAGATTAATAGTAATGCAGACTTAGTAAATAGTTTGACAGTGTTGAGGGAATTATTTGTTTAGCAGAGTGATGGCGTTCAGGTAAAAAACTGTTCTTGTGTCTAGTTGTTCTGGTACTCAAGTCTGCTGTTCCAGTTGTGACCCAGGACCTAAATTATTTTGGATGAATTAGAATAGGTGGACAGCACTGAAGCAAAACTTCAGATCAAATATAGTATAGTCAGTGTTCTCTCACTGTCTTTTCTTTTCTCTGTGTGCTTAATATGATTGTTCTAATCTGGTATCATGCCCATTAGTATGAACAACTATGTTGGAATAAGCACACATAATTTCAATAAATGACATAAGACAATTTGCAAATTCGAATTCTATGTTACCATAAATAAATCCACTCTAATCAACATCTTGTTTGTGCCTACAAATCCCAAAATTAAAGACTTAGATTTAGATTTACTATGTCAAATGGCTTTTCAGTTAAATATATTCTTTTGCAATCTACCTGAGCTATGGGTATATATGAGATAACTAAAGCTATTAATCCTTTTTTAAAAAAATCTTAATTTAAAATAATAATTGGGTAAATTACAGTATAAAACTCCATACTTTCCCCCAGCTTTTCAACTAGTGTTAAATTTCTTTTTCAAAGAAGGAGTCAGTGCTTCTTTAAAAGCTTTATAGAAATCCCTTGAAAACCCATATAGCCTGGGGAGATTTTCCTGGTTTCAAAGACTTTAATGACTTCTTGATTTCATCATCAACATTTCTATACGGGTGACCTGTTCTGGATTTCTAAAAAAGTTATCCAAGATGTCAACTGATGGAATATTTGCCTGATGCACTTTTTCACAAAATTCTTTAAATGCTTCATCGATTTAGGGTGAGATTTAATTCTCTCATTTTCTACTTCAATAGCACTCATTTTAAGGGTAAAAAAATAGTATCAGCTGATATATGTATACATTTTTATTCACAATCTCTCTTTTGAGATAGATTAGGGTGTTTATAATGCTGTCAGTTTCAAGTATCTGAAGCTCTCTGCATTTATCTATTTGAGATAACCAATGTTATAGTAGAAGAACTGACAAATCTCCTTTTCTCCCAATCTGGCTTATTTGAGAGCATTTCTAGAACAACCACAAATTTTCCTTTCCATACTTCCAAATCTGCTTCTGCTATTTGGCACAGATCCACAAAACTGCTATCAAGAAGATTCATGGAGAGAACATCCTTCTTCTGATCCTAGTTGACCAGTAGCCATCCATCCCTCTGCCCCAGTGGTGGGATTCAAATTTTTTTACTGCAGGTTCTGTGGGTGTGGCTTGGGGGTGTGTGGCTTGGTGGGCGTGGCTTGGTGGGCGTGGCTTGGTGGGCCTGGCAGGGGAAGGATACTGTAAAATCTCCATTTCCACCCCACCCCAGGGGAAGGATACTGCAAAATCCCCATTTCCTCCTGATCAGCGGGGACTCGGGAGGCAGAATAGATGGTGGGGAGGGACAGTCAGAGGTGGTATTTACTGGTTCTCCGAACTACTCAAAATTTCCGCTACCGGTTCTCCAGAACTGGTCAGAACCTGCTGAATACCAGCTCTGCTCTGCCCCCTGCTCCTCATTGGTAGTGTTGTTGTAATGGGAAAAAACAAGCTGGCCCCTTTGTGGGGGGAGAGGCAGAGCTGAGTCTCAGAATGATCAAAAGGTGTTGCAGTGCTTTGATTTTGGAAGGGGTGGGGGGAAATCCTGGGAATTGAGAGGCAGGACAACTTTGGAGTTCCTGCCAATGGAAAATGCCTGCCTCTAATTCCAAAAACAAATGCTGCAAATCATTACAGCGTTTCCTGTGGAATAGTAGCTGAGGAGCTTCATTGCAAAAGAACTAGAGCAACGGTGTCAAACCCACATCATCACGGCAGTGTCACATGACGTATTGGGACTTCTTTTCTCTTTTCTAAACCGGGCGTGGCCAGCGTGTGATGCATCCGGCCCATGGGCCAGAAGTTTGACAACCCTGAACTAAAGGGTTACAGAGAAATAGTGCCGTCACCTAGCCCTGATGTGGGAAGTAACCTTTTAACCCAGGGGTGAAATTCACTTACCTTCCCTACCTGTTCGCAAATGTGCATGTGCATTCCAGACAAGTGGCTGTCCAGTCTCTTCTTAAACACCTCCAATGATGGGGCACCCACAACTTCTGAACACAAGCTGTCCCACTGATTAATTGTTCTCACTGTTAAGAAATTTCTCCTTAGTTCTAGGTTGTGTTGTGGCTCTGACCCCCGAGCCCATCGTATTGGAGGAAGAAGTCTCCGAACATGAAGGAGAGGAGCCAGCCAGGCCTCCCTCTCCCGGCCCCTCCTCTCTGGCAATTCCTCAGGTGTCGGCCGAAGGAGAGGAGATTGGCCAGGAGCCAGGTGTCTCCGATCTGTCAGAGAGTGATGAGGGAGACAAGTTGTGGCTGGAACCACGCCAGCGTCGGCGTGCTAAACGGTCACAGCAGATGAGGAGGCGTGCCAGAGATTGAGCTGAGTCACTGGACCACACCCCACAGGCTATATAAGGGAGAGTGATGGCCATTCCAGCTCTGTGACGGACAAAGCAAAACCTCTGGCGAGTCACTTGCACTTTTGGGACAAACAACGCCTCATCTGTTGTGGATTTCTGTTACTGGACTACTTCAAACTGTTTGTATTTTGGTGTTATCTGGTGGAGGAACAACCCCTCCTTCTTGGAGTAAAAGCTCTTGGCAGGCAGCTGCTGCGTTGCTGCCAAGTTTTGATAATGAACCTTTGACTGTTTTGAAACAATTATTTAACCCTTTGGGGTGGGTGTTTGTGCGTGTGGGAGACGGGGACAGAACAGGTTGCTTCTCTACTTGATTAGTTTCCATCCGTTGCTTCTTGTCTTGTCTTCTGGTGCTTTGAAAAATACTTTGACCCTCTCATCCTTCTGGCAGCCCCTCAAATATTGGAACACTGCTATCATGACACCACCTAATCCTTCTTTTCACCAGACTAGATATATCCAATTCCTGCAACCATTCTTTGTATGTTTTAGTCATGGATGGGATGGTGGTTTCTTTTTCTTTTTAGATAGCAGGAATAATAAAGAAGAAGAAAAATAGCAGTCCGATTAACAAAAACACAGAATCTGGAACGACTTGAGAAAAGAAATTCTCCTTTACTTTAGTGTGATTGGCGGGAGAGAAAAATCACAGAGGTTAAAGAGACAATGCCTAAATATCTACCTAATACCACTATCTAAATGTGCTAAGTAGATTTGCATTGGCTATAGCCTTCACCAGCTATAGAATAAATTTCAACAATAATTAATTGCCTCCAAACAAATAGGACCTTCCTGTAAGCAAGTGAACATAAAACTTGGCTGTTGGGTTTTCTTGGCAAGCTTTCAGAAAGGCAAGGTCCACCTTTGAAATGTCTTGCTGAGTTTTACATAGCAATTATTCTTTGTGACTGGTTTTACTTCTCGTTCGTGGTTGGGTGTGTAGCATTCAGATGAACCTAAAGTAAACTTTTCTACTTTTCTACTTTTGGAGATCTTTCCACTGGAATGCTCTCATCAAGTTTAATAGCGTGTCCCGTACAGGTAGTCCTCTACTTACAACAGTTCATTTACTTGCAATGGCACTGAAAAAAACTGATTTATGACCATTTTTCACACTTTTTCATCATTGTGGCATCCCCATGGTCATGTGATTTACCTTCGGAGGCTTGACAACTGACTCACATCTATGATGGTTACAGAGTCCCGGGTTATGTGATCCCCTTTTGTGACCTTCTGCCGGTTTCCCATCTCCCTTGCCTATGGCAATGTCGAGCTCGAACCTTCGCTTGACAATGCTGGGATGGGGAGGAGGTGGAGGACCCAGTCGGGGGACTGAAAGGCACACACACGAAGATGCAGGACTGCACCCAACAGCACACATAACCGGAGACGCAGGACTGCGCCTAACGAAAACGCACAAACAAAATGGTGGTGGTAGCACCAGGAATAGGCGGCCGTGATGGCGGAGCGTCGGTTTAGGAAAGGGGGAGGGGGACTATCCACAAACGGAAAACTATCCACCAACAGGAAGGGGATGCATGATGTTTGGCGCCCGTGAGGCCAACGCCGCTGAAAAACCCCTGGAAGGGATGGGCGCTGTGCATGGAATGCACTTTACAGCTGATTGCCATCACCACCCAAACTGAGGGAGGGGTGGGGCAACGGTATAAAGGGCGTTACGAAGCGGATGTTCGTAGTGCCAACTTTAAACCAGTTTGGAGCTCAGTGTTGTCCCGGAGCTCTCGCTAGCATTAAACCAACTTCACAAACTACTCTGCATGTGTCCTGTTGTGTTTTCCTGCTACCTGTGGATCGCCTGGGAGAAGGAGCTGAGAGGCAACTTGAGAACAGGCCAGGGTGCTTTGTGAGTTGACATTATGATTTTTATGCATAGTCCATGGTTCAAATTGAAAGGTTCACTGATACTCTTGATTCAGAGGGTAGCTTTCATTTTTGCTACTCCACTTTGATCTGTAATTCTTGGATCAGCAAAGTGAATTGTTCAATTTTGAACCCCTACACTATACAGAATTTAAAGCAGGGGTGAAACGCTCCCGGTTTGGGCCGCATCATCTGATCCGGTAGCGATGGCGGGTGGTGGTTCGGAGAACCGGTAGCAAAAATCCCTGCACCCCCCCATGCCCAGCTGAGCCGCACAATCATCAGAGGCTTTTCTTTTTTACTTTTAAAAGCATTTTTTCTACAACCTTTTAAAATGCTTTTAAAAGTAAAAAATAACCCTCTGATGATCATTCGGCTCAGCTGGGATCATCAGAGGCTTTTCAAAGCATTTTTTCTGCAACCTCTTGGCCGAAGAGGTGGTAAAAAAAATGCTATGAAAAGTCTCTGATGATCCCAGCTGAGTTGCCTAATTGGCAGAGAGGTACCTCTGCCAATCAGACAACTCAGCTGGGATCGTCAGAGAGGCTTTTTAAAAAATACCTCTCTGCTGATCAGGCAACTCAGCTGGGCTCGTCAGAGAGGTATTTTTTTAAAAGCGTCTCTGACGATCCCAGCTGAGTTGCCTGATTGGCAGAGGCTTTTCAAAGCATTAGAAAAAATGCTTTGAAAAGTTAAAAAAAAAACAAAGTTGGCCACGCCCACCCAGTCACATTACCCCCCCCCCCATCAAGCCACGCCCACAGAACCGGTAGTAACAAATTTTACATTTCACCCCTGGTTTAAAGCTTTATTTGTCAGTTCCTTAACTTTATTCTTACCATAGACAGTTTCATGATAAATGGTAGAAGCACTGAGTGTAGATTATTCCCAAATTGATCAGTTACTGTCACATTTATCTTCCTCCAAGGAATGGTTCTTATTTTTGCATGATTTTAGTGGCTTTATTATTACTCAGTCCTGTTACTTATGGAGCATGGAGCTAGATTTCTTGGAGATCTGACTATTCTGTTATTTTAAGCTATGTGGATTATTCATAGCTCTTCTTGCTATGATTTCCATTAAGCTTGCTACCCCATGAGCATTGATCTTATAAGGGCAAATGTAGCTAGGGCTGTGAAAATAAGTGTAAATAGTGATAATCTCACTTGATAGTTTATTTTCCTCTCGATTTAACCTGTAAACTGCTCTTAAGGAGAGGGAAGCATCAAAGAATTCTGTTTGGGTTCCCAAATATTATTTATCATGCAATCTTGCCACTTGAAAAATTACCACTAGAAGGAAACTGCAACCACATAACAGCTCTTACTGTTGTGTGTGGGTATGTATAGGTCTGAAGTTTATTGAGTATACATGCAATATTCTTCCCTGAGCAGCCTTGGAGGGCTGATATAAGAAAATCCCATATGAGCTGAGACTGTGGTCCTGTGGTCAAGGGGTCATCTAAACTACAGTTCCTGTCCTACTATATCTGTGATGGAGAACCTATGGCACACGTGCCAGAGGTTGCACGCAGAGCCCCCTCTGTGGGTATGTGCACCGTCACCAGCTGCTCCTCTGGTTTCAGAAGCTGGTCTTTGCAGGCCCCAAAGTGCTGGAAAATGGCCTGAAAATGGGCAAAAACCAGGCTGTTTTGGGGCCATTTTCTGGGCTGTTTCTGGGCCTTTTTCGGACCATTTTCTGGGCAGTTTTCAGGCTGTTTTCCGGGTTGTTTTTTGGGCCGTTTTCAGGCCATTTTCAGGCCGTTATTTGGGCCTGAAAAACAGCCAAAAATTGCCCAAAAAACAGGTATGCATGCACCAACCAGCTGGTATTTGGGTTTCCGGTGCTCCGGCGCATGCACATGCATGCACATGCACACATGTTCTGATTTGGGCACTCGGTGCCAAAAAGGTTCCCCATCACTGTACTATATCATCTTTAAGGAACAAAGGACCTATTTATAACATCTCACCTGATAAAATATATGGAAAACACTATTTCTTTTGTATGTACAGTTGTTGTCATCTGATCAACAGGATATAGTTTTAATGAAGCTAAATTTTGTTATACTGTCTGCAAAATTAGGAAAATTTTTGACTCCCCACTGAAAATCCGCCACCAATTGTTAAATATTATCTTGTCTTTTTTATTTTTAATGCTTCTTGTTTGTAACGCCACTCTGTGACCATAATAAAATTAACTACTATATGCAATATTTCTGTTCTTCTGAAAGGGAAATTAAATATCACCTTGGGAATGTTGCAATATGGTGTTTCAGCTGCTGGCTTTTAAACATCTACATTAGTAGTTATATTGGTTCAGGAAATCTGGTTTGCCAGTGAGTTACAGTATTATAGTTACAGTTAGAGTGTCAGACCTGCCCCAATCTGCTCTCTCAGGAAACTAAGACTTGTGACTCCGTTTAGTTGAAGCAAAGGAACTTTTACTGAAAGAAACTGATTGCAGTAAAGTCAGGCAGAATCAGGTGTTCTCGCGCAAAGTACTAAGCTATTCCTTCCAACTCCCAATCCCTCCCCCTCATGACCAGTTCCCCGCCAGCCAATGTGATGATGTTTTGAGAAACCTGAGGTACGAAACCGATAACATTCCATTCTCAGGGCAAACAGCCTTGAAGATCCTGGTACAAGATGGTTTGGTGATCTGGTCACTTCCCCCTCCCCATTTCCCATCATTAGATAGACTGGTGTGCCTCCCTCTCCCTCCCCTTTGATGGCAGGAACCCAGCAAGATGCCAGGCCAATGATGGAGATCTTGACAAATAGTTTCAGATCAGTTTCATTGGAAGCTGAAGCTGGGAAGGGGTAGATCCAAAAGAGACTGATAATTCTGTAATTCTGTAATTATCTGTAATTATTTCTGTAATTCTGAAAAATGGCAGGGTAAAATTTTATAGAGTACCTGGATATTATTTTTTTCTAGAAGTAAGACTAATCTAATGAAGTTTATATCCAATTGATGCAACAACAAAGGAAGGACGGGAAAAACTCATGGTATATTGTATATGTACTTTGAAGCTTTTTTCTTTTGCTTCATGTCTAAGTGAACTGACCCACATTGTTCTTCCTGCTTTATTATGTGAAGTGGAGTACAATTGTTCTTTAAATCACACAGTGCTCTAGATTTCACAATTTTTCACAACACAATACACAATAGGATCAAAATCTAAGTAATAATATGTGCTTACAAAGAAAATATGAATTAAAGAAGATAATATACTTGCAAAATGTATGTATAGAATACACAATAACAGAGTTGCAAGGGGCCTTGGGGCAGTGGTGGGTTTCAAAATGTTTTACTACCAGTTCTTTGGGTGTGGCTTGGTGGGCGTGGCATGGCTTGGTGGGTGTGGCTTGGTGGGCATGGCAGGGGAAGTATACTGTAAAATCTCCATTCCCATCCCACTCCAAGGGAAGGATACTGCAAAATCCCCATTTCCTCCCGATCAGCTGGGACTTGGGAGGCAGAGAATAGATGGGGACGGGGCCAGTCAGAATTTTTACTACCGGTTCTCTGAACTACTCAAAATTTCCACTACCGGTTCTCCAGAACTGGTCAGAACCTGCTGAAACCCACCTCTGCCTTGGAGGTCTTGTAGTTCCTGCTCAAGCAGGCGACCCTATAGTATACCATTCTGGACAAATAGCTGTCCATCTCTTCTTAAAAACCTCCAGTGATGGAGCACCTAAACTTTCTGGCAATAAGCTGTTCAACTGTTGATTGAAAGTTCTAGGTAGGATCTGTCCTTGCTAAGTTTCCTTCTGTTACTTCTTGTTCTGCCCTCAGGTGCAATGGTGAAGACATTGACCCCTTCTTTTCTGTGACATCCCCTCAAGGACTACACATTGAGTGCTGCTGATCACCCACTTGAGAATCCATCTTGTAATGATGCTATCTAGCCTACATTTTTTTATCTTACCAAGAAGTAGGCTGTGGTCTACTTTGTCAAATGCCTTACCGAAGTCCAAGTATACTAGTTTCACAGAATTTCATTAGTCCACTAATTTAGTTACTTCGTCAAATAATTCAGTAAGGTTTCTCTGTAAGCACACACACTCACATTTTTGGTGCTGGGCGAACTGATAGATAAATTATGTGAATCCCACCTCTGAACTAGATGCTTTGAAGATATAAGATTTTCTGCCTTGAGCAGGGGGTTGGGCTATAAGAGCTCTGAATTCCCTTCCAGAACCTACAATAGGATTCTATGTTCTAAGACAGTGATGGCTAATCTTTTTGCCGTTGTGTGCCAAAAGTGGGGGTAGTGGGGGGGATTGTGCGTGCACGTGCCCACACCCATAATTCAATGCGCCCCATCCCCCCACATGAGCGTGTGATCCCCCACTCTCCCCCCCCTTTTGGCATGCGATGGCACAGTGGGCCCGGTAGGCACATTTTATTTTGTCCTCCCCAGGGTCCAGAGCCTTTCTAGGAGCCTGGGGAGGGTGAAAACAGCCTTCCCCACTCCCCCGGAGGCCCTCCGGAAGCCCAGAAGCAGCCCATTTCCCAACTTCCGGTGGGCCAGGAAGGCCTGAAAATCAGCTGCCAGCGTGCACATGCGTGCTGGACTGAGGTAGGGCAACACTCACATTCCCACAGATATGGCTCCGTGTGCCACCTGTGGCACCCGTGCCATAGGTTCAGCATCACTGTTCTAAGATATAGTACTGTTTAGGTTCCAATTTATCAATATAAAGAGATTAGTTCACTAGGATTTTCTGAGAGTTCAGGAAAGAGTTACTGCATTTGTTCATAAAGTGTTCCAGGATAATTTGTGACATGATTTTAGAATGAATGAGAATGTTCGGCTGAAGCACTGACGGTTATTAAGCTGCTTATTATAATCCTTGAATCATATCATTTATTAATATTTGCATGTGAAAGTTATTGCATAATCATTTGAGTACAAAAATGTCACTCACTACTGAAATTATCTTTGTTTTTAGCTACATAAATCTTTCTAGAGAAACACCACCTCCTCCTGAATTAGCTTAGACATTTCCTAAGTAGACTAATGCTTTTTGGGGAATTAATAGAATTTTTATGTCTTGATCCCAAATGAAACTGCTGTCAGAAAAAATAGAAGTGAAGCATTCATTTACTTTTGCAATGTTTTCTAACACACTATTAAAACACCCACACATGTGTATATACGTGTGTGTATGTGTGTGTGTGTGTGTGTGTATGCAAATGACATGGGTTTTGTAATTTGTTAACTAACATAGTTACTTTGTATTTTAATTTGATTTATTTTCTCTCTCTTAAAATTATGTTCAGGTCTATTAGCTTTTAACATTCCTAATCTAATAATAAAAGTGGAGACTATCTCCAGATAAGAAAAAGTTTGTTAGTACAAATTGGGTTTAGTTTATCTCTTTTGCGAACTCCAAACAACCTTTTTCCTTACAATTATGCCCCTTCTGATGTCAGACCTCATTTTAATGAACATGTCTGATATTATGGGATACAAATATATAACGTGTTTGACTACATGTAATTGATTGCCTATGCAAAGAGGAGGTTACTTTTACCCTGTCCAATCCACTTTCCTCTTGCATTTTCTTTGTTATGTGAATTATAAAAAGGAGGGAAACATGGGGTTCGGGGTTCTCTTTCTTTCTTTTTCATTGAGAGATCCCATTTTATCAAGGTACCCTAATACACTGCTTTTAAATGATCTTCCAACTCAGTTGCTTATTGGGAAGGTAAACTGAGGCAGAACCTAGGGCCAGATTTTGGGAAGTAGCATAGCAATAGCAGTTAGACTTATATACCACTTTACAATGCTTTACAGCCCTCTCTAAGAGGTTTACAGAGTCAACATATTGCCCCCATCAATTTGGGTCTTCATTTTACCCACCTCGGAAGGATGGAAGGCTGAGTCAACCTTGAGCCTGGTGAGATTTGAACTGCCAAATTGCAAGTAGCCGGCAGTTAGCAGAAGTAGCCTGCAGTACTGCACTTTAACCACTGCACCACCGTGGCTCCGGTGCACCACTGTGGCTCATAAGTAGCATTAGTACCTCTTGTTACTATTTTCCTTTCATACTTTAGTTTTGATTTTGTGATTTGGTTAGCATGTTATTTTGATTCTGAAGCTTGTTTGAACCCCACAAAGTGGATTCTTTAGCTCAGGGAGCTGGCTAAAAGTTCCATGCATTCTAAGCAAATAATAAAAATAATTTAAAAAGGGAGAAAATGTATTGAAAATATTTTGGAAATGATGACTATTGTCTTAAAATGAGCTAAAACTGTATGCACCGTTCTGTAAGGGTAAGTTTTATTGAGCACCACAATATATTGTTGACTTCATTGGTTTACATTTGGTGTACATTTACCATTGTACATAAATGGTGAGGAGGTGGAGAGGGTTGGTAGTTTTAAATTTCTGGGAAAGATAAATCTATCTCAGCATCTACTTCTGTCCTACTATCACAGCACCATTGAGAGTGTCTTGACATACAGCATTCTTTTGCATGGTATGGGAGCAGCTCTGTAGTGGACAAAAAAGCTCTACAAAGAATCATTAAAACTGCCTAGAATATCATCAGGCTCCAGCTACCAGCTCTGGATGACATCTTCGAATCTTGCTGTTTGAGAAAATTGCATAACATTCTCAGAGACTCTTCCCATCCTGCTCACAATCTTTTTGGACCGTTGCCTTCTGGCAGAAGATACAGAACAATTAAAACTTGGACCTCGCGTTTTCTGAATAGTTTTTATCCCAGCGCTATAATTGCACTCAACAATGAACTAAAGGGCCACTATCAGTGAGCTGTTGGACAGCACTACTTGGTCTGTTGTGTGGATGTTTGGGTGGGAGTGTGTTTGGGGATTGTTATGTGTGTTGGACCTGGTCTTTGGGTGTTAAGTGAATTTCGTTGTATGGGTATACTGTGCATACTCGTACAATGACAATAAAGTTATTATTATTTAGAGTATTTTCTCTTTTTGGAATTCATTCTTGCATACCCAAGAGTTAAGATAGGGACTATCTATCTTCCTCTTAAGATGGTTCTTAAATGGGAAATGGATTATCCCAATCATAGGGATTAGATTCGTCCCTTTAACAGATACTGGAAACTTCAGATCTGGCCATTCATTTCTAGCTGATTAAGCCTCCTGAAGTAGGAGCTGAGGTTCTCCTTAACTTGAAATAGCTTTATGTATGTATCGCCTTTGGTGTTTGCATTTTTATGGTCTTTTTCTGTCTCATGCCCAGATGGATAATTCTGTGTTGGAAAATTAGGGAAATCATTCTTTACACTGACTGATAATAATGAATTTCTGCAGATGCAAGTGTTCTCACTGTTGTTAGAGCATTTAAAATACTGATTTTGTCTTTTAGTTTAATGAGGCATACTATAATGGGCCCACAAAAGTAAATAATGTGCTTTATAACCTAGTTCTGGTGCAGTATTCAGAGGAGGAAGATTCATCTCTTCAGTATTTCCTGTTCTACCCAATGAGGGCCATTGGCTAGAGATCATTCTAGAACTTTTCATCAGCCAAGATCCCCCAAGCATAGATAATGGAAAGAACAAAACTATCATTCACTCAACTCTCTCACATTGACACACACACATTTTATTCTTCAATTATTTCAAGTACTGAGGCATCTCGTTCCAAACCTCTAACCACCAGAGCAACCAACTGAGTGAACTCTTTGTTAGAGTTCAAAAAGTTTCTAGTGTGATATGCTAGACATTGTGGCAAAGTTTACATTCCTGCAACAATAACACTATTTAAAGAAAAGGGTCTGGACTTGTGGTTATATGACCTATAATTCTTTGTTTATAAGGCGTTATAAGCAGAGGTGGGTTTCAGCAGGTTCTGACCAGTTCTGGAGAACCAATAGCAGAATTTTTGAGTAGTTCAGAGAACCTGTAGTAAAAATTATGACTGGCCCCACCCCCATCTATTCTCTGCCTCCCAAGTCCCAGCTGATCAGGAGGAAATGGGGATTTTGCAGTAACCTTCCCCTGGACTGGGGAGGGAATGGAGATTTTACAGTATCCTTCCCCTGCCATGCCCACCAAGCCATGCCACACCCACCAAGCCACACCCACAGAACCGGTAGTAAAAAAATTTGAAACCCACCACTGGTTATAAGGATGCTGCAACCTTAGTGCCGATTCAATGCAACCCAATTTCTGAAAACCATACTCCATGTCCCACGTTCAACTTCAAATGGCTAGAACTTGGCTGCATTTGTCCTGAGGCCTGTCTAAGTAAGCCTCAGGTTTGGGCTGAAAGAAATCCTTTGGGGTCCGTCTCTGGTTTGGTCTCCCCATTGAATAGGTTTTCCTTTGTTCTGACCCAGCGTTCACGAGCCCCACTCAACAGCCTACTCATGAAGAGAAACACCTTTTTATTTAGAAAGGCAGGAATACACGGCATTCAGGTCACACATCCATAGGTGATTCACAAGCCGTAGCAGTCTCTGAATTCCCCACAGGGAGCCTCAATTGGCACTTTGATCCCAACACAAAGAGTTCTGACCAACCTGATTAGTGGCAAGGAATCCACCAGAGGGAACTCTTCTGGAGCATGAATGGCTGTCATGCTGGAACGGAATCATGCCTCCCACACCCCTCCTCTTTATATCCCAGCCAGAGAGGGGCTTGTTAACATCTCCTTCTTTTCCTGGATAGCTGGCCCTCAGTCCTGCTTGCTCTCCTCTCCACACTTCTCTGCATGTACGCGCATCTGGGACAGGGCCCAGCTGTTCCTCCATGTCACTCAGCTCAGGCCCTGAAAAAGCTGTCTCTCTGCCTGAGCATGAGTAGATGGGCCCTGCTCTGCATCTGGTTCTGGGACCTCCTGCTCCTCAGAGCCTTCTGCTGGCTCCAATGGTAACCCAGGTACTCCCTCCATCTCCTCTGACTCCTCTGACTCAAATACCATCTCTGCTGGCAGTCACGAACCACAACTTCGTGGATTCCAGTCTAGCATACTGTGTCATCTTACCTCGGGTAATAGTGTCTCTCGGCCCAGCCAAAACCTTAATTGTACATAATTGAACAGCAGAGATTCAGACCTGCAAAATACCCCCAAAACAGAGAAGGTGGCAAGTCTATTCAAAAAGTTAAGGTACTTGTATTTCTATGTATCCTGCAATGCACCAGAGATCTGCATTAACTATACAAATTTATTATTTTTCCAAAGGAGCACAGTTTATGCCTGCTGCAATTAAGCTTTTTGCAGCTAAAGCCCAAGCAGATTTATTATATAGGGCTCAATTGGGATCATATAACAGCATGATCACTTTAGAAAGGGTTCAGACAAAATTTCTAAGACATATCTTCCGGGTTACCTGCTGTTTTTCCAAATGGAGTACTTCAACAGGAAGCAGGAGTCAGTAAACCTGAACATAATCCCAAGATAAATATCTTTACCTACTGGTTGAAATTACACCACAGTCCTAGCAGGCTGACCCATGTAATATCAGCAAACAATTACAAATCTTCCTGGGAACTAGTAATCCAAAAGAAATGAGCCTCTATGGCAGAGGTGTCAAACTCAAGGCCCTGGGGCTGGATCTGGCCCATGGGGTGCTTAGATCTGGCCCATGGGGCCACCCTGGAAACAGTGAAAGACTGGCCCACGGTGACTCTGCCAGTGAAAATGGAGCTCGAGAGGGCCACATGTGGCTCTCCCAAGGTCCGTTTTCCCTGGCAAAGAGTTGCAGGAGGCTGTCCCAGCTGAAAACATAGCTTGGGAGCCCATTTTCACTGGCAGAGTGCTCAGGCCACCACAGGTACCCCTGGCAGGAGTGACATCAAGATGGCCATGCCCACCCTGGCCACACACACCCCGCCCTCCCCTCCCAAGGTGAAACCCAACCCTGATGCGGCCCTCAATGAAATTGAGTTTGACACCCTTGCTCTATGGTTTTTCCAATAATGCCGCCTTAACCTTAGAGTCAAATCAAGCTAGATCAATAGTAAGGCAAAGGATCTTGGATATAGTAGGTCCAAGAGAAATTGATGCTTTCTCTCATAACATAATTGCACATAACCAAATTTTAATGTCTAAAACAGCCTCATATTTATATCATATCACATTCCCAAATGTAGGAGAGTTATCTTTAGCTCAGTTTAATGCTATTCCCGCAATTGTCCTGGAAGGGATAATACAGGAAAACCCCATATAAAACCTGATGATATAAAATCCTTTGATACGAGTGCCAAAAACCTTCTTCTACATTGCCAGTTCTACAGGAACATTTGCCACTTGTGGATTATTATTTTATTTAAATTTCTGGGGTATTCTGATAGCTTTTATCAGATCACATAATCAATTTATTTCTCTAAAAGTAGCAAAGTTTTGCTACATTATGTGTAAGATTCTCGCAGAAATGTTTGCTAATAATTCTTGTTGTTAGGGGATAGTTTTGGGTTGTTCATTTAATTGACTGTATTTTTTATTGGTCAACGATCAAAACAAATTTTCTGTTTGTCTGATCTACAAAATGACAAGGCCAAAATCATCCACACCTATTATGGTGCAATTTCAGGTTCTCCATTGGATAATCTCTGACTACTCCTATAAAACCTTGGATATCTCACACAGGAAACATTATACCTTGACTTGAATTGGTAGACTGACTCTAATGAACACAATAAGTCTTCCACACAACAATTGTTAGTGCTTCCATTCTGATATAGAGGTGGAGTCAATCACCCATGTATTGCTACACTGTCCATTGCACTACCCATGGTGTCTGGCACTCATGAATCCATTTATCAGAAACTTTGGCTCTCTTTCTGATAAAATTACAACCTTCCTTCTGCAAGTCCTAACTTGAAAAACCACTACAAAGTTCACCAACTTTCCTGCAATAGCTATGGCTTGCAGAAGCCAGGGGAAATCCTCTTCTCATTATGAATCGTTTCAGAGCATTGATGTTTTGTTTGTTCTGTATTTTACATTTGTGTTTTATTGGTGTTGCTGAATTTTAAATTCTATACTTGTTTTATCCGTCCAAGATTGTAAATACATAGGATAGTTCTCCGACCCTCAATTTTAAGAATAAGAATGGTACCTAACCAGAAGGAAGTTCAGATTGGCTTAGGGTTAACCATCTGACTACCAGAAGGTAGTCCTGTGGACTATTTGAGATGAAACATCTATTTGAAAGGTTGGAGTGTGACGGGCTCTTGAAGAGATCCAGTTGCAATCCTTCAGGATATGGAACAAAACAGGGTTTGAAATTATAGAAGTTCTGTAGATTTTTGCTGGGTGGGTTAAAAAATTTTACACTATTTTTCAGTTACAGATTGTGAAAAGAGCTATCTTTAGTATTTAGCAAATTTCAAAAGATTTGGCAGTTCATTTTTAGGTGATTATGCTGATGATGATAATGTCAGGGTTCTAAGTAACACCCCCAACGAAAGAAGACTCTGAGGCTTGAAGTTCCTCATAGTTCCATTTTATTAGAGATGTCATATGGCACATCTGGGAAAACCTGAATCTGAAAGCTTCCAGGTTTTCCCCACCCAAAGGAAAGTCCAAGTCACTGCCCAGCACCCACATGTCCATCACATGGTCCAATCAAAACACCGTCCCAACTGGAGATGCCTCCCAGTTTCAGCCCTCCAGGTACAGGGCAAGATGTCCTTGACTCTTTGAGAGAGGAATGTTATATCACCCATGCTCCATACAATCCCCCCTCCAAATTTCCCACAGTAGTAAATGTGGCAGGCCTGAAGGCCCAATGCAAAAGATGGCTTCCAGGCAGGAGTGCTATTCAGCAGGTTTTTACAGGTTCTGGAGAACCGGTAGCAGAAATTTTGAGTAGTTCGGAGATCCAGCAAATACCACCTGTGGCTGGCCCCAGAGTGAGGAGGAAGTGGGGATTTTGCAATATCCTTCCCCTGGAATGGGGTGGGAATGGAGATTTTGCAATATCCTTCCCCTGTCACACCCACCAAGCTATGTCCACCAAGCCATGCCATGCCCACAAAGCCATGCCCGCAGAACCGGTAGTAAAAAAAATTGAATTCCACCACTGCTTCCAGGCCTGACAGATAATTCAAATGATGATAATCTTTCTACCAAAACTTGTAAAAAGAAGATTGGAAGTTCTTCTGTGAATGAGGCATTACATGTCAAGTAATGCCAAATATTTATTAGGAAAAGAAGCAAAACATAGTGCACATCTAAGAGCTTTCATTAGACTATTTGTCAGGAAAACATTTAGTTTATCATCCATCAAACATTTTGTATGTCTGGCATTGAATATTCCCCTATTCTCTCATTAATTTTCAGATTTATATTTCAGTTTAACTGATGTGTTGCTATACATGATATTGACAGAGGTTTCAATTGTTGATCTCAACCTATTGCTTGTATATTTCAAAGGCCTTACCTTGAATCTATCCTCTGTTTGACAGTTGTTCCATTTCACTGACTGAAATCCAACTAATATTTTCCCTGATGGTTGTATTCACTTTAGTTCATACAATATAACCCATTTTCAAGAAAAAAAAAAGGGGGGGGATAACCAGATCCAGGAAACTACAGACCAACCAGTCTAACATCAATACCTGGAAGATTCTGGAAAAGATAATCAAAAAACCAGATCTGCGAACAACTAGAAGCAAATAAAGTTAACTGGCAGCCAGCACAAGTTTGTTAAAAACAGATCATGCCAAACCAATCTTATCTTATTCTTGATAAAGTTACTAAATTAGTAGACCAGCAAAATGCTGTGGACATAGTATACTTAGATTTCAGTAAGACATTTGACAAAGTAGACCACAATCTACTTCTTGATAAGCTGGACAAAAGGGAATAGACAACATCACCACCAGATGGATTTGTGGTTGGCTGACAAACCGTACTCAATGAGTAGTCCTTAATGGTACAACATCCACCTGGAGAGATGTAGTGGACTACCACAAGGCTCTGTCTTAGGCCCAGTATTCTTCAATATCTTCATAAATGACTTAGATGAGGGAACAGAAGGGGAACTCATCAATTTGCAGATGACACTCTACTCAAGAAGAAGACAAGGTCAAGATCCAAAAAGATATTGACAAACGTAAACAATATGGCCTATCCAATAAAATGAATTTCAATGTAGAGAAAAGCAAAGTTTTACATTTAGGCAGGAAAAATCAAAAGTATACGGTAAGTACAGATTAGATGAGACCTGGCTCAAAAACAATAATTGTGAGAGGGACCTTGGAGTCTTAGTCGATAATCACTTGAATATGAGCCAGCAGTGTGCAGCAGCCTCCCAAAAAACTAATACAATCCTGGGTTGTATAAATAGAATCAAGATCACGTGAAATATTAGTACCGCTTTACAAAACCTTAGTAAGACCATGCCTGGAATACTGCAACCAACTTTGGTCACCATACTACAAAAGAGACTTTGGAAAAAGTTCAGAGAAGAGCAACTAAGATGATCAAAGGCCTGGAGACTAAAGCATATGAAGAATGGCTGCAGGGTTTGGGTTTGGCTAGTCTAAAGAAAAGAAGAATTAGGGGTGACATGATAGCAGTATTCCAGTACTTGAAAAGCTGCCACAAAGAGGGGGTCAAATTATTCTCCAAAGCACCAGAGGGCAGGATGAGAAACAATGGCCGGAAACTAATCAAAGAGAGAAGCAATCTGGAACTAAGGAGAAACTTCCTAACAGTGAGGACAATTAACCAGTGAAACAGCTTGCCTCCAGGAATTGTGGGCGCTCCATCACTAGATGTTTTTAAGAAGAGGCTAGACAGTCACGTATCTGAAATAGTATAGGTTTTCCTGCTTGAGCAGGGGGCTAGACTAGAAGACCTCCAAGGTCCCTTCCAGCTCATTTGTTCTATTCTATTCTAATATGCAGATGGCTATAGGTTATTATATCTATTTCAGACCATAGTATCTCATTGAATACTGCTGCAGTTTTTCTTCAGCTTATCCTGTTCTCTGAAATCTCTGTCTTTTATGGAAGAGAAGAATTGCCCAAGGGGTTCATTTAGATCCAAACAGATGGTGAGATGAGATAATAAAATTTGAGGTGTGGATCCACTAGACTGGAAAAGGAATAGAAGAAGGTTCTATATCCCCAGGCCCACTGCATGAACCACATTGGTGAAGCTGCTGCCAGGCAAACAGTACAAATCAAAGCAGGTTAGCAGAAAAGGTTAGGTCTCTCTTTAAGTTGTTATTGTTAGCCTGCAAAATGAGCATAGTGTCTGCCTGCCTGCCTGCCTCCCTCCCTTACTTTTCTCTCTTCTTGATGGGGTCACTTGGAATAAATATTCCAGCCAAAGATCAAAGAATGAACAAAAGAACAAACAATAGTTTCCATACTATTACACGGATAATGTAAGTCAGATGAAAACATAATGGGTATTGCTTTGAAGAGAATAAGGTAAACCAATAAAAGGAATTCAAACATGTCCTCCTAACTTTTCTGCAGTCATGCAAAGAAGGTTAAATGTGTTGGTGATGATTATAGTTAAATTAAAAAGCTCTAAGTGGGTCTTTTCAAACTGGGAAATGGATATTAAAATGGCAGTTGTGACTCAGTGTAAGTCAGTGTTTCTCAACCTTGGTAACTTGAAGATGGGTGGACTTTAACTCCCAGAATCCCCCAGCCAGCAGCGCTGGCTGGGGGATTCTGGGAGTTGAAGTCCACCCAACTTCAAAGTACCAAGGTTGAGAAACGCTGGTGTAAGTAAAGGTAAAGAGATGTGCCTGGGATAAGATATCCCGTTGTTATACATAGACCAGTGATGGCGAACCTTTTCGGCACTTGGAAACATCGCACACACACACGCTTGTCAGGGCCACACTCTGGAAAAGTCGAACTTCGGGGTTCTAGTGCACAGGCGTGCCTGACAATCAGCTGGCTGGTGCACATGCGCAGGCCAGTTTTCGGCACTGCCGCGCGTGCAAAGGGGATTGCGCTCTGGAAAATCTGCTAAGTGAAACATTTATTAAGTGAATTTTGCCCCATTTTACGACCTTTCTTGTCACAGTTGTTAAATGAACCACCGCAGTTGTTAAGTCAGTAACACAATTGTTAAGTGAATATGGATCCCTCATTGACTTTGCTTGTCAGAAGGTTGCAAAAGGTGATCACATCGACCTTGGGACACTGCAACCGTTGTAAATATGAGTCAATTGCCAACTGTCCAAATTTTGATCATGTGACCATGGGGATGCTGCAGTGGTCATAAATATGAAAATGGTCATAAATATGAAAACGGACATAAGTCATTTTATCAGTATTGTTGTAACTGAACGGTCATTAAATGAACTGTTCTAAGTTGAGGATTACCTGTAGATGACTGTTTTTTTCTTATTTTTCTTTTTTATATTACTTTTTTCTTTTATTTTCTTTAAGACAAAGCTAAAATACAAAATACAACACTCCTCCCCCCAAAAAAAATCCAAAAAAAGAGAAAAAAGAACAGAAAAAATCCCCCAAAATTATCCCATCTAGTTGAATACTGATTAATACATTACTATGACATTAGTTCCCACCCCTTGCGAAACAGGCCCTCCCCAAATTTTTAAACTACTAAATTTATTTGCAAATTATTGACCTGTTTTCTATATATTATATCAGTGAAAAAGTAATTAACAGGAATAATAATAATATTAAAACAAAACAAAATTAAAGTTTCAAAATGCACTGTTAACAAACTGTTATTCTTTTCTTCTTGAGGAGCTGGGTTTTTTGCTTTATTTAAGATATTTTGGAAGGGCTTTGGATTTTGAAAAGGTCAGAATATGTCATATTAACAGTGACAATTTATTTTATAGATAAAATGTTAATTTAAGAAAATCTCTAGCTGCCTTTCTATAACCCCTATGTGTTATTTTCTTTAATTTTTATTTCCTTCTATTACTTTGTAATACTTCAGTTTAGTGAGGTAACATCAAATTCATCAAATTCAGATCAAATTCAACAGATGTAGAGGAACATTATAGGGACGTGGTGGCTCAGTGGTTAAGACACTGAGCTTGTCAATCGAAAGGTCGGCAGTTCAGCGGTTCAAATCCCTGGTGCCACGTAATGGGGTGAGCTCCCGTTACTTGTCCCAGCTTCTGACAACCTAGCAGTTCGAAAGCACATAAAAAATGCAAGTAGAAAAATAGGGACCACCTTTGGTGGGAAGGTAACAGTGTTCTGTGCACCTTTGGCATTTAGTCATGCCTGCCACATGACCACAGAGAAGTCTTCGGACAGTGCTGGCTCTTCGGGTTTGAAACGGAGATGAGCAATGCCCCCTAGCACATATGTGTGTGAGGAACCTTTACCTTTACCTTTTAGAGGAACAGTCAAATAATGAGTGAGAGATTGCGTTCATATTGAGAATTGTTAATCTTTGAATTTTGGCCAAAGCAGCAGATACACTTACATATACATTGATCAGGGCTGAGGACCTATGTAGCTGCAAGATGCAATAGGTATAAGATCTAATCTGTGAAGACAGCAATGGGTCCAAATATGTGTTCTATTGAATAGATAGACATATTTCGAGATTTTTTTTTTACTTAGTGCTATTGACGGTTTGTAATTAACATTTTTTAAAATAAGTTTTTTTCAGTTCTCTTTAATGATGACTACATAATTGATTTTGACAGCTAATAAAGACGCTGGCTCTTATATAAAATATTATCTTTGTTGTTAAACTTGAATGTAAAAACATTGACACCATCTCTGGCTGGTAAACTATGTGTAATGTTACTTAGGATTATTTTGCACAGTCTCACTTTTTAAGAGGCTGTCAAGTCCCTCTTTGAGGGAGATGGATGGTTTAGAAATGTGAAATATAAACAAATGACACTATTAAACTATTAATTGTTATCCTAATTATTATGCATATTTTAAGGGTTTGTCCTTCCTTTAAAATTTCTTCAGTCAACCTTAAAGAATTTAAAGGGTTTACTAAAGTACAACATTGTGTAAATAGATTGTATCAGTCTTGAAATAGTATTCTTGTTTAGAGTATTAATCTTTTAACACAAGGTCACTGTAACTTTTAGCAAACTGTCATAATTTGGGACTGATTATTTTAAAAAATGATATATTCACAGGCACCAATAAAGAAAGCTTATTTGTTTATTTTGGAATTAGTATTCCCAAATATTTAAAATGCATAAAGACCTGATTTTTCTAAAAAGAATTTGAATTGTTTAAAATTACAAATGACAGAATGTTTAGTTAAAACATCACTCAGTTTCACAGTGTTGTTCACCAATTAATCAGTGCTTTAGGTTATATCCTTCAGGTTGTTTATGCCTATAATATTTTTCATAAATGATCAAGTAGTATAATAACTAAAGCAGTGATGGGTTTCAAACTTTTTTTACTATCGGTTCTGTGGATGTGGCTTGGTGGGCGTGGCATAGCTTGGTGGGCGTGGCTTGCTGGGCATGGGAGGGGAAGGATACTGTAAAATCCCCATTTCCTTCCGATCAGCTGGGATTTGGGAGGCAGAGAATAGATGGAGGCGGGACCAGTCAGAGGTGGTATTTACCGGTTCTCTGAACTACTCAAAATTTCTGCTACCGGTTCTCTAGAACTGGTCAAAACCTGCTGAAACCCACCTCTGAACTAAAGTGAACATTATTTATTTGTAGGAATTTCAGAAAAAAAGAGCTAGAATAAGCCATATTAAATCAATAACTGTAATTGTATAATAGATTCTTTTTCACAAGAGGGTAACTATTTTCTATTTTTTCCCTCCTGTTTTAAAAGGGCTGTCTTTTAACTTCCTGATATGGTTTTCCTATTATTGCTGTGTTTTGATTTGATAGCCATAAATTTTGTTAACATATTATTAGGAACAATTCACCTTGAGGAAAAAACACCTCTCATGAAAGTCTTCATAATATGAAGAATAATGGACTTATCAAGAATACTGAGGGGGGACAGCAGAAATGTCTGTTTTTCTAGGTTAGAAGGTAGTGATGTCTCAAACTTAAATCACCAAATATGTCTTTGCTTCCTGTTTATTTGCTTCCTGCACTTTTGTTGGTAGGGTGAAGTCTCTGGTTTTTAGTATGCTGCCTATATTTGCCATAGCTTTCCTCCCCAGGAGCAAGCGTTTTTTAATTTCTTGGCTGTAGTCCCCATCTGTGGTGATCTTGGAGCCCAGGGAAATAAAATCTGTCACTACCTCCATTTCTTCCCCATCTATTTGCCAGGAATTAAGAGGGCCAGACGCAGGGGTGAAATCCAGCAGGTTCTGACAGATTCTGGAGAACCGGTAGCGGAAATTTTGAGCAGTTCGGAGAACCAGTAGCAGAAATTTTGAGTAGTTTGGAGAACCAGTAAATACCATCTCTGGTTGGCCCAGAGTGGGGAGGGAATGGAGATTTTGCTGTATCCTTCCCCTGCCATGCCCACCAAGCCACCCCACCCCCACCAAGCCATGCCCACAGAATCGGTAGTAAAAGAAATTTGGATTTCACCACTGGCCAGATGCCATGATCTTAGTTTTATGTAATCAAGTATCTATATGTAAACAGAGCTACCACATAAACAGTAATAATATCTATGTAGACAACAGCTGTAATAATATTGTGTTTTACCTAGATTTAGTTTTCTGACTACCATATGTTCGTAAGGCATCAGAGTACCCATCTTATTTTAGTAGAACCCAATGACTCTTGCATGAAGTAGCTCGGTGAGTCTGCATTATAAACAGAACAAATTCCACGTAAATCTGAGTAAAGTATTGTCGAGTTTTGACCTCTCTCTCTCAGAAATAATGTTTGTTATTTCCATTGATTTGGAAGATGAATCTCGTATAATTCCATTTATATTCTGAAATGATGAATTAAATAGCCTCCCCAGGGTGCTGTCTGTATTTTTAGCTGCCAGTTCAATCTCATCTCTGCCTGCATCCCTTGTGTGCTGTTTCTCATGAAGATATTAAAGAGAGTTAGCAATCCCAGGAGGCCTTTAGTTAAAGCAGCAGATAATGGCTCTCAATTAGTTCAGGTAATGGTAGTTACTAGCATTTTAGGGGAAATGGAGTTTGAAATCTGTTGTGGATAGATTTCTGCTAGAATTCTCTCATATGGGTCTGGTACCAGAGTTCACAGAGGGACACAGTGGCTCAGTGGCTTAGACGTTGAGTTTGTCGATTGAAAGGTTGGCAGTTCAGTGGTTCAAATCCCTATTGCCATATAACTGGGTGAGCTCCCGTTACTTGTCCCAGCTTCTGCCAACCAAGCAGTTCAAAAGCACATAAAAAATGCAAGAAGAAAAATATGGACCACCTTTGGTGGGAAGGTAAGAGGATTCCATGCACTTTTGGTGTTTAGTCATGCCGGCCACATGACCACGGAGATGTCTTCAGACAGTGCTGGCTCTTCAGTTTTGAAATGGAGATGAGCACTGCCCCCTAGACTCGGAAACAACTAGCACATATGTGCAAGGGGAACCTTTACCTTTACCTTTTACCACAGTTCATATAAACAAAAAGAGGCAATTTAATCTTATCTTTATAGCATTGTAGCACTATGTCTAGTGGTTTTGGTACATTCTGCAGAACGATAGGTTCTAGAAATGAATTTTTTTTTTTTAGAAAATTCTGCTGAAGCTATTAAAGGCCAAAGTCACCACTTTGCCCTGATTTGTGAAGACAGTCCATTAATCGTTTCCTGAGCACATATCTGCATGCCTTTGTTTATGTCTCAGAATCTTCCTGCAACAGAGACATACTGAGAATGGCTTTAGGGTGCTATGCTGTCAAAGGTGTTATCCTTTTATATTCTGCCTCAAAATACAGGCAATTGTATGACGGCAATATAGGGCACATTGATGTGCATCAGGGAGATGGCCTGAAATAACATGTCCTGAGCTGGCAATCTTATGGCTCCAACAGCTTCTGCCAATTTCCTCTGGGACCACATTTTTAGTCCATCCCTGATCTTTTGATCAGGGGTGGGCTGCTGGGGGTTCACAGGGGTTCGGGAGAACCTCTAGCTAAGATTCTGTGCAGTTCGGAGAACCCCAAATCCCACTCCTGGCTGGCTCCACCCACCCCACCGTGCCCCTCCCAGGAGTCCCCACCTGACCTGTTTTGGATGATGGTGAGTGCAGGGCATTCACGGAAGCTCAGGGAGGGTGAAAAGCGGCCCTACAGGAAGTTTGGGAAGGCCAAAAACAGGCTAGTTTCCGGCCTCCAGAGGACCTCCGGAGCTTGGGGAGGCTGTTTTCGCCTTCCCAGAGGCTCAAGGAAAGCCTGCGGAGCCTGGGGAGGGCAAAAACACCCCCCCCCACCGTGGTGCAGGAAGCTGACTAGGCCATGCCCACCATGGCCACGCCCCCACAGCAACCAGGCAGAGAACCCCTTGCTAAAATTATTGAAACCCACCCCTGCTTTTTACCCATTCTTCGGTCCTCTCTTAACAGCATGGGAGACCACAACATGAAGTTCTGCAGCCATGCTCTTTTTCTAAAATTAGTCGCTCAATCTGGAAAATGCTATGTGAATATGCATGCATGTTGTCTAGCTCACGCAAGGGCTCTTTCAGCTGCCAAAAAGAAACGAGAAAGAAATCAAGGGTGAGACTTCTAATGCACAAATATAACATTTTGTGTACATTGGAAAATAATATCACAAATAATATCACTAGGCAATTGAAAGAAACATGTTATAGCAATACTAACAGCAATGGCACTTATATACTGCTTCATAATGCTTTACAGCCCCCTCTAAGTGGTTTACAGAGTCAGCATATTGCTCCCAGCAATTCGAGTCTTCATTTTACCAACCTCAGAAGGATGGAAGGCTGAGTCAACTTTGAACCGGTCAGGATCGAGCTCTTGGCAGTCGGCAGAGTTAGCCTGAAATACTGCACTCTAACCACTGTGCCACCACAGTTCTCCTTTGTTATAGCTTATTTTTCACACGGACAGGAAGGCTCTTCAGATCAACACATTTTGCCTGCAAATAGCAACCGATGGCACCTTTACTTTATGTGATCGTTCTTCTGCCATTGTACTTTGAATTATCTGCATGAATGATATGGTAGAGATTCCAAAGGACAAATGGTTTGATCAAATTTGCAAACTACACCAAGCTGGGTGGAATAGCCAATACTTTAGAACAGGGGGTGTCAAACTCGTGACAACACGTTGTTGTCATGTGATATATTGCAACTTTTCCCCCCTTCGCTAATCCAGGGGTGGGCGTGGCCAGCGCGTGATGGATCTGGCCCGCGGGCCGCGAGTTTGACACCCCTGCTTTAGAAGATAGACTCAAGATGCAGAAGGATCTTGACAGCTTAAACACTAGGCCCTATAAAAAAATTCAATTCAGTGGGGAGAAAAATAAGATTTTACACTTAAGAAAAGTCAAATTCACAGGTATAGAATAGGTGGTACATGGCTCAACAGAAGTAACAGTGAGACGGATCTATGAGTCCTCCTGGACAAACACTTAAGTAGAAGCCAGCAGTGTGCTGCACTTGGCAAAAAAGCCAATGCAGTGAATCAACAAAGGAATAGTATCAAGAGCACATGAAGCATAGCAGGGGTGATATTCACTTAACTTTGGTTCACAAATGTGAGTGCGCGCACACACGCGCTTCACTTGCACATACCACCTCCGTGCATGCACAGGACCCTCTGCGCATGCACAGAGAGTCAAAATTGTGACGTGATGACATCCGGGCGGGTGGGCGGAGCCTCCCGCAGCCATCTCTACTGATTCGCCCGAACCAGATAGAACCAGCTGAATACCACCATTGAAGTATAGTACTGCTTTATATTGCTTTGATAAGACCACTTGGAATACTGCATCCAGTTTTGGTCACCATGATACAATAAAAAGATATTGAGATTCTAGAAAGTGAAGAGCAATGAAGATGATGAGAGGGCTGGAGGCAAAAGCATAGCTACAAGAATTGGGTATGTCTAGTTTAATGAAAAGAAGGACTAGGGGTGAGATGAAGGGCTATCACAGAGAAGAGAAGAGACATTAATACAATTGAATGTGTCCAGAAATATTTCACAAGAAGAGTCCTCCACTCTGTTGTGGTCCGCCAGCAGCCTGCAGAGCTGGCAGCAGAGTCAGACAGCGATGCGGCTGAGGAAGAACAGGGGCCAGTCCTGGAGGCTGGGGAAGGCCCAGATGAGGGCTCTGAGTCGGAGGCAGAGATGGGACCAGGGCCATTGGGAAATGATGTGCGGACTCCGGAGCCTCCAGAGGTTGACAGTAGAGAGGCATAGGAACAGGCTCCTCCTGTTCCTAGTACACGTATGAGAAGAGCTGCCAGAAGGCAAGAACAGCTAAAGCAAAGAGGACGACTCGGGAGTAGGGCCACGAGATGATTGGCCCTTCCCACAAGGCTTAAAAGACCAGCAACGGCTCTTGGGCTCTTTGTCGGAAAACAAGGTTTATAGACTTGTTCTTGTCTTGCTGTACTTATCACTTGTCGGCGTCTTCTGTTTTTGAACAAGGTTTACTGGCAGAAGGTTGCAGGAGGCCCTTGCAGCCAAAAACGGACCTTGCAAGGGCCACAGACAGCCCTCACAAGCTCCATTTTTGCTGGCAGAAGGTTGTAGGAAGCCATTGCAGCCAAAAACAGACCTCAGGAGGACTGCAGGCAACCCTCCAGAGCTGTTTTCATTGGCAGAGGGTTGCGGGAGGTCATCACAGCCTCCCGAGCTCTGTTTTCACTGGCAGAGCACTCGGGCCACCACAGGCGCCCCTGACACGAGTGATGTCGAGCTGGCCATGCCCACCCTGGCCTCACTCACCCTGGCCCCCTAAGCTCAAACACAACCCTGATGCAGCCCTCAATGAAGTCGAGTTTGACACCCCTAGATTAGAAGGTTATTAACTATAGTCTGGCAAAATTTTATCTATTAGGCATAAGCAACTAAAAAATTGGACTCACTGGATTTAAAATTGTCATCTTTGGGCTTAGGCCTGACAGTAGGCCAAATGGACATCCAGATTCACATTTGAAATTACGTTTAACTATTCCTTCTCTCTTCCATTCCCACATAGAAACAGACCAATTAGAAACCTCCGAAATCTCCTTGAAATTATTTTGCTCCCTTTAAAATGCCTAGTTTAGAAATCACCAAACTAGCATGTAGGTGAAACTTGGTGGCTCTCTTAAGTGGGTTGAAAACAGCCCTTTCGAATACTGTAGATTACTGTAGATGTGGGTGGTGGAACAAAGGGAGTGGGAAAAAAGAAAAATTCTCAAAAACTCTCTCTTGACAAATTTAGCTGATTTAATTTAATGATGTTAGATTTTACTATATAAAGGGGGGGAAATGAGCTAAAATGAGAAGAAAAAAGAAGTGGAGCTAAACTGATTACTTTCTTCAACCTTATGAAAATACACATTAATGCTATGTACCGATGTTAATGAACACTGACTGAATATTTGACATTACGAAAGTAGCATTATTGTGCTGATTTTGATGAACATTGACTATTTTGTATTGAACATTTTCCTGTCAACTGAGAATTTCAACTGAGAATTTTAAACAATCCTGTAGAATTTGCAGCCTCATTTTTATTATGTGCTGCGGTAGACTTGCCTTCTAATTGCTGTGTCCAAGTATTGCTTATTGGAAAAAGGAGCTAAATACAGAAGACCTTGTATAACAGGTTTGGGATACAGGGGTGAAATTCTCCCGGTTTGGACCAGATCGGTAGCGACCTGGTAGTGATGGCAGCAGGTTGTTCGGAGAACCAGTAGCAAAAATCCCTGCTCCCTCCCCCCAGCCCAGCCGAAACGCGCAATCATCAGAGGCTGCTTTTTTTTTTTTTTTACTTTTAAAAGCATTTTTTCGGCCAAAGAAAAAATGCTTTTAAAAGTTAAAAAAAAAAGCCTCTGATGATCACGTGGCTCAGCAGGGATTGTCAGAGCCTTTTAAAAGCATTTTTTTTTACAACCTCTTTGGCTCTGACGATCCCAGCTGACTTGCCTGCTTTTAAAAGAAAACAAAAGCCTCTGACGATCAGGCAACTCAGCTGGGATCATCAGAGCATTTTAAAAGCATTTTTTAAAACAACCTCTTTGGCCAAAGAGGTTGTAGAAAAAATGCTTTTAAAAGTAAAAAAAAAAAAAAGTTGGCCACGCCCACCCAGTCACCCCACGAAGCCACACCCACAGAACCGATAGTAACAGATTTTACATTTCACCACTGTTGGGATCCCATGGGGCAGTGGCCCAGAGGTGGTATTAAGCTGGTTCGCACTGGTTCAGGCAAACCAGTAGCTGTGATCGTGGATGGGCCTGCCCCGGCTCCAAGCAGTGCTATTTAGGCATGTTTTCAGGGCTGGGCACATGCGTGGAAGGTGTGTGATCGAGCAAAGTGCATGCACGGAAGGCCGGGTGCATACATGGACAGTGCGCATGTGCACAAAGCAAGCATGCGCACACGGGGTGAACCAGTGGTAAAGGGAACTGAAACCCACCCCTGCAGTGGTCCCATTTTTGTGATCTCTTATGCCTCCAGTAAGCGTTGGGTTGATCCTCATGGCCAGCTAGCTTATTTACTTACAAAATTGATATAGCTGCCGCTCACAGAGACTCTAGGAGGCATATAAGCAATAAAACACAGTATAGAAAAAACAATAAACAATAACACTGCTCCTCCCCTCCCCAGCGACAACACACTGTCAAATAAGCCATTTGATGGACTTACTGGCAAAACCAAGTCTTCAGGGCTGTTAGATCAGGCGCAGGAAAGAAGACAAGACCAGCGGGGTCTGTTCAACAAGTTTTATTCAGCTCTTAACTAAGTCAGAACAGACGAACGGCTGTGCTGCCGGAGCCCTTTTTATAGCGCTCCGGCAGACCAGCCGTCCAATGACAGCGGTTTAACTTTCCCGCCCGGAGGATTAACCAATCCCCGGCCGGATGTCCTTATAAGGACATAACACTCCTCCCCCCCTAGATAAAACATGGTTCAGCTCGTGTCAATCAACAAACGTAGTCACGCAGGTAAGCGGGACGTCTGGAAGCCCTGCTCGACCTGCGCAGTTCATTCTGTTCTCCGTCGTCCGTCTGGAAGGTGGCCGCTCCGGTGTCCTCCGACCCTCGCCCCCGGGATGCCTGCCGCTGGGTCGTTGAAGGTGCCGGTCCTGTCCGTGCGCCTCCGGCCTTGCTGCTGGGCTGCGAAGTGGTCGTTGCAGGTACCGGCTTCGGTGTGCCGCCTCCCGTCCCGCTGTTGGAATACATCTGCTGGTCCGGTTGGTCTCTTCCCTGGCCTGGGTGCCGATCATCGTAGGCCGGTAAGTCCCTTGGTTTATTTTTATTGTTTGAAAATTGTCCGTTTCGTTGATTCTCGTGATGGTCGACCCTGTCTGGGTGGTGCAGGTCGACCTGGTCGGGTCGTTGTTGCTTGGGTCGGGGGTCAGCTGGACGGGAGATTTCCAACGGGCATTTAAGTTCCTGTGTGCAGGGTTGTCGTAAGCCTCCCTCACAGGGTTGTTGTTGGCCCCCTCGGTTGGGCATGTCCCGGTCTACTGGTGTTCCCTGGAGTTCATCGCCGTCGGGGTGGCGTTGGGCTGCCTTGCCGGGGAGGCGTGAGTTACTGTTGCCGTGGAGTCCCCTGTCTACTCGGCACTTGCAGTACGGTAGTGGGTCTGCTGGCTGGCTGGTCATGTCGGGGTGGTACGGTCCTACCTCGACTGGGTGTTGCAGGGCTACCTCAAACGGGTGGTGTTGTCCTACCTCGTCGGGGTGGTTTCGTCCTGCCTTGTAGGGGTGTTGTTGTCCTACCTCGTCAGGGTGGTTTTCGCCATCCCCTTCCCACCGCTTCCGGAGTTGGTCGATGTGACGTCTACAGACCACTCCATCTTGCAGTTCAATAGTGTAGGACTTCGGGCCGGTTGTGCTCTCGATTCTCCCCTTCAGCCATTTCGGCAGGCCGTGGAAATTAAGCGCGAAAACCGGATCTCCTGCAGAGAAGGCTCGGAGGGGGCGGCTCGCGGTTGCGGTGACCTCGGAGTGGTACAGGGGGTGTAGTCGGTCCAGGGGTGACCTCAGCTTCCTGCCCATCAGCAATTCGGCTGGGCTCTTTCTTGTGGTGGCATGCGGCGTAATGTGCTGTATCAAGAGGAAGTTGTCGATCTTTTCTTGCCAATCGCCCGGTCCCATCCTGGCAAGGGCCTCTTTAGTGAACCTCACCATCCTCTCAGCTTGTCCGTTGCCAGCCGGTCTGTAGGGGGCAGAGAGGGCATGGCGAATGCCCAAACTGGCCAGGAACTCCTCCATGGGTTTCGAGGTCAGCTGCGGGCCGTTGTCGGAAACAAGGACGTCCGGCAGCCCGTGGGTAGCAAATAGGCGCCGGAGGGCTCTAATGGTGACTTCAGTAGTGATGGATGCCAGGGGAATGACCTCAAGCCATTTGGAAAATGCGTCCACCACTATCAGAAGGAACTTTCCTTGCATCGGGCCCGCGAAGTCTATGTGTATTCGCGCCCACGGGTTGCTCGGTGTTTCCCATTCCGCAATAGGCGTTTGCGGAGGGGCGGGGCGGACTTCTTGGCACGGATCACATCTGGAGACCCAGTCCTCAATGTCTTTGTCCAGTGATGGCCACCAGACGTAGCTCCGTGCCAGTCCCTTCATGCGTACGATGCCAGGGTGCCCCTTGTGCAAGGTTTTCAAGGTCTCTAGGCGCAAGGCCTGGGGAACCACGACCCTGTCACCCCACAGCAGGCAGCCCTTCATGGTTGACAGTTCCTGCTGCCTCTTTGCAAACGGCTTGAAGTCGTCGGTCAACGGTCCCGCAGGCCAGCCGCGCAGCACCCAAGACATCACTTGTCTCAAAGTCCGGTCTTTCTGGGTTAGTGCCGCGACGTCTGCGGATGTGACTGGGCAAGCCAGGTCGCCATCGATATGATGCAGTCCCAGGGTGGGGGCAGGGTCCTCCACTAAGTCTTTTGACGGGCATCTGCTCAAGGCGTCAGCGTTGCTGATGTTACTGCCCGGCTTGTGGCAAAGTTCGTAAGAGTACCCGGCCAAAAAAATTGCCCAGCGTGTCATCCTGGGCGATGAGTAGTTAGGTGTGGGCTTGCTTCCAGACAGAAGGCCCAGCAGGGGCTTGTGGTCTGTGATGACCGTGAACCTCCGTCCGTATAAGTACTCATGGAAGCGCTTTACGCCAGCAACGATGGCCAGGGCCTCTTTGTCCAGCTGGCTGTAATTTCTCTCGGCGCTGGACAGCGTCTTCGAGAAATAGGCGATGGGTGCTTCCTTCCCGTCCGGGAATTGATGACTGAGGACTGCTCCGATGCCGTAGGGGGATGCGTCGCAAGTCAATAGCAGGGGGAGTGTCTCGTGGTATTGGATGAGGACACTCTCGGAAGAAAGCAGGTTCTTGACAGCTCTGAATGCTGCTTCCTCTTCCTTCCCCCACCTCCAGGAAACCGCCTTCCCCAGCAAGCGATGGAGCGGTTCAGCCACGGAGGCTTTCTGTTTCAGGAAAACACTGTAAAAATTCAGTAGTCCCAGAAACGCCTGAAGCTCCGTCTTGTTTTGGGGGGCTGGAGCTTCATGGATAGCCCTAACCTTAGATTTAGTGGGGTGAATGCCGTTCTTATCAATGAGATAACCCAGGAACTCGACTTCCTGGACCCCGATGATGCACTTGTCCCTCCTGACTCTCAAACCCTTCTCCTTGAATCGCTGTAAAACCATGCGCAGTCGCTCAAGTAGTTGGGTTTTGGAGTGGCCGGAGATCAAGACATCATCGAAGTAAGGGACCGCCCCTGGAATGCCTTGAAGAAGGCGTTCCATAAATGATTGAAAAATACCTGGGGCTGCGCTGACCCCAAATTGGAGGCGCGTGCATTTAAAGGCCCCTCTATGGGTGACAATGGTTTGTGCCTCCGCAGTTTTTTCATCCACTGGCAATTGCTGGTAAGCTTGGGCCAGGTCCAATTTCGCGAATATTGATCCGCTCCCAAGTGAATGCAGCAGATGTTGCACCACTGGAACCGGATATGCGCTCTGCTGGAGGGCCTTATTTATCGAACACTTATAGTCGGCGCAGATGCGCACAGACCCATCATGCTTCATCGGGGTCACAATGGGGGTCTCCCATGTAGCATGATCGATCGGTTCCAGGACTCCTTGGGCGACAAGCTTATCTATCTGGGCGTCGACCTTGGGCCTCAAGGCGAACGGAACCCTGCGGGGCTTTAGCCTGATTGGGGTGACATTTTTGTCCAGATTGAAAGAAATAGGTTTCCCCACAAATCTCCCCAGCTTACCATCGAAGACTTCCTTGAACTCTTCGATGATGGCGTCGAGTTCGTCCCTACGAATTTGGTGGATCCCGCTGATAGACAGCCCCAATGGCTCGAACCACTCCATCCCCAGCAGGCTCGGGCGGTTGCGCCCCACAACGGTGATGGGTAGGACGCCCTGGAAGTCGTGGTAGGTGACCCGGAGCGAAGTCCTCCCCAGGATCTCGACAGGGTTGCCGCCGAAATCGACAAGACGGGCCCGTAGGGGCTTGAGGTCTTTCTTTGAGACGCCCGGTTTCAGACGCTTTAACTGATGCCAGTCCATGATGGAGTAGTTCGACCCCGAATCAACCTCCATAGAACAGGGTGTTCCTTCCACGATTACGGTGGCATGGAACTTTGCGGCCGCATCGTCAATGGTGTGGATGCCGGAGGACAGCTGATCAGTTCTGACTGCCGCGTAGCCGCCGCCTCGTTGCTGAGACCTGGCAGAGGACCGTTTGGATGGTCTCTGGTTGTCTTGCCGTTTCTCGCCCCAGCCGGGGAAAAACGGGCCCGGGGTAGGTGCTTCGGCCCTGCAGGCTTCAGCGATGTGCCCCCGCTTGTTGCAGCGTCGGCAGATAGCGTCTCTCCAACGGCACTTGGCCCTGGCATGGCTTCCTTTGCAGCTGCCGCAGGGCTCGATCCGGGCGCCATCTTGGTTGCGCTCGCGACGGTTTTGGCGGGAAACCTTGTGAACGGCCATTTCGTCGTCGGAGCAGGAGCTGGCAGACGACTCCTCAGACGAGCTTTTGGGGTGGCGTTGCAATTTGTGCACCCCTTTAGCCCTACTCATGGCGGCAGCTGCCTTTTCTGAGATCTCGGCTGCGATTGCCTCCTCAACAACGTCTTTCAACGCGATTTTCTTTCGGCTGAGGAACTTACGTTGCAGTCCAATGTCCCTCATGCCGAAGACAATACGGTCTCTGATGGCGTTCTCAACATTGTCAAACTCGCAATTTGACGCGAGTTGCCGCAGAGCTGCCACAAAGTCCTTGATGGGCTCCCCTTCCAACTGATTCCTTTGTTGAAAGGTGAATCTGTTGGCAATGGGAGTTCCAGTGGGAGCGTAGTGCTCCTTTAGCACGTCTTGCAAATCGGCCCAAGACATCTCCTCGATGTTTCTTGGGGACACGAGGTCGATGGCCATCTCCAGCACCTCGGAGCCGCAATGCGCCAGGAACAGGGCTCGTTTCCGTTCATCGGAGAGGTCTTGATAGTTGTTTCCCCGCAGAAACTGGCGGAAACGAACCAGATAGGATGTCCATTTCTCCACTCTGGGGTCGAATTTGGAGATCGGAGCCATCGCGGCTTGTGACGCCTCCATCTTCAGTGACTTCAGCTCAGTGAGGAATTCTCGATGAGTGACTTAGCTCCGCGTGGCGGTTCTTTTCAAGTCCTTCGTCGCCAGTGTTAGATCAGGCGCAGGAAAGAAGACAAGACCAGCGGGGTCTGTTCAACAAGTTTTATTCAGCTCTTAACTAAGTCAGAACAGACGAACGGCTGTGCTGCCGGAGCCCTTTTTATAGCGCTCCGGCAGACCAGCCGTCCAATGACAGCGGTTTAACTTTCCCGCCCGGAGGATTAACCAATCCCCGGCCGGATGTCCTTATAAGGACATAACAAGGGCCTTTTGAAAGAATGTCAAAGGGGGCAGGGAGAAGAGTCTAATTTCTGAAGGGATAATATTCCAAAGGGAGGGAGCCACTACAGAGAAGGCCCTTCTTCTGGGTCCCGCCAGATGCTTCAGCATGAACATGAGCTCCTGATGAATTCTAGGGATAGAAACAGAAAAGGTTCTCAATTTAAATTCAGCATGCCAGGAAAGCAACTTCTCTTTTTCTGCTGTACGCCTAAAGCAGGGGTGTCAAATTGAAGGCCTGGGGGATGGATCCGGCCCATGGGGTGCTTAGATCTGGTCCATGGGGCCACCCCAGAAACAGCAAAGGACTGGCCAGTGGTGCTTCTGAGAGCAAAAACAGAGCTTGGGAGGCCACAGGTGGCCCTCCCAAGCTCTTTTTTCATTAGCAGAGGGTTGCAGAAGGCCGTCGCAGCAGAAAACGGAGCTTGGAAGCCTGTTTTCACTGGCAGAGTACTTTGGAGTACTCAGAGTACTCGGGCCTACAGGGACCCCTGACACAAGTGACGTTGAGCTGGCCATGCCCACCCTAGCCCCCTGAGGTCAAACACAACCCTGATGCAACCCTTAATGAAATTGAGTTTGACACCCCTGGTCCAGAGGTGGAATTCACGTACCTTCCCTACCAGTTCGCAAATGTGAGCGCATGCACACGCTCTCACTTTGCTCGCACACACCATCTTCCATGCATGCGCTTTGTTCTCTCTCATGCCTCCCATGCATGTGCACAGCCTCCTAAACATAGCTAAATAGGATGGTATTATGTTTGGGTGGGCGGGCAGAGCCTACTGCAGTCAGCACTACCAGTTTGCCCGAACTGGACAGAACTGGCTGAATCCCACCACTGCCCTGGTCTAAAGTAATCCTTCCTGAGTTTGCTGGTTCAAGTAATGCTGCCAGATGTCCTACTGCATCTCATTTCATTGTAGGCTGTACCCGATTGGCTGTCATACACTGTGGCAGGATGATCTGACCTCCAGTCACTGTCACTGCCCTCATTGCTGTACAGCCTGTATAAGATTTGAAGTACTGTAAATCAGTTAGTTTCTCAGAGAACAACAACTTCATCATGTGCTTTCAAAAGTACAGGAAGGTTTATCTTCCTAACGAACACACACTCCTTATGCTAGTCTTTAATGATAATAAAAGTTGATTTGTAAACATATCAATAACCTGATCGTATTTGTACATCCCTTATACATTAAATAAGGAACGGTTTATCACACATCATCACACAATATTTAGCTCAATTTGGACTATTGATTAAACATTCAATTTGTTATTTGTATGCTTTATAAGTAATTCTTATTGCATTACTTGCATTAGTTTTACTGCAAGATCTTACAAGCGACAAGCGACTCCACACACAGCACACGAAATGTTCCCAAATATGCATTAAGACTTCTCTAGTCATACTTTTCTGAATGACTTTCTGAAGAATAAAAATCTACTCAGCATAAATATTTAGACTTAGTATGAGATGAATTTCTACTCTTTATATACTGTAGTTCACAAATAAGGAGAGCAATTTCAATGCTTCGGTAAGACCAAACTCTTCTTTACAAATGGATTGTATGCTATTAGTAACTAAATCTTATTTATTTTACCTGCAATTTAGTGATGTCAGCTCTTTGAGGTTGATAATCTCAGGATCAGTGCAAGGACTAAAGGAACACATACTAGACTCTTATTTATAATACAGTAGAATATTATTTCCTGCTGCACTTTCTTATATCAAACAGAATAGGGGTGGGGTTATTTTGAGATTCTTTCTCATATCTTCTTCTCTTTCAGGACTGAGTTGTCTTTAATATTCCCTTACTTGCGTCTGCATACTTTCTTCAAGGTTATTGCCATATTCCTTTACAAGGCAGGATGGACAAAATTCTATCAGCAATGATCTCATTTTGTTTCTCAGAGTTTGCTCTGTTCTGTTTTTGGATCAGTGTGTAAATTAAAATATCCAGAAAAAAATGGTCCATTTCCATGTTCAAGTCATCTCCTTTAATACAAAGTTAGTGCTACTTTATTACTTAATACAGGTTTGTATGTTACTTTTCACATGCTTAGGTATTTGTATGCATTTCCCCTTAATGTTTGTCTGCTCCATGTCTGCTTGCTTAAAAAGCAGCACCACTAAAACTGGACAAAGTGGAAGGATAATGTTTCATTAAAAGTTTGAATTAAATGTGAGTGCAAGTTAAAATGCAAACAAAATGTCATCTTGCAAACTATCCCTGGCCTGTTCTCGAGTTGCCATAGGCAAGGGGGATGGGAAAACAGTGAAGCAGCATGGCAGCCAAAAACAAAAGCACATTCCAGACACATCTCTCTCAAGGCTGTCCCCCAGGGTTACCCACAGCGGCTGGAGGGGAGTAATCTCTAAAACCCGCAAAATTGCTCCATTGGCGAATGTGACTGATGACACACTCTGGGGGGAGGGTGGGAAACAGAGTCAGGTCTGGGCTGTAAATTACGTGGGGTTAGAGTTGGCTTCACTTGGAATGTGCCAACATGAAGCTCCTAATAAATAACTGGATTTCTTTTGAAGCCTGGCTCGAGGCTCATGATTTAGTTAGGGCATCCATCAGAACCCTGACACAGAACAAGTTTCAACTGTCCTATACAAACTTTTCAGAAATGGAGCCAAGTTGAGAATGTCTGTGGTCAGCTGTAAAAAATGAGACAGAGATGAATGATTGCTTTTAACAAGGGATCGGTGGGATAAACAGGTGAATTTCAATTCTTTATGACACACCCAGTGACAACTCTCTGAGGAGAACTAAGCTGCAGGATGTTCAGCAATCATTGCTTATCAAGCGTCCTCAATAATGTCCCTGGATAAAGAAAAAATGTCAATGCTGGAAAAGGGAGGCTTCATCAAGAATATATCCAGGTATAAGATTTAAACAATCAGTGGCAGTTCAAGGTCTTCAGCCGTACTGATCTCTATAAGCCTATCCAGATGGTGCCTGAATTATACATGAAAGGAAAAGCAGAGACAAAGTTAATAAACTTCGATTTTGTAAAAATCCCTCTTATCTTCACTGAATGGTACCTGAAAGGCTGTTTGATGCCAATATTGTATTTGAGTGCACAATGAACGCTGTGTTTTTTTAATAAGAGTAATGATTATGTACTTTCTGTCCCCAAATCTCTGAAGGGATTTGTATCATGGTAAATCTCAGATTACTGTGCCTTGGTTCCCTTCTGCAATGATTTTTTTTTATTGCAAAACCATTTTTGACTGAACTAGACCAAGGTTGTAAAAGGTGCACAGATTTGACTTCAATTTATTCTTCTTGGAACCAGATACTGGTTCCCAAGATACCGTGTTTTCCCAAAAATTAGACCCTGTCTTATATATTTTTTTTTAATCCCGAAATAATAGCTTGGCCTTATTTTCAGGGAGGTCTTATTATTTTGGGGCACGGGGCTCCTCTTGCAGTCTTACCTGATTTCCAGCTCTGTCTCCCTAACCCTAACCAGAGGAAATGGCGGGGACTGGCTGTGCATGCATTTAAATATTTTTGGGGAGGTTTTATTTTTGGGGAGGGCTTATTTTTGGGGACAGGCTTATTTTAGCACATGCACTCAAAAGCATGATTGGGCTTATTATCAGGGGATGTCTTATTTTTGGGGAAACAGGGTAGTCTACATTTTTTCTATTTTGAATCTTCTTACACTTAGAATAATTTTATTGTCACTTTAAATGTACACTAATTGGCATACATTAAAATGAAACCAATGTACCGTATTTTTCAGAATATAAGACACACTTTTTCTTCCCTAAAAAAGGGTGAAAATTTGGGTGCATCTTATACACCGAATGTAGCCAAAAATGCGAGGCACGGAGATGGCGATGGTCTGTAGCAATCCCTGCAGCATGGAACAGCTGATTGGGAGTATTCCAGGAAGCCGATCCGCCCTCCAATCAGCTGCTCATGCTGAATCAGGCTGCAATAATGTGCTGAAGCTGACCTGGCTGTTTGCTATTTGCTTCAAGGACTCAGAGTTTGCAGCAGCAATCACATCCAGAAAGCACACACAAGTAACTGATTCAGCCGGATTCAATAACTTCTCTTTATATATAATATAACACATAAAGTAAATATACAATACCAAAAGCAGATTTTCCAATGTGGTAGCAAATACAAGCAAAACACAAACAAAGGAGAGGAGTTTCAGTTTCAGTTCTGAGCAGCAGACTAGTTTACAACTCAGCACAGACTTAGAGCTGCAAAGCTAAGCCACGCCCAGGCTCCTTGCTGTCTCCTTCCTTGTTTCAGTTTCCAAACAGCCCTAACTCTCTTTCACACTGACAGTACACTAGCCAGATGAATACCAGATGAATAACTATATTTTTTTTGAAACTTGGCTCGAGGCTCATGAGTTAATTAGGGCATTTGTTGGAGCCCTAACACCAATGGATGTTGGTAGGCAGAGGCAGAATTTTTTTTTCTTATTTTCCTCCCCAAAAATTAAGGTGCATCTTATACACCTTAGAGCGTCTTATACTCTGAAAAACATGGTAAGTTGGTTCTCATTAGAAACAGTAACAATTCAGATACCGTATATACTCAAGTATAAGCTGACCCGAATATAAGCCGAGGCCCCCAATTTTACCACAAAAACTGGGAAAACTCATTGACTCGAGTATAAGCCGGGGGTGGGAAATGCAGCAGCTACTGGTAAATTTCAAAATAAAAAAAGACTGGTCAAAAGTGCAAGGACCTGTCAGAAATCACTTTTTTCAGCCCTCTGGGTAGTCTTTTTGTGCATATGGACTACTCAGAGGGCTGAAAAAGTAATTTTTGACTGGTCCTCGCACTTGTGACCAATCCTCGAACTTACGACTGTTCTCACATTTTATGTTTTTGCCCTATCTTGTCACTATGGTGAAGAGAAGCAGTTGTGAAATGAGTGACACGGTTGTTAAGAATGCTACAATGGGCAGAAATGATGACCAGTCATAAGTGCGAAGATTGGTCAAAAGTGCGAGGACCTGTCAGAAATCACTTTTTTCAGCCCTCTGGGTGGTCCTTTTGTGCATATGGACTACTCAGAGGGCTGGAAAAGTAATTTTTGACTGGTCCTCGCACTTGTGACCAGTCCTCAAACTTACGACTCTCCTCACATTTTACGTTTTTGCCCTATCTTGTCACCATTTCTCTCTCCCCCTCTCTTTCTCATTCTTTCTCTCTCCCCCTCTTTCTCTGTCTCTCTCCCACTCTCTCTCTCTCTCATTCTCTCTTTCATTCTTTGTCTCTTTCTGTGTCTCAGCCCTCGCCACCCCTGATTTCAAGCCCCATAATGCTCAGCCTGCCTAAAGAATGACGCCCTCTGTAGATTCACCCACCCAACTCCAGTGCCCCTATTCCCCAGCCAACTTGACGTCACTCACTGTTAGAGCCAGGAGCTGCACATTTTGAAGCTCATTCTGCCCTTCTGAAGCCCCCAATGCTTTGAGTTTCCCTCCACCACCCAAGCAAACATCGGAGCCTTCTCTTGCAGAAGCAGAATCCAGCAGAGAAATGGAACAACAAGGGGAGGGGGAGGAATGAGAATGGGGAGGAGAGGGTGTAATTAGCAGAATCCAGGCACAGAAATGGAAAAACTGGGGGGGGGGGGGGG
>WNWU01000021.1:11400354-11469160 GCA_012654045.1 Ptyas mucosa | reverse complement strand
GGGGGGGGGGCAACAGGGGCATGTGTGTTTATGTATGTCCCTCCCTCCGCAAGAACTTGGAGGCAGACACTGCCCCTCTGAGGAAAAGAGGAGGCAGCGAAACCCTGGCTGTCACCTGGGAGAGGAAGAGGGCACACTGGGAAGCTCCCTTCCCCGCAGCCCTGCGAAGCTTGCCTGCCTTCCACGTGGCCCAGTTCGGGGGCATGGCCAGCCACCAATTGCTACCAGTATGGCGAACTTGCCTCAATCTCTGCTACCTACTCACCCGAGCCGGTCCAAAGAGGGAGCTTTTCACCCCTGCCTCCCTGCAACCCCTAAAGCCGAAAAGGGGCATGGGGGAGGGGTGCCGCACCCCCCCATACACCCCATTTTGGCTTTAGCAAGCCTCTCTGCAACCCTGGGAGCCAAAACAGTTGCAGGGAAAAAGGCATTTTTTTCATGACTCGAATATAAGCCGAGGGGGCTTTTTTTAGCCTGAAAAACGTGCTGAAAAACTCGGCTTATATTCGAGTATATACGGTATATCATGGCTGTGATTCCATGTCCACTGACTGCATCCAACAGAAGCAAATTGTTGAAATTATATTTATTTGCCGTGAACTACTTCAACAGCCTGATGTTGTTGGTAATTGACATTGAACTGCTGCCTTATCCTGCAGTTCACTTTGTGCTGAACCAACTATCAGTAATAGTGTCTGACTTTGGATGATCTTAATAAGCTAAGCCGGGTAAGATCTGTTTAGTATATGGATGGGAGCTCACTAGGAAAAGCTAGCCCATCCTATTTCAGGGGATTGTAAGGAAAATAGGAGAAGGAAGGGTTATGTATACTATTCTAAGCACCTGAAAGAAAGATGGAAAAGTTTAGGAAAAAAGTGAGCGAAGGAGCTTATCGGAAGGAAATAAGAGATAAGAAAATGTAGCTAAATAGCCAAACACTATTCATTTTATTGCTTCTTCCCTGAAAAGAACAAACCATCCTTACTTCCATTACTTCAATAAACTGCTTCCCATTTAGCCACCTCAAAATGAATCTTTCATCTAGATCTCCAATTTAGTATTCAGTCATCTTGCTTTACCATATCAAGGATGAAATCCAGCAGGTTCTGGAGAACCAGTAGCGGAAATTTTGAGTACTTCAGAGAACCGGCAAATACCACCTCTGGCTGGCCCCAGAGTGGGGTGGGAATGGAGATTTTGCAATATTCTTCCCTCAGGAGTGGGGATGGAATGGGGATTTTGCAGTATCCTTCCCCTGGAGTGGAGTGAGAATAGAGATTTTGCAGTATCTTCCCCTGCCACACCCACCAAGCCACACCACACCCACCAAGCCACGCCCACAGAATCGGTACTAAAAAATTTTGAATTTCACCATTGCCATACATGCTTCTGAAATACCTAGTCCCCATCTTTAAAAAAACTGAAGGGCTGTCATACCTCCAGTTACATCCTGTTTCCTGCACCATTTGGTAAACTGGATGTGTCACATACACTTTATTTTTTTAATCATATGCCCCATTTAAAGCATGACATAATTTAAAAATATTTGTTTTCTATGTGCTTTCTCTAAATCAACAAACGTAGTACCCTCTCAGATTCAAATTTTCCCGAATTTTGCTCATTATCTTGCATCTTTTTGATTAGCAGTCTCTTATTAATAAATTAATAATCTAGTAACTTTTGCATTCAGTCTTTTATTTTTCCATCATTGTCTCATACGTACTTTACTCCCTCATTCACAGTCTCTTTCATTTCATCTTTCAACCAAGATCCTTTTCCTTGCTTTCTGTTACTTTCTCCATTCACTTCTGCTGCATTTTGTAAGATCATCCTTTTTTATCTCGTAAATAAGAACATAACTCTTTCTCGGACAAGGCTGTGAAACTGCACAATTGTCGTGAAAAAGAGGATCTTGCAAAACTCAGCTAGAAAAACCCACCCTCATGCTGAGTATCTTGAAATATGAAGAATCCCCAGTAGCATTTATTTTCTTAAAGTAAATAGTTCACAATTCTTATTGTTCTTCAACCTAATGGAATTTACTGAGGTTATTTGTCCCCCCGTCCCTTACTGTAAAAATGCATTCTTTAAAGGTCAGGAAGCTGTAAAGTTAATAGCTTAATAATTTTCCCAAAGAACAGAAAAATAATACAGTGCTCAATTTATGGATTTATCAGGCTGTCAGCAATACTTGAGTATAGCTCCCAAATCCAAGGCCACCAGTGTTCAGGATCCACCCACTTTACAAGAACAAAAGGCAGTATACTGTAGGTCATGTGCAATGAATTCAAGACTAATCTCTTTTATTTGTACGCCAGTGGAAAGATAGGGTAAACAGAAAAGCAAAACAAACACATTTCAGTAGAGGTAAATTCGTCCTATCATTTGGCATGGTAGCTGCTTCTTGACCGAAAGCAGAGACCTTGTAAGCTGAAGATTCTTTGCTATTTAGCTTCACAGAGCTAAAGTGATGTAAATCAACAAGCACACTCTCCCATGTGAATCAATCAAACACATCCATTGGAAAGCACTGGGATTTTGACCAACATGGACTTGTCTGTGTTAGCCAAAGCTGGAATATTTGAGAGCACTTGCACATCAGTGCTCCTATTCCTCAGTCCCTCAAAAGCAGCTTGAAGATGAAGATATATATATATATATATATATATATATATATATATATATATATGTGTGTGTGTGGGGGGGGGGGGGGTGGGGGGGTGTATGTTCCAGCATCACTCTGGAACGCCTCGAGCAATTTCAACAAAACTTGGTACACATATGACTTACTCTCTGGAAAGAAATACCGTGGGGGTATAACACCCCTAACACCTCCTCAGGATGTGCATTATATGAAGATACAGCTTGTTGTGCCTTAAAATGGCTTCTATTGTACTGCCTTAAAAGGGCTTCTACTATGCAGCACAGTGGAGTTGCCATGGTAACAACTTCACAGTACTCCACAAGGGAGCTCCTTCTGGTAAGGGGGAAAATCCAACATTAAAAATTACATTTGGTCTGGACATTTTCAACAAGGCTTTGATTATCATGAGGACAAATATTGAACAGCTTAGTGCATATATCATGGACAAGAAGCCACTTCTAAATCAAGAACCGAAAAAAGCATACCAAATGATCATGGATCAACTAGCAAAACAACAAGGTAGTACCATTTTACTTGACGCTTCTGGGGGCACAGGGAAAACATTTTTAACTAATTTAATTCTCACCAAAATCAGGGCTCAGGGTTATGTTGCTCTTCCTGTCTAATACAGAATTGGGATAAATAAATACCCGGGCAATGCCAGGGTTATCAGCTAGTTGTGATATAAATTCAGTTCACAGAACCTTCGGACAAGATTTTATGTGGAAATACAGTCAACAACCCAGTTCTCACGCCATGTTAAGCCATGGTTTGGTTTAGTATGACTTCCTATTGTCAGGTTCTGAATCAGGATAAGAAAATAAATCACAGACAACAGGGTAGATGTTGTTCTAAAGTTTTATCTTCCTAAATTGGGCAGGCTCTGACAATCACCCAGTGCAATTACAGTGAAATATTGTCAGCTCTAACCCTTTTGTGCTTTCCCTTCCGGTTTTAAACCTAGCGCTACTCCTCCCCCAGATTCCACCCCAAATCCCTGTGCTGATTGGAGGACTCCAGCTGCCTTCCTCTGACCAGTAATTCAGTGCAATTAGTCCTGGTTCGTTGGGGCTGATCCAATCGGGATAGGTCTGGTAAGCCTCCATTAATGCTGGCTAACCCAGCTGGCACCTCATCCACGCAAATGCAGTCCTATCCGCCCTCAGCTGGGGGCCCTATGAGCAACTGAAGGAAGAGATTCCACCGTCTGTATGCAGAGAGAGGCAAATGACGGCAAGGCAAGATATCCAGGCAGGAACATGGGCTGCACACTCTGTCACCCTCCGTTCCCCCCGGAATGACAGCCCTGATGACGTGGGCTGACACCTATGCTTTATTAATTATACTGAATAGTTTTGTATCTTGTCCCAAGCAAACGGTATACTATGTTTTAGGATGATATGTTCAACCCAGGCATTGCAGTCTAGTTCTACCTTTACAAAATGCAGGAGTTCTCTTTTTTTAAAGAAAAATGCCTGAATCTCTGAAGCCAGAATGTTGGCATGCCCTTCTGATCTCCACAGCTTATGTCTGAAAAACCTGGCAGTCCAGAAGCTGAACTTAGCTCCAGGATCTTATGTTTTCATCTTCAGCATAACTCTGGTTAACCTCAGTGGCTCAGTTGTTAGGTATCTGAGGCTCTGCCAAAGTTCACTTATGTTCTTAAGTGGCTCCAGCTTACTCAGAAGTCCTATAAGAGCTGAGCAAAATCTACTGTTATAGTATTGTGTCTGACATCTATCCTTATAGAAAAAATAAAAAAGGCGGGCTGGTGGCCTTCTATGAACCTATACAGTAGTGGCCAAAATAGTGGGAAAAGTGTATATTCTAAAACTAGCTAATAGCACCACTTTTGGGGGGAGGGGGGAGTAGTACCATAAAATTATATATCAATGGAAAGATAATTTAATCAAGAATGTAATGCAATAACTTTTATGAAGGATTTGCTATTAGAATAGCAGTTATAGTATAAAGAAGAAAAGTGAAACATGCAGAAAAAATGAGATATACAAAAATTACCACCATAGAAAAAATGAGATATACAAAAATTATCACCATGTCAGTTAATACTTAGTTGGGTAACTTTTAGCATGAATTACAACCTTATGACGTCTTCCCATGGAGTGAACAAGTCTTGATTTTCTTGTCTACAAGAGGCTTGACTTTTGGAGGAATAAAAAAAAAGAAATAGAAGGGAATAAAATGGAACTTTTATAATTGGAGTAATTATTTGACCTGGAGAATGGAAATAAAAGAAATAACTATAATGCTGCACAGAGGATAAAGTTTGAGGATATAAAAATGAAGATGGAGAAATAAAACATAGAAGTGGAAAATAAAGAAGATAAAAGATATTGTGATTAAATATGAATAAATAATTGAACATGGGAATAGTAAAAATAAAAAGGTCTCTAGAGATTATATTGAGATTAATAATAACATAATGATGATTATATTGAGATCAATAATAATATAATGATGATTATATGGAGATTAATACTGAATGATAAAAGAATAAAAGGTTGGAAAATATTAAGAAATTTAAAGAAGTCCAGGACCTGGATTTATAAAATGAATATATTGAGATTAATAAGTATGAGAAGAATTATGTTACAGATATTTTAGAAATGAAATAGGGATTGAAGTTAAAATATATGGAAAATAGCTACATTAAAAGAAATATAGCAATGGATATAATAAACCAATGTATTATTAAGATGCTAAAAGATACTACTTGAGGAAATTGATAGTTACAATAACTGGGATATTGTTTAAATACCTATAACAATTGTTATAATTTGAATATTTGTGATAATATATCTATGAAAGTAAAAGATGATTTTGCCGGAATTAACAGTGAGAAAAATAAAGATAATTATACTGGGATTAACAGTAACTAAAATGATTACACTGGGTTTAACAGTGAGAAAAATATAGATGATTACACTGGGATTAACAGTGGAATAAAAATGATTACACTGGGATTAACAGTGAGAAAAATAAAGAGGATTACACTGGGATTAACAGTGAATAAAGATGATTACACTGAGATTAGCAGTGAGAAAATAGATGATTACGCTGGGATTAGCAAGGAAATAAAGATGTATTTTGTACATTGGGATTAACAGTGGAAGGATAAAAGAAAAGGTTAAATTAGAAACTTGATAGCTATAATAATTGGGATATTGTTTAAATATGTAAAACAATTGTAATAATTTGAACATTTATTACCTAAGTGAAAAAGAAAAGAAAACTGAAACAATATATGATTATGATATAAATAAAATTACTTAATTGGTGTTATATAAATGGTATGGTTTGATAGATAGAAGTTAGGATAATTGGGAAATTGCATTAAAGAGCATTATTTGAACTAAGAACTATGTTTAAATGTTAAATTGCTATATTTTTAAAATTAAAGATAAGATTTAAATTTGATAAAGTAATAATGGAATAAAGATTTAATGAGCATAATGAAATATAAATATGTTTGAACTGTATTGTCAATAGTGAGGATTTAGGGTAAGAATTGTTGTATTATGAGTTATTAATTGAATTAAGAATTAAGGTGGGTTAATAGAAGGGTAATTGTTTTGATTAAGTAAATATGTGTTAATTTTTTTAAAGATGGTTTTAGTTGAATATGTGATCTAAGATTAAGAAATAAGTGCGATGGCAAAATAGAATAGATAAAATTTTGTTAAAGATTTTGTTAAAAATTGAACAAAGTGATGACCGGATCAAAGCTCTGTTCCGAAAGGATGTAATTTGTATGTTTGGGGAAAAAAACTTTTTGCAAAAAAAAAAAAATTATCACCATGTCAGTTAATACTTAGTTGGGTAACCTTTAGCATGAATGACGGCCTTACAACGTCTTCCCATGGAGTGAACCAAGTCTTTTAGTTCTGCAGCTGTTCTAATGTGAAACCAAAATTGAATGATTGCTTCTATTAACTGGGTCGCTTCTGACTAACAAATTTCTTTATTCAGCTCCATAGATTTTCAATTGGGTGAAGGTCTGGGCTATTCCCAGGCCATTGCAGCAGTGCAATATGATTATCTTGAAACTACCCCCCCCTTCCCCAAAAAAGTGGTGTTATTAGCCATCAAACCTCAAAAATACACTTTTCCCAAGAGGTTTCCACAAGTTGGCCACTACTGTAGATTGGCAGTCTGTACAAAGAAAAGCAGCCAAAATTATAAATTGGCAGGTCTAGTGGACATGGCCCTAGTATATTAACAGCATTTTGATTAAACCATTGGAATAGGAATAGGGATTCTATGCTGCTTCACCCTTACACTTGAAATCTGTTACATTTCTCTTGAAGTTGTTACCAACAGCAGTTCTTTGCATTTTGCACATTTACCGTTGATTGTTTGCAACTTCCCACACGCTTCAAGATTTGGCAATCATCTTAGTATTCCTGCATTGCTCTTCATATGTTTTCTTGTTATCCACATTATTATAGGCATTATCTGTTTAATTATATCATCAAAAGTTTACCTGTCCATTTTTGGTCTTGAAAGGGGTGGTGGGTGTACTTGTTTTAATGCTTTTTTTGCTTTTGTTTCATCTATTTCTAGGACACGTTGTTTTGCCGCTGGGGGAGATCTACTATGACTTGGCTGACCACAAATTTTTCCCCATCAACAAGAAAAGAAAACCAACTCCTACCCCTTCCTTCTTGGCATATGTGAACAATTGTTTAAATGATGCTTAAGCAGTTTCCCAGGGGATCCACCCCCAAATCAGAATGTCAGCTCATCAATTTCACTGGCATTTAATATTAGCTGCCCAATGGCAGAGAAAACAAAGCTCCTAGATGTAGAGTAAGGAGGTGGTAGAATGGCTTGGTGACTGCAGCATATGTTATTGTGGTGACGGCGAACCTTTTCAGCACTGAGTGCCGAAAAGGGAGCATGCGCACACCTGGGAGAGGAGCTGCCCAGGGTGCATGTGCATGCCCGAAAATGAACTTTTGGTTTCAGTTACTGAATTTCCATTTCAGTCAATTATTTTTCCAGGTTTCTGGTGTGCATGTGCAAGCGATGATCAGCTGGCCAGCATGCATGCTCATGCAGGAAAACGGAAGACCAGCTCTTCTAGTTTCCAGCACTGCCACATGCAAAAAGGCCAGCTGATCATCATGCATGCAAACATGCCAGAAACACGCAAGAGGAACAGGTGACACCGCATGTGCCAGGTGACATGGCTCCATGTACCATAGGTTCGCCATCACAGTGCTATTGTGTCTGTGACTGTGTATATGTATACCTACTGTTGGAAGAAATATCCATCTGGTTCAGTTCCAAGCGGGGACAAAGACACTGGAAACATGGAGGCTGATTGGAAAGATGGTTTACTGATGGACAGGACCACATGGCTTTGAAATCCTCGGCAGCTGACCACATGGAGTGGAGAGAAAGAGGTATTTATACCCTCTCTTGGGCCTTTCCCTTCAGCTTCCTGTTCCTGTGCAAGAAATTTATTCTATTGACTGCTGTAGGGGTCATAGCTAACTTTTTAGGTTGTCCAAGTTAAGTTTGGTTGAAGCCTGGACTCTCTGAGATGATGTAATGAAAGGTTGTGTCCTGAAAGGGTGTTGGGCCATTCCTGTTGTCTCTTGAGAAAGGATGGATCTAACCCAATAACTCAAGGTACAAAGTAATTTATTTTAATATCCTTTTATTTTAAGTCTGCATTTGGTTTAGGCCCTTTCAGCATAGCAGCTACTGATCTCTTGACCTTTCCTTGCAGGTACACATCTGGAACTGCTGGTCTCCACGTGGAGAGAGCCTTTTATACACAGGGGGAGGAGCCGGAAGGTAAGGAGTGACCAGGGGAATGATGGGATATGTGGTAGGTGGGTTAACCCTTACACAACCCTGGGTTGGTGATCACAGTGAGGTTAGGCATTTACCCTGACATCTCTTAATGGCTTTCCTGGTTTGGATCTTGAGTGAGGGCTGATCCTAACCTTCTATCTAATTCTGCCTTTTGTTCAAAATATCCTGTCTTGAATGGATTACCAAATCTGCATTTTTAAAAGCTGGCCTCAGCTTAGTAGCTGCTTGGGGGCAAGGAACTGTGGCTCTGAGTTTCTGTCTCCCTTAAGATTTTTTATTTCTCTTTTAGGGGAAATATCTTATCCTGCCTTTTTAAATATTTCTCAAAACATTTCATTCTTCTAGGAGGGGCGGGTGCTAACTTCCTACACTGCAAACATACATAGGCACTATATTCTATCTGAGCTGGGATAGATGCCAAACATGCAGAAAGAAATATTTTGAGGTGCAATTAATGTGAGCAACTGTATTTCTAAACCAGTAGAAAAATAATGATGCAATGATATCAGAGAGGAGCAGGTGAAAACAGTCAAGCACCACATATATTGAGGACATGGTTAGGCGCAATTGTGTAGAAATAGATAGTTAATTCAGTAGAAAAAGTACAACTATAAACTAAATGAAAAAATGGAGCAGGGAAATAGGCAAAGGACTGCAAAGACAGAGATAGGAAATGTTCAGCCAGTAGTGCTGAACGACATGTCCATCTGGGTTCAGTTCCAAGTGGGGAGAAAAACACTGGAAACATGGAGACTGCTTGAAAAGATGGTTTAATAGTGGACAGGACCACATGGGTTTGAGGTCCTGGCAAAAAAGCACATGGGTGAGAGAGAGAGAGAGAGAGAGAGAGAGAGATTTATACCCTCTGTTGGGTTTGAATTTGAGCTTGTATTCTGATTGGTTGTCAGACTCCCATGGGGCTATGCAGGGGTAATTATGTAGGTTGTCTTTTGAGTCCCAGGCTTGGTTGAGCCTTGCTGGGTGATGCAATCTCCCCAGGTGCCATGGGGTGAGTTCTGTTGCTAGATGGGTAGAGGGCTAATCCTACCTTTGTTGGATCTTGGGTGAGGGCATTTGCTTATGAATAGACCTAGCTATCTCTTTATCTTTTAAGTGCTGACATCTGCTGTGGGCTATTGAGGAGGGTAGAGACTATTAAGAGTGAGCCTGCTTCCTGCCTTAAAAAACATGTTTCTCCATTTCTCATCCAGGGAGGCATAATATTCTGCCTTTTTAATATTTCCTAGAATATTTCATTCTTCTAGGAGAGGGATGGGTACTAACTTCCTACAGTAGTTAAAAAATAAAACAAAACTTGTCAGCAGCTACAGCATGAAAATCACAGAATACACTCCTACATTATATGCTAAAACCCTTATAAATTTAAAGCAAAGAGACAACCCTCCTCCCACAAACACACATTCTTAGCTAAAAAGGAAAAATTCCCAGGTTTCCCCTAATTGCTAGCCAAACTGCTTTTAAGTAGCTTTGTAGTCCTTGCTAATTGTACCTATTAACAAACCCTTTACAAATATGGTGTCCTCCAGATGTGCTGCGATTAGAATCCCCAGCATGAATTTGGGGTTTTTGCTAAGAAAATTCCCATGGCAGGTGGAAGATAAATGCATATGTGGGGAAAAAAACATTCTTTTCGCCCACTTACACATATTGCAGTGCCTGCTTGCAACTATATTTCTTCTACTTGCATCTATCGGGGGAAAGAAGAAGAAGAGATGCAACAAAGCAGATGCTACTGAGCTTGGGGATATATTTCTCTTGGTAAGTAATGCAGTGTGTACAGACAGAAGATTGATATCTGCATTTAAATGAACTGCAACATGTTCATTTTTCTTATGCATAACCAGAGGTGCACATAGAGCTCTCTGGGCCACAACACAAACATTCAGATGCGTCCCTAGCCCAAAATAGTTTGTTGTTGTTGTTGTTAGTTGTGAAGTTCCGACCCATCGCGACCCCATGGACAATGTTCCTCCAGGCCTTCCTGTCCTCTACCATCCCCCGGAGACTAATTAAGCTCATGCCTACTGCTTCAGTGACTCCATCCAGCCACCTCGTTCTCTGCCGTCCCCTTCTTTTGCTCTCAATCTTTCCCAGCATTAGGCTCTTCTCCAGTGAGTCCTTCCTTCTCATTAGGTGGCCAAAGTATTTGAGTTTCATCTTCAGGATCTGGTCTTCTAAAGAGCAGTCAGGGTTGATCTCCTCTAGGACTGACCGGTTTGATCGCCTTGCAGTCCAAGGGACTCGCAGGAGTCTTTTCCAGCACCATAGTTCAAAGCAGTGATGAAATGTAAAATTTGTTACTACCTGTTCTGTGGGTGTGGCTGGGGGTGTGTGTGGGTGTAATGTGACTGGGTGGGCGTGGACAACTTTTTTTTTTAACTTTTAAAAGCATTTTTTTCTACAACCTCTTCGGCTAAAGAGGTTGTAGAAAAAATGCTTTCAAAAAGCTCTGACGATCCCAGCTGAGTTGCCTGATCGTCAGAGGCTTTTTTGTCTTTTAAAAGCAAAAAAAAAAAAAAAAAAAAAAAAAAGCTTTTAAAAGAAAACAAAAGCCTGACAATCAGGCAACTCAGCTGGAATCGTCAGAGCCTTTTAAAAGCATTTTTTCTACAACCTCTTTGCTCTGTGGTCTCCACTTTTTAGGCACCAATTAGGGGCACCTGAAAATTTAATTTGATACCCATTGAAGATTAATTAACAAGTAAAATAAAATTATTTTTTCATTGTTATTCATCTCCCTTTCCTCAAAATTCTGCAGAACGGTTTTGAAATATATACATTATGCAGCTGAGTGCTCTTTGAGGTTGTAGAAAAAATGCTTTTAAAAGTCTCTGACGATTCCAGCTGAGCCGCACGATCATCAGAGGCTTTTTTACTTTTAAAAGCATTTTTTGGGCAGAAGAAAAAATGCTTTTAAAAGTAAAAAAAACCTTCTGATGATCTCAGCTGGACATGGGGGATGGGCAGGGATTTTTGTTACCGGTTCTTCAAACCACCTGCCGTCATCGCTACCAGATTGAATGATCCGGTCTATACCGGGAGCATTTCACCCCTGGTTCAAAGGCCTCAATTCTTTGGCACTCAGCCTTTCTTACGGTCCAACTTTCATACCCATACATTGCAACTGGGAGTTAGAGGGTTATATTCTGGAATAAGTTTATACATCACCAGAGTTAGGGGATTATATTTGGAGTAAGTTTATTCCGGTGTCCAGTTGATGAGGAATAGCATCAGCGGCAATTCAAAGGGCTGTAACTCCAGTAGAGAGTGCTGCAGGTTGCATTAGTGCTAGCACCCCCAAAATCCTGGAGAATGCAAAACTCTGGACACCTCATTAGACAGTATGGAAGGATTGGAAGTAATTATGTGTCTTTCCTGCCTTTCGGGGCACCCTAATTACTACACCCTGAGGCTGTCTGCTGAGCTCATCTCTGACTTTCAGTGGAAAGGGCATTTGCAATTATAGAGCAACAATATATTATTACATTGTATTATATAATTAAGCTCTGTGGTCTCCACTTTTTAGGCACCAATTAGGGGCACCTGAAAATTTAATTTGATACCCATTGAAGATTAATTAACAAGTAAAATAAAATTATTTTTTCATTGTTATTCATCTCCCTTTCCTCAAAATTCTGCAGAACGGTTTTGAAATATATACATTATGCAGCTGAGTGCTTAAGATAAAACCTTTTAATTTTTCATACTTTTTAAATTTATGATTTTTAAAATGATGTTGTAAATCTTAATACATTACATTTTTTCAGTACAGTGATAGTTGTACACTATTGTTTGAAGACTATTAATTAAGACTATTACACTGTTGAGGATTTTAAAAAAAGGTATTCTATCAATATTAATTTCAATATAGGATGTCAGTGTAAATGTGCATAAGATTGTCGGACTCTTTCATTCAGACTTGAACTTAAAAAAATTCCAAAAACCACTATATAAATTGTGCCAAAGTTGTTCGCTGAAAGTTTCAGTATTAAGCTATATTAGGATGTCCGTTGTATAGTTGTTTAATGTTTTTTACATATTGATAGATAAAAAAAACCTCAGTAAACGTAGCAAGTTTGACAACAATTAAAATTTGAAAAATAAGGAGAGAAAAAAAACAGAAAAACTCTTGGGTTTCCAACTTCCTCCTTATTGTACGTCTGCTAATTTACAATGTTTATAAACATTTGAGCTCTTTAAAAGCCTCACTATAAATAATTATATTTGCCGTGCTATGTGATATATGTACGGGAACCATTCTTGTTTAAATTTGGTTAAACTTCTATTGTGAATATATACTGTTAATTTTCCCACCGCTGCGTATTTTTCAAGTTTAAGTTCCTGATCAGATATTTTTGGAATTTTATATTTCTTCCAGCATTGGGCAAAATGTATTCTCCCTGCTGTAAAAATATATATCTCAAAATCTATATTTTTCTCCCCCCCCACCCCCATCTCGGAGGCACTCCTGCAATCTAATCAGATCAGCAGTACCCTGTAGATTGGTTGGCCTGTGGATTGGTACACTCAATGAAACAAGATTCTTAGAAGTTAAATAGAAAAAGAGGACTAGGCTCAGCGGTAGGCTTCAAAAATTTTAGCAAGGGGTTCTCTGCCAGTTGCTGGGTGGGCGTGGCCATAGTGGGCGTGGCCTACTCAGCCTTCCTGCAATAGCACTTAAATTTATATACTGCTTAGTGCTTTACAGCCCTCTATAAGAGATTTATAGAGTCAACCTATTTCCCCCAACAATCTGGGTCCTCATTTTACCGACCTCAGAAGGATGGTAGGCTGAGTCAACCTTGAGTTGGTCACAATTAAAGGAATCAAACTCCTGGAATGCAAGCAGTACTGCATTCTAATCCCTGTGCCACCACAGCTCTGAACAACTGTCCTGCTTAGAAACATCTATCCCATTGCAATTCTATGGCTCCATATTATGGTGATTTTATTATGTTTTTATCTTAATTTAATGTATTATTTCCTATATTGTATTGTCCACATATCTGCCTGCCTGCTTGCCTGCCTACTATATCTGTCTGTCTGTCCGTCCGTCCATCCGTCCGTCCATCCATCCATCCATCCAGTGGTGGGATTCAAGTAATTTAACAACCGGTTCTCTGCCCTAATGATTTCTTCCAACAACCAGTTTGCCAAACTGCTCAGAAAGTTAATGACCAGTTCTCCCGAAGTAGTGCAAACTGGCTGAATTCCACCATTGTATCTCTCCCTCTCTCTCCCTCTCTCTCCCTCTCCCTCCCTCCCTCCCTCTCTCTCTCTCTCTCTCTCTCTCCCTCTCTCCCTCCCTCTCCCTATCTATCTATCTATCTATCTATCTATCTATCTATCTATCTATCTATCTATCTATCTATCTATCCTTTATTTAAACTAAATGTATATACCAGTTATTGCATGACCTCTGTAGATGCCATATGTTAAATAAATCAAATAAGCAGGAGAGACAATTCTGGAATCATAATGATGAAAAAATATTTCTGGATCATCATTTTGTCTTAAGGAATTCTAATATTTATATTCATACAATATTTCATTGACTTTCTGAAATATTTTAAATCCATTCTCTCACTCATTCCTTTTACCCCTCCAAAATTAAAAGAGAAAAATGTAAATATCCGTAAGGACTTTCCTCTTCTCCCTCCTCAAGAAAGTAGAACTCTTGAAATGGTTGGCATTGCAAAAGGAAACTTTTACTGGGAGAAAGTGATAGCAAGGCAGAGAAGGCAGGATCTGAGAATCCCGCACATAACCTTCGGGTTAAAAGAGATAGCAACCCCTCCCCTCAGCCCGGTGCAGGACAAGGCAATCCACAGGTGCGAAATTGCTTTGAGAATCTCAGGCTAAGAAGGTGATAAGTTGTTCTCAGACCTCACTTGCTGGAGGCTCGGGTGCTGAGACAAAACAGATGGTCCTCTAGCTATTCCCTTCCCCCCACCTTACATTCCAAGGAAGGTACTGTAAATCAAAGTACAGGATAAATAGGCAACAGGGGAAAAGGTTACAAAGTGAGGAAGGCATCCAGGCCCTCCCCACTAGAATGGCAGTGTCCCAATAGGAATCTATGGGACCTGACAATATCTTTACTTGCTAAATAGATGAATTGTATGTACTTTATCAACAATGAAGATGATTTACAATGGAGTCTCAAGTTACCAGGTTTCTAAAGATAATTGCATTTCATTTGATTTGCTATCTTGTGCTTTCTAATTATGTTTACCTAATGACAATTGATTAAAAATAAACGAATAGAAGATCAGGTGGTTGATCTGGTTTCTGGTTGAGGGATGCTCAATTTATCCCCTACTGCAATAATGAAATATTTATCTCAGTACGGAGTCCAATTTTCAAAACAACATGAAAAGAAAATCTGACAGCATAGTTTGGAGAGAGAACATTTTTGTGGTTTTGGGTTGATATGTGTATATATCATTTAACTCATCTATTAGTGTCTATATGCCTACAGATTTATTTGCACAATTACAAGTTGATGCAGAGAATGTCAGCTCCAGAAATGTATTCCCCCCCCCCTTTTTTTTCCTCTGGTACTTCAAGATATGGAAGAGGAATATATGTGAATGAATAAACATGAGCCATGGGGCAAATTCTCTGATTCTATATCAGAGATGGGTTTCAGCAGGTTCTGACCAGTTCTGGAGAACCGGTAGCAGAAATTTTGAGTAGTTTGGAGAACCAGTAGTAAAAATTCTGACTGGCCCCGCCTCCATCTATTCTGTGCCTCCCAAGTCCCAGCTGATCGGGAGGAAATGGGGATTTTGCAGTAACTTTCCCTTGGATTGGGGAGGGAATGGAGATTTTGCAATATCCTTCCCCTGGAGGGAGGTGGGAATGAAGATTTTACAGTATCCTGCCCCTGCCACACCCACCAAGCAACGCCCATCAAGCAAAACCCAGAGAACTGGTAATAAACAAATTTGAAACCCACCACTGTTCTATATCCTTATCCTTATCTATGGAATCCCTAAACTTTGCCCTATTTATTGTTAACACATCCTTACCAGCAACAGTACACAAAACTGGGCCACTAAGTCCATCTACTCACAGAACAGTAAGCAAGAGAACCTGTACATTTGTCTAGATGCAGCTAAGACTATTAATACAACTAAATACAACAAATGGCAGAATCAAATAGAGTTTAGCTGCTATTTGGTAGAAAAAGCTAAGCAAGATCAGTTCTGATAAATACTTGAGCTGTATTTAATTTAAGAAGTTGATAAACCATGTAGAAAGCAAGCAGTTGTAAACCATTTCTATATTGTTGGCAAGAAAACACCATCTCTATATCAATGGAGGTCCTAGGAGTAGACTCATCTTTAGGTTTTAAGCCTGGAAATGAAGGCTGACCAACAAAATTCATCATAAAATGTTCTGTTCCATCATCATTTGAAATGTAGCATATATATATATCGCTCTGATGCTACGGAGTTACACATTCTAATTAAGTTTCAGGCTGTAAGTGTCAATTTATCATGCCCAATCACATAGTTTCGTAGCAAAGCACGGGCATCCAGCTAGTATTTTTATACATTTATTCCTACTTCTTTTTTGTGACATATTTCTAATTTTGGTAAATAGTGGACAATTTTGGTGTAGTTGGAGGAGCATCATCTACATTTATTGGTGTACGCTGAAGAATTTGAGGCAGGAGTTAAAATTAATCCTTTCTTCATATGAAGCATATACTCTTAACACTGCAATTTATTCCTTTTCTTTCAGAGAATTTTCTGCTAATGAAGATCTACCATGCTATCTCTACCAGGTTATCTCTATTTATCTCTGTTGGAAACATACTAAAGAGATTCATGAGTATTTGGAAGTTTTAATGCACCAGGCTTGACACCAGCAACTTTGCAAAAAAAAAAAAAAAACACCCTACATTTGAAACTTCCTGTATACTATAAATATATCACCATGAAGCTTTGGGCTTTTGGTTAGAATCCAAATGATGAGAAAATACCCATCCTAAAGACTATGATTCATTAATAATACCCACCCAGGTGCTACCATCCTGCTTGTGTGCTTCAATGGTATCAGGAGTTATGTTGAAGGTAGCTTAACTGCTGGCAGGATCAACTTTATCAAACAGGTTTTTCTGGAGACGCCAAATGAAGTGTGGTGCAAACCCATTTTCAAAGGTGAACTCACAAAAGAAAAATCTTTTACCAGATTGAATGTTGTACAGGTCAACAAGCACTGTGTCTGGTGCTATATCTCCTGGGCATCTGGTGACACATGTAGGAGTCATCTGGTCTTGCTAGCAGTGGTGGGATGCTGTCATTTTAACAACTGGTTCGGTGAGTGCATGCTTCGTGCTGAAAATAGAGCATTTAGAAGCTCAGCTGCTTACCTTCCAAGTCAGCAACGGTAAGTAGAACAGTGAGGGGTAGGGAATCAGCTGTGCCAAGCGACTGAGGTGAGCTAGAAAGCTGGAAATAAAGGACAGAATAGGGCGGGGAGTGGATGGGTGGGGCCAGCTGATCATCGGAGTTACTGGTTTGCCCAAACCGGTCTGAACCAGCTGAATACCACCTCTGCTTGCTAGGCAACCAGAGTGGTCAAGTTCAATTGAAGAAACTTGAGCTATGAATAAAATGCTATTTCAGATCAAATAAAAAATGTGAGGATTTGTAAAGAAAATCTGAAATATGGAAACATAAACATTTAGACTCAGAATCTGATGAACAGTGAACAAGATACATCTTTAAAAGAAAACCTTTTATGGATGTTAAGTTGCAAGGATTGGAAACACTAGCTGAGAAAGCTAAATAGGATTAATAAAAATACCGGCAAGACTGAAGATCATTAAATGAACTAAATGTTTGAAGAACGATACTACATTATATTAAATTATGAGACAGGTAATAAATATAATGAAATGAAAATATTGAGCAAAAGAATGATGAACTTCAGCTCTCTGGCCGACTGATGGAGCTATAAGAAATGATTATTTATGAAAAATTCAAGCTACCATGTATGGCTTCCTCCATTGGAAAAGATGAGTAACAAAAGAACTATCCAAAGGTCTGAAAGACACAAATTTTATAATATGGCTATTTCATAGAAAATGAACACAAATATAGAATAAATGCATTGTGATAAAACTCACAGTTTCAAACAAACCAGCATTTGTTTTATAAGCAATAATGAAACAAACTACAAACATAGAAGATGAAAGATTTATCTGAAACATCTAAGATCAAACATTAAATTTTTGGAGTGACATATGGGATAATCAAAAAGAAAATAATAAAGATGCAAATTGGTAAAAGTAATTGAGAACCTTGGCTCAGTCAAAATGGATGATATTTTCATAGCATCAAAAATGATTTTCAAAAGCATGCAAAGAAGGTAAAGGACCAGGAAAACATGAAATACGATGATTTTGGCTTAAACATTTGACAACTCTCCATGAAAGTCTGGTTTCTCAATTTAATGAAATATTACACATTGGAAAAGCTGAAATATGGACAATAACTGGTAGAACATTTTAAATAATAAAAAACAGAAACAAGGGTATAATTGCAAGCAATTACAAACCAATTACTTGTTTGCCAACAGTGTTCAAAATGATAACAGATATATTACTTCATGTTCTGTAACTGATGTTCAGTTACATTTTTTAAAAAAATCATTGCATGAACCAAAACATAACTTATATTTTATATATATAACAAAATATAAAGAACAAAAGATCAATTGTTGATTGATCAAATGGTATTGAAATAGTTCCAGATTAAAAAAAAACCAACATAAAATGGATTGGATTATTATAAATTTCCTCTCACTTAGTTTGGTACAGAAATCTCTGGAAATCTTTGCTGTAGTACAATCATCCAGAATTTTGTAAAAGAAGCTATGAGACAATGGAAAGCAATTTTGGTAAATGAGAAAGAAATTAGAAATCAGCAGGAGAGAATTTTTTTCAATAGAATTCATTGCCCTCATTGTGTTTTACCCTTTTAGTGATACCCATATTCAGAATAAAGCAACATTTGGACATGATCTGTTGAACTAAGATAAAAAAAATGTTCTACCTGTTATAGATAGATGATTTGAAATATGGAAAAAAATAAATTAAATTAAATTCTTACTTAATTCTGTGTGGTTGGGTAGGTCCATACCAAACCTCTAATTTTGGTTATTACTTTGGAACACCCTGTAATATCTCATTTATCAGTTTGAAGTTATAAGATATTCTTCCCCTTCAAGGGAATCCTGATTAAATCTAACCAGAGATAATCATGAGAATAAATCTACTAGGGCTCCCCTAAATTGATACCTTCTCTCCTCACTCTTTTATTCACTCAGTGCTTTATTTTGACATGACCATGTGCTATTCAAACACGTGAATTATATTCCCCGTTTAATGTTTTCAGTAGGATGTGCCGATAGGTTAAAGAGCAAGATCAGGAATTTCCAGGATTTTACTGACAATTCCAAAGGTTTATATAAAGGTTTTGTCTTTGCTTGAGTCTCAGCAATGGACTATAATATGCCACACCATAATCTATAGAAGGACGGGGAGAGGGAATAGCAGAAGACATGGGAAAAGAAGAAGAGGGGATGAAAAGAGAGAAAAGGAAAAGTCACGTAATATCATCATTACTCAACGAAGCTGTGGAGAAATATCATTCCATAGCTGATCTATTCAGGATGGGCTACGTCAGTGGTGTCAAACTCGATTTCATTGAGGGCTGCATCAGGGTTGTGTTTGACCTTGGGGGCCAAGTGGGCGTGGCCAGCTTGACGTCACTCATGTCAGAGGCACCTGTGGTGGCCCAAGCACTCTACCAGCAAAAACAGAGCTCAGGAGACTGCGACGGCCTCCTACAACCCTCTGCCAGCGAAAATGGAGCTGAGGAGGGCTGCACAAGGGCCTTGCAGCCTCCCAAGTGCCTTTTTTGTTGGCAGAGGTCAGTCCTTGGCTGTTTCCAGGGCAGCCCAGTTCTAAGCTCCCTGCAGACTGGATCCAGCCCCCGGGCCTTGAGTTTGAGACCCCTGTGCTACATGAAGTAGGAATAAATTGATAGGAGAAAACCGGGAACACAGGAAATAGAGTTTGGCTTTTTCTTCCTCTTCCTTTGCAACAGGATCTTTCTTTTGAAGTTCAAAATGTGTTGAAGTATGATGCCATCTCAGATGGACAGTTTCTCCTTCTAATTGGTTCTTTCACTGCAGTTCTCCATATAGAGCAAAGCCGCCAGAATGTATTATTTTTCTGACTTTCCATCTATCTGAACTGGCCACAGGTTGAGATTTCACATCTGCAGTCCCTCAGTAGATTATGTGTCAAGGGTTCTTCCAACTACTTTCTCTTTGACTCTTTGTGTTTAGCTAGCAACTAGCTGGATAACTCTCATCATTACGTACAGGCTCTGGTAGGGGGTGGAAGAATCTAAGGTCAAGGCGAGAGACTGCCTCTTCAAAAACTTCAGCAATGGGAAGCAAAAGTTGAAGCTTTCCTATAGCGTCATACTTTCCGGTCGTGGAGTTTCTTGCAAAAGCAGGCTTCTGGCATTTCAAAATACAGGAATACGGCAAGAAATATTTTAGAGAATGGTAGTGGAATGTTTGTGGTATCCTGAAGAGTGAAACTGGAATAAATTACTTCATTCAGTTGCACTCTGGAGCATATTACTATATTGTTGTCCAAGAGAAAAATGATGAAAAGGAAAAAATAAATGTATGTCAGGTTTCACATTGGGGAATTTTTTTAAAAAACATAGGTATGACATTTCCATCTTTGCCTGTGACAGTTGGAAGAATGCTATTATTGTTCCTCTTTACAAAGAAATAAATATCAAGAATGAATGCAAAAATTACTGTGGGGCTTTTTTTAAAAAAAAAATATTGAATGTGCCTAGATAATTGCTTGGTAAAATTCTGATTGAAAGGGTATGACATTGAGAAAAAGCAAAATCTGGGAAATTTAGTGTGGCTGATGGTGTACAGAAGGAGTTTTATTATTCAGCAGGTCATTGAGAAAAGAAGAACGTGAAAAAAAAATTGTACATTTGTTGATGTACAACAAATGCAGGGGTGTCAAACTTAAGGCCCAGAGGCCAGATCTGGCCTGTGGGGTGTTTAGACCTGGCCTGCAGGGCTGTCCTGGAAACAGTGAAGGATCGGCCCGTGGTGCCTCTGCCAGCGAAATGGAGCTTGGGAGGGCCACATGTGGGTGCTCCCAAGCTCCATTTTTGCTGGCAGAGGGTTGCAGGAGGCCGTCGCAGCCGAAAATGGAGCTTTCCATGGTCATGTGGCCAGCATGTCTGTATGCTGAGGTGCATGAAACTCTGTTACCTTCCCACCAAAGTGCTACCTATTTATCTATTTACATTAGCATGCTTTCGAACTGCTAGGTTGGCATGAGCTGGAGCAAGTAACAAGAACTCACCCTGTCATACAGTGCTCAGGTCTTGAACCAGGGATATGGACTTTCAGCTCATGTATAATAAAGAATCAATCTTGTCAAAAAAACCCCAAAATTGCAATATATAATAGGGTGTTTCTCCTAGTTTTGTTATATTGAAATGAGAATATGATATTTCAGGAGAACCACAACAATCAGTTGGAACAGGGTAACACTTAAGAAGTGTTGAAAATTAAGCAAGAAGAGAGAGAGTCAAGAATGAATGGGTGATGAATAGGTTGAATAAAAAAAGGGAGTAACCAATATAAAGTAATTATGCTGAGATGGTTTTAACTATTAGCGCACTGAGCATTTTAAAGTCTGGAGATGCCTCGAGGTTGTCAAATTGTCCATCTCTGAACTTCTAAAAAAGATGAAATGCAGCTATCTTCAATGTACGTTGGGTGTTCACCCCAGATGATACTTTTCCATGACTTCACACACACACAAATACATACATTGAATAATTATCTTCCTATCTCTGTCCTGCTACTGGTGACAGGTTCCATCCATCAGGGAACCAACATAGAATTTAGTTGAAAGAAAACTTTTTGAAAAAGAGTTCCTTTAATGAAAGCAATAGTCTATATATTTTTTTTATCATTGCTTTAAGGCCACCTTGTCAACATAACTTAGTATCTGACTATGAGTTTTAACCAATCAAAAGCCTAAGGAATAGAATAGAATAGAATAGAATAGAATAGAATAGAATAGAATAGAATAGAATAGAGTAGAGTAGAGTAGAGTAGAGTAGAGTAGAGTAGAGTAGAGTAGAGTAGGGCAGGGCAGGGCAGGGCAGGGCAGGGCAGGGCAGGGCAGGGCAGGGTAGGGTAGGGTAGGGCAGGGCAGGGCAGGGCAGGGCAGGGCAGGGTAGGGTAGGGTAGGGTAGAGTGGAATAGAATAGAATAGAATAGAATAGAATAGAATAGAATAGAATAGAATAGAATAGAATAGAATAGAATAGAATAGAATAGAATAACAGAGTTGGAAGGGACCTTGGAGGTCTTCTAGTCCAACCCCCTGTTTAGGCAGGAAACCCTACACCACTTCAGACAAATGGTTATCCAACATCTTCTTAAAAACTTCCAGTGTTGGAGCATTCACAACACCTGGAGGCAAGTTATTTGCCACTGATTAATTGTTCTAACTGTCAGGAAATTTCTCCTTCGTATTAAGTTGCTTTTCTCCTTGATTAGTTTCCACTGTTCCTGGTTTGAGTGTGTGGACAAAGTTCTCTGGTAACCACTGTATCTGGGTTGGGTAATGGTGTTACAAATGGTCTGTTTGTTATTTCAAATGTACCTGGATTCATTTATTAGCAAGTTACAACAACGAATAACATTAGTTTGTCAGCACAATGGATCTGAGACAAACATGCATATATAAAGGCCCCAGGATCTTAGTGAATTAGATAAGGCATAATTTGTCTTTCTTCCCTACACTCTTAGCGATTGTAAGAAAAAAGAATTCTTATTTTTCTTTTTAAAAAAATGAAAGTCAGTTAACATATTTTTTATATTCTAACAGATGTTCATGTCACCTAGGAAAACAACATGACTTGCACAACATGAAAACATGGGTTGCTTGCATATCTGTTCAAAAGTTATTTTACCAGAGACTGTTTTCCCTAAGTCCTTTGTGATCCGTTTCCTTTTCATTTGATATAACAAGGAACAGGAGGTAAATGTCAATACCAGATGCCTGGAGCACATGCAGAGTACATACATTGCGTAAAATTGCAGTTTGTTTTACGCTCTCCATGCTGCCTTCACCACTGTCTGTTGCCTGAGGAGAGCATGGCAAAGGATGGATCACAGAAGGATTTTGAGACAGTGGAAGACCGAGGAAGCTGTGTGAACTGTAAGTAGAGTTCTCAGAAGTCATGTCTAATGTTTTATTTGCACCAGACATGGTTTCCTCCACTTTATATCTTCAGAATATTTCCAAGTACATGTACTGAAGCAATCTTAGGAAGAAAAGCTTTTTCTTTTGAATCAGAATGGCAAATAAGCAGTTACTTCACAGTTTTAATATTGATGAGTACTTGAATGTGTGCTACAGTTAAAGTACTTGTCTGTTAGAGCTCAAGTAAGCATCCAAAAGGGGTGGTTTTCAAAGCATTTTAGTGATAATGAGGACCCAGATTGTTGGGAGCAAAATGCTAACATTGTAAACCGCTTAGAGAAGACTGTTCTCTATATATACCTGTTGTGGCCTACCAATGGCTAGCGGAACTGGCAGCAGATTCGGACAGTGAGGAGGTTGGGGAGGAACATGGGCCAGTCCTGGAGTCTGGGGAAGACTCTGATGCCGTGGTGGGTTTCAATATTTTTACTACTAGTTCTCTGGTCATGGCTTGGTGATCATGGCAGGGGAAGAATACTATAAAATCTCCATTCCCACCCCACTCCAGAGGAAGGTTACTGCAAAATCCCCATTTCCTCCTGATCAGCTGGGACTCGGGAGGCAGAGGGAGGCAGGGCTAGTCAGAGGTGGTATTTACCGGTTCTCTGAACTACTCAAAATTTCTGCTACCGGTTCACCAGAACTGGTCAGAACCTGCTGAAACCCACCTCTGCTCTGATGAGGGCTCTGTGTCGGAGGCAGAGAGGGGGCCAGGGCCGTATGCCAGTTATCAGTTGCCTTCGGGGTCAGACATCAGTGAGGCAGACAAACAGCTGGAGTCTGTTCCCAGTGTGCACATGCATAGAGTTGCCAAACGAAGGGAACAGCTAAAGAACAAGGGTCGACTTGGGAGTAAGGCCACAGGTGGACAATGAATGGCCCCTCCCAGAGGGAATAAAAGAGGAGCGAAAGGGGAGTGGAGTTTGCAGGAGACAATTAGTTCACTTAATTAATTCATGACTCCTTGCCAAGTTTTGAAGATATCGGCCTGGCAGCTTCCCAAGCCAGATAAGGTCTGTGACTATGAATTTACCCTTGAAAAACTTCGCTGGATGTGAATGAGACGAATTCACAGTAACTTAATAAAAAGGAGTTTTCTGGACAAGGAGTCTGCTTTGTGGTTTGGGGAAGCCTAGGTCCGAACAATACCAATGACTGCATCTCAGAGGATCCCTCTGTTAAAGTACTGAAGTTTGCAGATGATACAACAGTGATTGGTCTCATTCGAGACAACAACAAATCTGCATAGAGACGGGAGGTTGAACAACTAGCCTTGTAGTGTGGCTGGAACAGTCTTGAACTGAACACACTTGAAACTGTAGAAATGATAGTAGATTCTAGGAGAAGCCCTCCTACACTACCACCACTCACAATACTAGACAACACAGTAGCAACAGTAGAAACCATTGAGTTTCTAGGTTCTACAATATCTAAAGACTTAAAATAGACACCTAACATCAAATGCATCATCAAAAAAGCACAACAAAGAATGTTCTTCCTGCGCCAACTCAGAAAGCTCAGGCTGCCCAAGGAGCTGCTGATACAGTTCTACAGAGGAATTATTGAATCTGCCCTCTGCACCTCTATAACTGTCTGGTTTGGCACTTCAACCAATCAAGATAAACACAGACTTCAATGGATAATTAGAACTGCAGAAAAAAACCAATTGCTACCAATCTGCCTTCCATTGAGGACCTGTATACTGCACGAGCCAAAAAGAGGGCTGTGAAAATATCTAACCCCTCGCACCCTGGACATAAACTCTTTCAACTTCTACCCTCAAAACGTTGCTTTAGGGCACTGCACATCAGAACAACTAAACACAAGGACAGTTTTTCCCCCATGCCATCACTCTGCTAAACAGCTAATCCCTACAACACTGTCAAACTATCTAGAAAGGGCAGTATTACCATCATTATTCTCATCTTCCCTATTACCTATCTCCTTATCTTCTTATGACTATAACTGTGTTGCTTTTATCTTACGATTTATTTTGTTTACTTAGTATCTTAGTATGATTTATGCTGATTGCTTATTTAGTATTCATGCCTATCATTAAGTGTTGTATCTAATGTTTTAGGATGAATGTATTTTTACAATGACTATCATTATTGTTGTATGTACACTGAGAGCTTATGCACCAGAGACAAATTCCTTCTGTGTCTAATCACACTTGGCCAATAAAGAATTCTAATAATTCCAATTCTAATTCTCATTCTCATTCTCATTCATTCTAATTCTAATTCATTCTAATTCTAATTCATTCTAATTCTAATTCTAATTCATTCTCATTCTCATTCTCATTCTCATTCTCATTCTCATTCTCATTCTCAAGCACTATGAAGCGGTATATAAGTCTAAGTTTTATTGCTATAATAAAGTACTCTTTTGGAAGGATTAAAGCAACCATATCCATATCCTTTGGAAGACTCACCTGGCTGCTTTGAAGGTTGTTATTAGTAAAGCAAAATTGCTGTGTATGCATACACACAAAGCCAGAGGAAGTGAGAGAGAGGAAGAGAACACTTGGAACAGCTTTCAAAGAAGTGAAGAAAAAAAGAGTTTTCCAAAGGTCGCAGTGGTTTTCATACTTTAATTAGAAATATGCTTTGTTCACTTTAATATGCTTCATGAAGCACCTCTTTTGATTGCTTATTAGAGCCCTACTAAATATGGTTCTTGAAATCTCTTATGTTCAACCTGTCAACACACTCACTACGAAAGAACCGAAGAAGAAACTATTTACGAAATGTGTTTCCTACAAATCATCTTGTGCTGTGTCATATATCTACAGTAACTGGTTGGTTTTTCTAAGCTTCATTATTCAGTTGATGTTTCCAGAGTTAAGATTGTAAGAAATGTCTACAACCTCAATGGGGAAGGTGAGGTCATTATGGAAATGATATTGCTGATCATGCAGAGAATCTTTCATAAACTTAGTATTTTCCAGATATTTATAGCTCATGAAGCCAAGAGGCCCAAGCCAGCTTGGACACGGGGATCTCAAAATTGCGGTTCCAACAGATTTGGCCCTAGAAGCAGAAGGCTGATATACTCTTTTCACATCACTTTCAGGCAGTAGTGGGATTCAATTGATTTAACAACTAGTTCTTCCTAATGATTGAGTGGGTGTGGCTGGGGGTGTCATGTGATTGAGTGGGTGTGGCAAACTCGATGTCATTCACGGCAAGGTGGGGCGGTGCAGGCAGGTCAAAACAGCACTGGTGATGGCCGGAGCCTTAGACTTATCTTTGTGCAGCAACAGCAACGGTGATTCTCCACCACTTCATCTCTTGCTGGGTCTCACTGCCTGACACTCAGGGTTTTTAAGAAGATTTTTGTAGCAGGAAATGGCGGGTGGCTACTTCCGGCCTTTTTTGGTGCAGCTGGGCACAACTCTGCGACAAGACACTGGCCTGCTGCTGCCGCCACAACCTCTTTGCTGGTGCAAATGGCCTGTAGCCACAGCTTCTGTGCCAGCATGAATGGCCTGCAGCCTTTGCCTCTTTGCCGGTGTGAACAGCCTGTAACTGCTGCCTGGGCAAAGAGGCAGCAGCTGCACGCTGTTTGCACTGGCAAAAAGGCGAAGGAAGGCTCACCAGGCAGGCAGTTAGCTGGACCTCGTGGGAGGTAGCAGAGAATGGCAAAGGAAGGCTCAGCAGGGATCTGGGTCATGTGGGAGGCCGGGACAAAGGCAGGCAAGTGGGCTGGGACGCAGGGGCCACTTGGTCAAGGCAAGCAAGCTAGCAAGCGAGGAAGCTAGAGAGCAGCAGCTGCTATGCTGTGGCCAAGGCAGGCGAGGTGAGATAAGGAGTGACTGGGAGGGGCAGAGTGGGCAGGGCCAGCCAGTGGTGCCATTAGCCGATTCTCTGAACTGTGCAAAAATTTAACAACCGGTTCCCCCGAACCTGTCCAAACCGGCTGAATCCCACCTCTGCTTTCAGGGGTTTGTAGATACATTGTCTTGTAGCAATTGGTACATTTAAGATAAATGCAATATTATTTATGTGAACCAACCTTAAATGAAGCAGATTACAAAATTCAATTGATCCAAAGGAATAATCAGACTTTTCTTGAGAATTCCTCCATAATTGGTTCTTCAATGACAATTAGCATGGGACTCAGTAGAACCCTAATGTATTTATTCAAGGGAGATTAGTTTGTCCTAAATAAATAAAGAATTGTTGAATATATTATTTATTAAATTTATTCACCACTGTGACATGACCCTGGGCAGCTTACAATCAATACATTAACAATAACAAAAAGTGGTGCACAACAGATGAAGGTAGAATCTTCTAATCCAATGGACCACAATCCATATTGTGCCTTCATAAAGATATGTCCTTTTATATGGCTGGAAAGACCTTATTCTTTGTGCCATCAGTCAGGATATTTACAAGAGAGGTGGCCTCTTTATATGCTGTGCTTAGCTACAGAAAGATTCCTATGCTCTTTTGTTAAGACATTGTTTTCAATATCCTTCTACAGTTTGATTGACTGTTCCTTCTATTATTTCAGCTCTCCGTTGAATCTTAACTGCAAGCTGTGCTTTGAATTGCCACCCTTGTCATAATTAATGTTGGTTTTCTGTATTGTTGTTGTTGTAAGACAATCTAGAAGAGTAGGATATAAATATATAGTCATTGCAGTAGGGTAATTGCTGTTTGCCATTGTATGATTCTAGTGAGAGGTAGGAGTTGGCAATGTCACAAAAAGAAAGAGAGGGAGCAGAAGAGTCACAGACCCATAGATGAGAAACATATGGCACTAAGTAAGATAAATGAAGAGCAAATCAAAAATAAATACCGTGAATTTGCATTTATATCATGATGGATAGAAGGAGAGCTCCTAAATATAAGATTAAAAAAAACTAAATAAAAGTGATATCATTATAATTTAGAAGTTAACCATACAAAGAAAATGCTTATAAATTGTTCTATAGGTGGCATCTACCACCGGCGCGCATTTCTAAAATGTTTCCCAGTACATCTCCACTCTGTTGGAAATGTAAAGCGCATAAAGGGACATACTATCATATATGGTGGTCATGTCCCAAAGCTAAAAAATTCTGGAACAATATAAAAATTCAACTGGAACAAATAATAACTCAAAAGTTACCATTAAAACCAGAAATTTACTTATTAGGAATACTTACAAGCAAATATGAAAAAGAAGTAATATATTTAATAACACACATTTTGACTGCAGCAAGAATCATATACGCACAAAATTGGAAGCAAGAAGAGGTCCCGACTCAAGAGAAATTAATATCCAAAATTATGGAATGCGCTGAGATGGATAGACTCACCAAGGAGATCCAAGGAAAGGAAGAATCTGAATATTATCTGGTCTGGCAAAAGTGGTATAAATGGTTAGAGGGAAGTGGGGGAAAAAAGAGAGAGAAAAGAAGAAAGAAAGAAAAAGTAAATAAAAGAAAAGATATCAATAGAGTAAAATAAATTTTTACATCAAATGAAATTTAAGAAAGAGACACCAGATATCAATAAAATAATATCATTATATAAGGTGAGATAAATAATGTATATTTAAGAATATAGGATATTGATATTATAACAATTCAGATATTATAGGTAGATGTCATTAAGAGGATGCTTGTTGTAAATTGTTTTACTTGCATTTATAAATGTATTATGTGGTTTCTTAAATTAATAAAAGTTTAAAAATTTTTTTTTAAAAAAAGTTAAGCTAAAGGTAAAGGTTCCCCTCGCACATATGTGCTAGTTGTTCCCGTCTCTAGGGGACGGTACTCATCTCCGTTTCAAAGCTGAAGAGCCAGCACTATCTGAAGACATCTCCGTGGTCATGTGGCCGGCATGACTAAATGCCAAAGGTGCACAGAACGCTGTTACCTTCCCACCAAAGGTGGTCCCTATTTTTCTACTTGCATTTTTTACGTGCTTTCAAACTGCTAGGTTGGCAGAAGCTGAGACAAGTAACGGAAGCTCACCCCGTTACGGGACACTAGGGATTCGAACTGGTGAACTGCTGACCTTTCGATCGACAAGCTCAGCATCTTAGCCACTGAGCCACCATGTCCCTTAACTTAGAACTTATTATCAGTTAAATAGCTATTTAGAAAGCTACACTGGGAAATACCTTGGAATCTTGGTCGATGAGAAGGATATCTGTCTGTTTGTTTGTTTATTTGTCAAACATCCTACAAGGTAACAAGTATAGGTCTGAACATAAACATAAACAAAAGAAGTAAAGACAAATAAATGGGGACAGTAAGACAGGGATGGTAGGCACAATGGTGCACTTATGCACGCCCCCTTTACGGACCACTTAAGAAAAGAGTGAGGTCCACGGTAAACAGTTTGAGGTTGAAACTGTGAGGGTTTGAGGCTGTAACAATGGAATCGGGTACAGTATTCCAGGCATTGACCACTCTTGCTGAAATCATATTTCCTGCAATCGAGTTTGAAGCAATTTACATTGAGTTTACTAGAAGTCATATGTATGATCAGGAAAACCTTCAATAATAGAACTGAAAATTGTATTAAAACTTTAAAAGGCACATTTTTTTTAAGATTTTAGATTTTTAAATTCTCCAATTGGGTTTTAGTTATGAGGTTTTTTAACTTTCAGCCAAAATTTATAATTCTTTTAAATTTTGTATTGACTATTTTTTATTTCTGGCTGTGCACCGCCCTGAGTCCAGCAGGAGAAGGGCGGTATATAAATTAAATAAAATAAATAAAATAAATAAAATAAATTACAAAAAAAGGCAGCACAGCAATTTCATTGTCACATGGTTATTCCTGTCTCAGTTGAAAGTTCTGCAACACCACTGTATGTCAAAAGAGAAATAAATCTAAAAGGGACAAGTAATATGGTAAAGGTATATATATATTTTCTTTTGGGACAGACAAAAATGTTTAAAGTTGATATTTATTAACTATGAGGTGACCTTACAGATGTCATCTCAGTATCCTTTATAAGCCTTAAACATAAAGCCTCAAAGGGCAAATTGTTGCACAGATAAGAAGGAATCTCAAGGCTGCGATTTCATGGCTGAGTACAGGAGTCAAGCCAATAAAATCTAATATACTTTCCTGCCAACTACATAATTGCTTACCCAGTTACAACTCAGCCAAATCTCAGAGTTGGTCTAATACTGATCAAATACAGAAACCGAAAGGAATCTGTATTCAGATTCAGATTATAAGAATGGACAGAACAATTTGCTGTTCCCATACTGGGAATGTCTGAATTATTACTGTTATATCTTCTTTCTGTTTAGTATGAATATCATACTAGTATTCATTTTAGTATTCAGGTTCCAACCATATACTTAGGAGTCATGGAAGTATCACTATATGTAAAAAGTTTCAAGCAAGATTTTTTTTTTTTTGAGGGTTAGCAAGCCCAGTAAACTTAAAATTCCAAATGTTTGGTGAATTTCCTGCTATGATTTCTTACCATCATAGTAATGATAATAACAAAGATTAAAGAAATAATGACCTGTCATTCTGTTATTACAAATAAGTCCAATGAGAAAAGGATATATAAAAAGTATGTACCAGTTCTAGATTCAAATTCAATTCAAATTCAAATTTTTATTGTCAGCGCACAACATATGTGCAATGAGATTGGTTGAGCTCCCTCAGTGAACCCCCCCAACAAAATACAACTCACCGTGAAGACAGAAAATCCCTAACCCAATAAATCATATTAACAAAACACCAGTTGACTTCCGGTGGGATCGCGACATCGCCGGACGCTTTTTTTTGAAGCGCCAACCCAGGGCTCTGTAGAACCGCAAGAACAGCGACTATCAGCTGTCTTGCGGTTTGGAAACTTTCCTCCTGGTAAGAGGGGGGAAAGTGAGTAGACGGGTGGGGTAGAGCTCCCTAAGAGTGCCAGATTTTACCTATAATCTGGCGCTCGAAGATGAGAGCTCCCCGCTAAGCCTGTCAGTACTCCAGACCCTGGATGTCTCTGCTTTGCAGAGCTAGATGTCGTGACCATCCCAGCAACCAACTTTAAATAAATACTTTTTGAATTGAGCTGGCGGAGCATAAGCAGCAAGAATAAAACAGCAAGTATTTTCTTTTTTTTTAACTCCAAAGAATTACCTTCTTTAAAAGATTTTCTTTAAGCAGAGAAAGTGAAAGCAAGATGGTGTTTGAGTTTCAACGGGGCGTGAAGAAGTGAAAGTTAAAAGCAATTATTGACAAGCCTCTGTTTGAAACGTAAAACTCTTTTCTGAAAAGTGGATTAACCAAGAAAGGAAGTAATTATAATAATTGAAGCAGTAATATAAATTACAAATTGCAAAGGGTCTTTTTTTCTTTTTGATACTTTTTTCCCCCTGTCCTTTTGGAAGGGAAAGAAGAAGGGGGCAAGATGGCTGGTCTTTTTGAAAGCAAAGAAAGCGAAGAAGGGTTAATTAACCCTCATATATGGTCTGATTTTGAGGAAGCTTGGAGCTCAATTACCTCTGCTTTATTGGAAAAAATTGATACTATATTTCAAGCTTCTCAAGCTGGAAACAATGAAATACATGGAAATACTTAGTTGCAATCTAGCAGTGGGGGATTGATTGAAGAGCTGGGAGAAGGAAAAGAACAACAACAACAGCCTACAGTTTTTTTTTAGAGTAAGATGGACGCTTTGCAGAATAAGGAGCAAGAAATTTTGGGAGCTGATGAGATCTTGGCTATACGAATTTTTTGTTACAAAGTCCAACCTGCACTTAAAGAGCTGTTTTCAGAAGAAGTTATACTTTTGCAAAAATTTTATAATATGCAATCCCAAAAAATGCAAGTATATTGGAGTTAAAAAAGGCACAGGAATCAAAGTTAAGAAAAGAGTTCGTAAAAAAGAGAAGAAGAAAGACTGGATACAAGGAAAATAACCCTGCTTGATGAGATGATGGTCCTTAAAAAGTATTGTTTAAGTGTTTAAAGATTTTGAACTTTTGGAAGAAAACATCCAACAGCTTAATGCCAGTTAACTAAGCGATGAGCGACGATGAGGAGGTAACCTACAGCTGTATTGGAATATTTTGAGAAGAATAAACTGATCACTGCAATGCTGGTGTGTTCGGTTGTGAAATAAGCCTTGACCTGAGTGATTTGGAATATTTTATTAAGGACTGTAATAAATTTGGACCTAATTGTAATTGCAGAAGTTTTATTGAATATAGTAAATTGGAGTTTTCTGTTTGAAGGTAATAAATATAAGGCAAAAGGACTATGGGCCTAGGGCAATTGCAGTTGATCTGGTGGTTTCCCTAATACGTCTGATGAACTTATTAATCTAATTTTTGGCTGGATTTGATGGATATTATTTGAAATACAATTACAAAGTCACTTGGGGGGGGTTTATATAAAGAAGCAATTTTTACTTAGGTGGGTAGACGCAAATGAAGACATTCTACATGCTGTTGGAAGATGTGAAGATAAGAAGATTAACAACTGCTTTAATCTAGTATGAAGAATTTAAATGTTTGATATAGCTATTAAATGATGTTTTTAGTTGATTTGTTAATATGTACTGATAAATTAATAAGAGGTTTGATTATTATTTTTTAGTTAGAAAATGTTTTTTTTAAGTGTTTTAATTATAATTGGACCTTCAAGGTTTAAAAGTGGAGGATGGAAGAGTTTATATAATATTTTATTTTAAATTTGGGGTTTTTGAATGAGGTTTTTTTTGTTTTCAATGAAAGAAGTTATAAAATATCTTGTTAAACTCTACAGATCTAATAATCTGCTAAGTGTGTATTAGTTAAATTGAGTAATGATATGTTTGATTAGGTAATATTTAACTGTTTTATTAACTGCTGCAACTATAAATGGATATTAATTCTGTTAAATTAGATGGAATAAGAAGAAAGAAGACTTGCTTTCCTTTTATCTATTTGTTTAATGATTATGATAAGTGAGAGATGGAGTTGAATTTAGGGGATTTAAGCTGTATTTTATATTTTGTATTTGCTCTGGGAAGTCGGGGGGGTGGTTGGGGAGGGGGGGAAATGTATGTAAAACTTTTAAAACTTTTTCAATTAAAAAAAAAAAAAAACAGCCAGTCCTATTGCACTAGTGTGAACAAGTTACACGTTGCACCGGCCCTGCAAGTCCATCGTACTATGTAGTTATGATGTTATTTCTCATTCAGGAGTCTGACAGCCCACGGATAAAAACTGTTCTTCAGCCTGTTTGTATGGCTGGCTATACTTCTATATCTCCTTCCTGATGGTAGGAGGGTAAAGAAGTAATGACCAGGGTGAGAGTCATCCCTGAGAATTTTCCTCACTCTTCTAAGGCAGCGAGCAATATACGATACGATACGATACGATACGATACGATACAACACAACACAATATATAATATAAAATAGGACAATATCTAGAATTAGACAGAACAAAGGCTTACAGATTATTATCAATTTATAATATATAATTCATAATATAAAATAAAGTATTCACAAACGCAGAATTGTAAGTATTGCAAAGGTCTAACCACGGCAAAGAAATCAAAGTCTTGCCAGAAACAGCTCAGATTGTAGATGAAAATTAGGGGGAGTCAGTAATAGAGGAAGCCAGTATAGCTATTGAGTTGTTTTCATTCTCAGATTAGGCATCCCTTCCTCTGCCTTCTCAGAACAAAGTTCTCTAATTAAAAAAGTAAAGAAATTGAACCAAAGAATAACTGAGCATTTAGAACAGCACAAAAACAACAGAATAAGATTGCCTGTATTGAAACTTGTTCCAGAGAAGCAGCTAGCACAAGTATTAAAAGATGCAAACTCTGTAACATGAAATATAAGGACCAGGTTAGGGTTAGGGTTAGAGTTAATTTTAGGGTTAGTTTTAGGGTTAAAGTTGGTTTTAGGGTTAGGGTTGGGGTTGGGGTTGGGGTTGGGGTTGGGGTTGGAGTTGGAGTTGGAGTTAGGGTTAGCATTAGGGTTAGGCAAGAAACAAATGAATGTGTTGTATGGATTCAGTTATAACTGAATATCTTAGATGCAAAATCAAGAAAGAAGAAAAGAAGCCAAACTGTGCATTTCTCCAAAATGAAAGCTGAGGCTGGAAAGTAAGATCAGTGTGCTACGATTAGATGTAAACAAGCTAAAACTAGTGAAAGAAAAGAAACCGAAGAACAAGAAAACCAAAGAATACCTGATCAAGAAATATCACCTAGAAACAAAGAAGATTGAGGAAGCACTGGAATAATAAAGCAGTAAATAACAGTTATAGCACAGCAAGTTGCAAATTGCACAGTATCAGCAATATTTCTGATTTCAATCAAATCAGAAACATTTCTGCCAATCCATCAATGCACTGAACCAGTCAACACCTCAGAAAGAAAAGAAAAGAAACAAACCAGTACAATTCTGGATACAACTGTGGAACAATAATGCAACTTGGATAAAGGAGGTGGATAAGAATAAAAAAGAAAGTGAAATGAAATAACTTGTAATAACAGCAGGCATGGTAGAGAACAGGGCAAAGATCAAGAATTGGTCAACATTGGTGAAGATAAACTGAATGTTTTATTTTTGTTTGTTTGCTTGAAACATCTGACTGGTGTACGCCACTCATTGCCAAGCAGTTTAAAACATACTGCAAGAAGGTGAAATTGAAATTTTGTTAACAACAGGCAAAACCTATCTGACAGTGAAAGACCCAGAAAAAGGGACAACACCAGATAACCTCAGTCCAATTATTTGCTTACCAACAACTTTTGAATTGCTAACTGGTGTTAAAGCTGATGCAGTTCAACAGATGCAAACAAACTCTTGTTGTTCAAGACTGTCCATATATACAACCAAGATATTGCAATGGAGTTTGGACTGGACCAGTGGTGGGTGCCCCCAGTTTGGACCAGTTCGCAAGAACTGGTAGTAAAACCAGCAGGAGGCCCCGTCCATCGCCCTGGATGTCATCATCAGCGATCTGCGCAGAAGCAAGGTGCGCGTGAGCGAAGCGAGCAATCCTGTTGCACCTTGCTTCTGAGCAGATCACTGATGACGTGCGCAATCCCGTTGTGAACCGGTGGTAAAGGTAAGTGGAACCCACCCCTGGATTGGACAAATTTGCCACCTTCACTATGAATAGAGGAAAATTAGTTTCTGGATGATCACTACATCCTTCAAGATGACAGCATCAAGCACATTGATGTGCCCTATCCAACAAAATGAAATTTAATGTGGAGAAAAGCAAAGCCATAACTGGTCTGAAAAAAAACAAAGGTAGAAGTACAGATTAGGCGAAACCTGGCTCCAAAACAGTAACTGTGAGAGGGACCTTGGAGTCTTAGTGGACGATCACTTAAATATGAGCCAGCAGTGTGAGGCAGCAGCCAAAAAAGCCAATACAATCCTTGGTTGTATAAACAGAGGCATAGAATCAAAATCACATGAAGCATTAGTACCACTTTATAAAGCCACACCTGGAATACTGCATGCAGTTTTGGTCAACACATTACAAAAAAGATGTTGAGACTTTGGAAAAAGTGCAAAGAAGAGCAAGTAAGATGATTAAATGCTTGGAGGCTAAAACATATGAAGAATGGTTGGAGGATTTGTGTTTGGCTAGTCTAGAGAAAAGAAGGATTAAAGGAGACATGATAGCAGCATTTCAGTATTTGAAGGGCTGCCACAAAGAGGAGGGGGTCAATTTATTTTCCAAAGCACCAGAGGGCAGGACAAGGAACAGTGGACGGAAACTAATTAAGGAGAGACGCAACCTAGAACTGAGGAGAAATTTCCTAACAGTGAGGACAATTAACCAATGGAAAAGCTTGCCTTCAGATGTTGTGAATATTTCAATGCTGGAAGTTTTTAAGAAGATGTTGGATAATCATTTGTCTTAAGTGGTGTAGGTTTTCCTGCCTAAGCAGAGGATTGGACTAGAAGACTTCCAAGGTCCCTTCCAACTCTGTTATTCTATTCTGTACCATTCCGTTCCGTTCCATTCCGTTCCATTCCATTCCATTCCATTCCATTCCATTCTATTCATGCAGAACCATAAAGGCATGGAACTTGCATTGGATTGGCATGACATCACTTCTGTCATTGCATGGCATTTGACCCTCCCATCCCACTTTGACCCCCCACAACTGAGTGCATATATAGATGGCATTTCAATTATACTATACATTGTGGGTGCTTCATCACTAAAGGTTTTGAAGAAGAGACTGGACAATCACTTGACCAAAATGTATAGGATCTCCTGCTTGAGCAGAGCGCTGAACTAGAAGACCTCCAAGGCCCCTTCCAACTCTATTCTGATATTGTGAGAGTGAAGATCTTAAAATCCAAACTTAGAGGAGAAAATACTATCAAGGCAATTAACACCTGGCAATTCTAGTCATTATATATACAGATAGGATAGTTGCTAGTGGACTCAAGCATAGCTAAAAGTCTTGGATAGGAAGGTCAGACGAATAATGACAATGAATTGTGTCCTTCATCCATGTAGTGACAGTTTAGACTTTATTTATTAAGGAGCAATAAATGAGCATGAAGTGTTGCAAGTACATCAGGCAGTTAAAGAAGAAAAAAGGTATTGGAACAATAGCTAAAGAACAGTGAAGAAGATGCACTGAAGCTGGTGTACCAGAAGGCTTTCTGAACACTGGAGAGACCAAACTGGCTTACAAAAAAGATGGAGAGAAATAGAAAAGAGAAACGGCAAGACAAAGTATACAGTATTTTTCGGTGTATAAGATGCACTTCCCCCCACCCCCCCAAAAAGTGGGTGGAAATGTCTGTGCGTCTTATACAGCGAATGTTGCCAAAGCCCTGCCCACCTGCTGGCCCCCACTCTTCGGCCTCTGCCTCCCAGTAATTTGCCTCCTTGCAGCAAACAGCCTGGTCAGCTTCAGCACAGCCTGAGTTAGCACAAGCAGCTGATTGGCGGTTGGATCGGCCTCCTGGAATACTGCCTTATCAGCTGTTCTAGGCTGCGGGGATCGCCACTGCCCACTGCCACCATTGCCATCCATTGCTGCTGTTGCCTATTGCAGCCTCCGCGCATCCTGTTTTTGGCCTCCGCGCACCCCATTTTTGGCCTCCGGATGCCCCATTTTCGGCCCGTTCCAGGTGATGGGGATTGATGGCAAGTACAGAGGTGTGTGTGGGGGGAGTGGGGTGGAGAAATAGCATGAAAGCAGGTAATAACAAGAACTGGCAACAGTTAAGAGCAGGAAAGTTGAAGAATGAAACAGAGAGGCTAATTCTGGCTGCACAAGACCAAGCTTTAAGAACAAATGCATACAAAGCCAGAATTGAGTAGATAGCAACAGACAGGAGAAAAGAAGAGCAAAGACAGCTGAACAAACAGTAAACCACCTGGATAGCTGCTGCAAGGAGAACACATAGACTGATTACAAACAATGGCATGAAAAAGTTACAACAACGGTGCTTTGGAAGACCTGCAAGAAATACGATTTGCCTGCAAGCAAGAACTGGTGGGACCACAAAATAGATAACATAATAGAAAATGAAGAAGCTATAGTGCTCTGGGACTTTAGAATTCAAAGAAGCTTCTACAACATAACACCCCACCAACTCTTGATAATTATTGATAAGAAAGCCAAAAAGAAAAAAAGTTTGGATAGTGCACCTTGCTGTTCCTGGAGACAGTATAATAAAAGAGAAAGAACCAGAGAAAACACAAAGATCTGCAAATAGAAGTAGAAGACTGTGGCATAAGAATGCAAAAATAGTACCAATAGTAATTGGTGACTTGGGTACAATCCCAAAACAACTGGAGCACTACTTGAACGCCTGTCAGGGTTCCAAGTAATACACCCATAGCAAATAGAACTGCGAGGCAGGTAAATTCCTCAAATAATAGCTTTATTTTGAGATATCATATTGGCACAGACTAGTGAAAACCAACTCTGAGAGTTCCCGCAGTTTTCACCTAATTAAAAAGTGGAAAGTTCCTTTCCCCCAAACAATAAGTCACATTGTCCAATCTAGGTATTGGCCAGTTACCTAGTTACTTCTCTCCTCCTCCTCTCTCCAGCCAGCTGTTGGAATGTCTTTGGTTCACAGGAGAAACTATTTTGTTTTGGCTACAAAATTCCAGCTAGCTCTATTCTCCCCTCCCTATCCCCCAGCTCCAGTGTGGCAAAGCTGAAGCCTAAAAAATGGCCTTGGTGAGGCCAGCTTCAGGGTTGACAACACCATTAGCATTGGCAAAAATCACCATTGGTGAATTGCAAAAGGCTCCTTCACTTGGAACAGTTTGCAGCCTGCAGTGATACTTTTATCAAACAACATCTGACTATCCCAGGTCATTGGAAAGGACTGGATAGATGGATAAAAATGCCAAATACACTCTAAGCATCTGGTTGACTCTGTGACCAACTGTAATAATATAAGACAGGATGGAGCATTCTGACTGCGAACTCTAATGTGGAGGGAGGGAGGTTCTAACTCTTCATTTCCCATTCAATTTCAATTGTTTCATCAAAATGACCCCCCCCCAATGTTGTTTCTACAAACCAAAATAGGAACTAAGATTAGAAGACTTTTGCTAAGAAAAACCCCAAATTCCGAGAGTTATTTGAAAATGCTGGAATTGGATTTGGAATGATTATATGTTGGAAGAAACGTCCATCTGGGTTCAGTTCCAAGTGGGGAGAAAGACACTGAAAATGTGGAGGCTGTTTGGAAAGATGGTTTAATGGTGGACAGGACCACATGGTTTGAGGTCCTGGGCAATTGAGCACATGGGTGAGAGAGAGAGGCAGATTTATACCGTCTCTTGGGCTTTGAACTTGCTTCCTGCTCCTGTGAAAGAATGTATTCTGATTGGTTGTCAGATTCCCATGGGGCCATGAAGGGGTAACTTTGTAGGTTGTCTTGAGTCCCAGGCTTGGTTGAATCTTGCTGGGTGATGATGTAATGAAGAGGGTTGTGCTCTGAAAGGTCGTTGGGCAATTCCTATATGGCTTAATGGCTTTGTCCTGGTTTGGATCTTGAGTGGGGGCTAATCCTATCATATCCTGAGGGTGAAAGTCTTTTGTTTTGTAAATAAGGTGGCCCAGTCTTTTGTCTTGTAGATAAGTTGGCACCAAAATATCTGCTGGCGGGGCAGGGATCTGAGGTTTTGAGTTTATGTCTTTAGAAACATGTTTCTCCTTTAAGGAAAATATAATATTCTGCCTTTTTAATATTTCCTAAAATATTTCATTCTTCTAGGAGAGGGGTAGGTGCTAACTTTCTACACATGAAAAGCGTGTGCTATCCAAATCTTCTCCCAGCTGTTTAAAAATCCAAATAGAAACTTTGTTATTTAATCCAGTGTACATGATAGTATTTCCTGTTATTCCAATCAATCTTGTTCTCCCTTGACTTCTTTTCTTTTTGGATCTTATCTTATCTTTTCCCTGCATGTCTCCTTACTATTCTTCCGTTGGGAGGGGGAATCTCCTCCACCCCTCCTTCTAGCTGGTGTCGTTTCTCTTTCAAGTCCATCCGAGAATCCCCTTGAAAGCATTTAACTTTTAATCTTCCCATTACATTCACTTTCAATGATCAAAACTGATTTCGGCCAGATCAGTGGTGGGTTTCAAAAAAATTTACTACTGGTTCTGTGGGCGTGGCTTGGTGGGTGTGGCATGGCTTGGTGGGTGTGGCTCGGTGGGCATGGCAGGGGAAGGATACTGTAAAATCTCCATTCCCTCCCCAATCCAGGGGAAGGTTACTGCAAAATCCCCATTTCCTTCCGATCAGCTGGGACTTGGGAGGCAGAGAATAGATGGGGTGGGGCCAGTCAGAATTTTTACTACCGATTTTCTGAACTACTCAGAATTTCTGCTACTGGTTCTCTGGAAGTGGTCAGAACCTGCTGAAACCCACCTCTGAGCCAGATCCGATCCAGCGTTGTTCTGCTTCTTGCTTATTTTGTCCAGCTGTCAGTTCTTTTGAATGGCCATTGCTGGTCGTCTTCTTCCCCGTCTGGCCTCTGAGGAATTCTCCTGTCTCCCGATACGGCGCATGGTCTGCTCCCGATCTGCAGAATGCCCCACTTCTTCGGATGTCCCTTCAGGACCCCCCTCGACTTCAAAAGCCCACTGGAGGTTGAAAACTGGCTGTGCGTTGCGGAGCTACCTGTTCACACACCCTTTTGGCCTGACAGCTGGCCCCGCCCCCTGAAATGAAAGCAATAATATGCGGTTTTCAAGCTTTCCATGGCTGCTTTTACTTAACGCAGCAAGTAGCCAAAGCACAAAGCATAATAAACATGTGCTTACAACAATTTACTCTTCCTTCTTCCAGTTTCTCCCCTCTGCTCTCTGATGTAAATGAATGAACATGATTACAAGTCAGTTAATTCAATCTAATGGGTATAATGCTCTCTAAAATCATAATAATATCCATTATAATTATATGGAGCTGATGACCATTGGACTGTCCCTATCATTGTAGCATTGGGGCCAGGAAAGGCAGCGAGGAAAGGCCATCTGGGAAATGGGAAGCTTCAAGCCTTAGCAATTTATTACCATAGTAACTACAGTAAAGCCCCAAACTAATTTTGTCAGCAAGCTTAGCCCTAGTGCAGAAAAATACTAGGACAGAATTAGGTTCACAACCATCATTCAGGGGCTTCAGTTTTGGACAGTCTTAATGCAAGGGAAATCCATCCACCAGTTAGAAGAAGAGGGTGAGAGGTGAGAGGCGGAGACCTTGCTGTTTGTATCCTACTTAGTCCTTCTTTATCCTCATAATTTGTGGAAAACACAGAATTACACTATTGGTATCAACATAGAGTGCCTTTTCAGCAAAGGAAATCATAGAAACAGCTAAAAAGACTGACAAATTCAAAGAGCATCTGGATTTTATACATACAAAAAGAGAATATTTGTACTAAAGAAGTGTAGGAAGTTAGCAGCACCCACCCCTCTCCTAGAAAAATGAAATATTCTAGGAAATATTAAAAAGGCAAAATATTGTATTTTCCCTAAAGGAGAAACATGTTTCTAAAGACATAAGCTCAGAGCCTCGGCTCCCTGTCCCCCCAGCAGATATTTTGGTGTAAACCTATCTACAAAACGAAAGACTGGGCCATCTTATTTACAAAACAAAAAACGTGGCCCTCAGGACATAATAGGATTAGCTCTCACTCAAGATCCAAACCAGGACAAAGCCATTAAGCCATAATAGGAATTGCCCAAAGCCCATTCATTACATCATCACCCAGCAAGATTCAACCAAGCTTGACTCAAAAAACCTACAAGGTTAGTTATGACCCCTATAGCAGCCAATAGCTTGTCACAGGAACAGGAAGTTCAAATTCAAAGTCCAAGAGAGGGTATAAATCTCTCTCTCCCTCTCTCTCTCTCTCTCCCTCTCTCTCTCTCTCTCTCTCTCACTCACTCTCTCTCTCTCTCCCTCTCTCTCTCCCATGTGCTCTTTTTGCCTAGGACTTCAAACCATGTAGTCCTGTCCACCATTAAACCATCTTTCCAAGCAGTCTTCATGTTTCCAGTGTTTTTTTTCCCACTTGGAACTAAACCCAGATTGACATTTCTTCCAACAGAAGACATGCAATGTCTGACTTTCTGCACTTGAGACAATCTAACACATTTGCAAAATGTTTTTCTATTTGCTAACAGAGCTTCCAGCTTTTGGACAGAAGACTATTCAAGGCAGGGGTGAAATGCTCCTGGATCGGACCAGATTGCCCAGTCCAGGAGCGATCTTAGCCGTTGGTTTGGCGATCTGGTAGCGATGGCGGAGCAAAGCTCCGCCCACCCACCCGGGTGTCATTACTTCCTGGTTTTAACCAGGAAGCAATGTGTTTTTACCTTCTGTGCATGCGCATGTGCAGAAGGTCTGCGGGCGCATGTGATGCGTGCGTTATGTGCGCTTCCGAACTGGTAAGGAAGGTAAGTATATTTCACCCCTGATTCAAGGCAAATACTGTATGTATGAGCATATATACTAAAAATGTATCCTATATATACACAAACATATACTTACCAAATACAAACAAATTAATTAATACAGATGCAGAGAATGGATGAGAAAAGACCATCACTTCAATACTGCTTGCAAAATCTTGGTTACAAATTGTAGTCTTTCTTACTCAGAACTGAGTGTGTTGGCAAGCCATGAAAACCAGCTGGGTGACTTTGGGCCAGTCATTCTTTGTCAGCTCAATCCACCTCACAAGGTTGTTGTTGTGGGGAAAATAAGAGGAGGAAGGGGTATTGACTATGTTTGCAGCCTTGAGTTATTCATAAAAATAATAAAGGTGGGATGAAAAAAGGTAAAGGAGTCCCTGTGGATTTTACTCTGCTAGTCGTTGCCAACTGCAGGGGGCGCTGCTCATCTCTGTTTCAAGGCCATGGAGCCAGCACTGTCTGAAGAGATTTCTGCGGTCATGTGGTCAGCATGACATCATGGAGTATTGTTACCTTCCCACCGAAGTGGTACCTCTTTATCTACTCACATTTGTATGCTTTTGAACTGGTAGGTTGGCAGGAGCAGGGGTGAGGATGGGGAGCTCAGTCCATCATGTGTGGCACTTGGGCAGTGGTGAAATGTAAAATTTGTTACTACCGGTTCTGTGGGCGTGGCTTGGTGGGGGTAATGTGACTGAGTGGGTGTGGCCAACTTTTTTAAAAAAAAATTTAAAACCATTTTTTCTACAACCTCTTCGGCTGAAGAGGTTGTAAAAAAATGCTTTTAAAAGCCTGTGACAATCCCAATTGAGTTGCCTGATCGTCAGAGGCTTTTTTTTCTTTTAAAAACATTTTTTTCTACAACCTCTTTGGCTGAAGAGGTTGTAAAAAAAGAAAATGCTTTTAAAAGCCTCTGACAATCCCAGCTGAGTTGCCTGATCGTCAGAGGCTTTTTTTTTTAACTTTTAAAAGCATTTTTTCAGCCAAAGAGGTTGCAGAAAAAATGCTTTTAATTTTTTTTACAAAAAGCCTCTGATGATCGTGTGGCTCAGCTGGGCATGTGGGGGGGGGGGGCAGGGATTTTTGCTACCGGTTCTCCGGACCACCCGCTGTCATCGCTACCAGATCGGGCAATCTGGTACGAACTGGGAACATTTCACTGCTGTACTTGGGTCTCGAACCCAAGCTGCTGGCTTTCCAGCCGACAAGCCCAGCATCCTAACCGCTGAGCCATCGCGCAACCCAAGTGGGATACAAACAAAAATAAATAAATAATAAGGTACATATACCTTTTTTCATATATCAGTTGAGGTTGTTTATTTATTTCGCATATGGCAAATACATGGACTTATAGTAGTTCAAATGTTAATGTCCAGTCCATCCAGCCATTCAAGGTCAGGACAGGTGTAAGCTCTTAATGAACATCCAGACACAATATCCAGATACAATATTTTGTCAAGGGGCACCACAGTCACACTGAGGGGTAGAGACAAGACCCCACTTAAACAATGAGTCCTGGCAGATACCATGTTGGGTATGAATCCTGTTCAGAGCTGATCAATGCTGGCGAGGAAAGTCAATACCTGGCAAAAGGTGCCCGTTGAGGTTGTATCCACAGCCAATAAAGCTTTGCATACTGTTTCACTTGTATGTGATTCAATAGACTTTAACCTTCACTGCTCATGAACGAGTTAAAATTCAAACCTGAATTCTGCTCTGAACACAGTTCAGAAATCTATAACATAATAAATACCTTGCCTTGATATTGATTGATAAGTAGATGTTCACACTAAATGTGAAATATGGGCCTTAATCATCCAAAATCTGAATGATTTGGTATTAGATTATCTAGTGATAATGAGCTGTAGTGGCCCAGTGGTTAGAATGCAGTACCGCAGGCTATTTCTGCTGACTGCCGGCTGCTGGCAGTTTGGCAGTTCAAGCCTCACGTGACTCAACCTTCCATCCTTGGAGGTCAGTAAAATGAGGATCCAGATTGTTGGGGGCAATATACCTAATCTGTAAACTGCTTAGAAAGGGCTGTAAAGCACTGTGAAGTAATATATAAGTACTATTGCTATTGCTACCTGAAGGAAGTCTTGCCTATTACACACCTCAAAGATACTATTTGCCATTAAAGTCTATATTTCTCAGAGACTGGGAATCTGTATCCCAGATTAAGAAGAATTCCATGAGATCACTAAACAGATTAATAAATAGTGTTAAGGAAGCTTTTAAATAAAGGAAAATTTCTTTCAGAAAATGGAAGAGTTGTCTAACCAAAACAGAATGTAAAATTCAACAGAGGAACCATAAAAAGACCCCAAAAAAGCACAAAGAGGTTTTTTTAAAAAAAACTTTTAAAAGCATTTTTTCTATAACCTCTTCAGCTGAAAAAATGCTTTTAAAAGTTAAAAAAAAAAAGCCTCTGATGATCACGTGGCTCAGCTGGGACTGTCAGGGCTTTTAAAAGCATTTTTTCTAGAAGAAAAAATGCTTTTAAAAGTAAAAAAAAAAAAGTTGGCCATGCCTACCCAGTCACATTACCCCCCCCCACCAAGCCACACCCACAAAATAAACCACGCCCGCAGAACTGGTAGTAAAAAATTTTAGAACCCACCCCTGGGTTAACTGGGTCATTATGTGACACTAGAAAGGAGCATCAAAAAAAAGTTTAAGGAAGCATCAAAAGAACATATGATTGGAAAAAAACAGAAAAATACAAGCAACTTATTTGCATCCTTTCCTGAAGCAGAGATGCACAGATATCTGTGCCAAACAGCATTAGCATAAAATGAAGTTAACATATTGGAAACAAGTAGATTATAGTGTCCAGATGGAATTCATCTGAGAATTCTTTGAAAACTCAGATGTAAAACTGATGATCTTCTAGGATAACTGTGTCCTCAAGATTGGTTTATTTGCTAAGGATTGGAAAGTAGCCAATTCAACACCTTTTACACAAATGAGCCCAGGGAGTATTCAGGAAATTAGAAGCTAGGGAGCTTGGCATCTGTTCTGTATACTTTGCTGAAATAAAATTATGTTAACAAAACAAAGTTAACAATTACTACGTGTAGTGATGGCTACATATTATCCTCAAGATTTGTGTCATCCTCAAATCCAAATGTGGGTAGCTATAGGGGAGCAAGATTAGCAGATTAACAGAGTTGGAAGGGACCTTGTAGGTCATCTAGTCCAATCCCGCACCCAAGCAGGAGACCCTACATCATTTCTGAGAGATGGCAGTCCAGTCTCTTCTTGAAAGCTTCCAGTGATGAACCTCCCACAACTTCTGAAAACAACTTCTGTTCCATTGGTTGATTGTTCTCACTGTCAGAAAATTTCTTCTTATTGCCAGGTTGAATCTCTTCTTGATCAGTTTCCATCCATTATTCCTTGTCTGGCCTTCAGGTGCTTTTGAAAATAGCTTGACCCTCAAATATTGGAACATTGCTCTCATGTCTCCTCTGGTCCTTCTCTTCAGTAGACTAGCCATGCCCAGTTCCAGCAACCAAAGATATTGCCGTTATACCTTATATAATATAGGATTCCCAGAGGCAACTGGTATTCTCTGTAACAAACAAAATGTTGATCTATTCCAGTATGGATTTTCTTATGTCATGACATTTGTACAAATATGAAATCAAGAAAAAAATTCTCAGCACTTTCTCATTATCCCCATCAAAATGGATTGAAGAATATTTTAAACATACATTACCAGTTTGAAACAGCACTCCCTTCTTTCAACCACTTCCTTTTTCTCCTTCTGATTAAAATAATACCTAAGAAATACACATAGGAAGCAAATTCCCTGGATGGTGCTTAAGAGAGTTAGCACTGGCTCCAAATGGATTTTTTTGATAAAGATTTTCAAATTGGCGTATTGTATTGGATGTATGAGGGTTATCTATAATAGAAAACCTTTTCCATCTATTCAATTCTCTATTGAGAAATCATTTAATTAAAGATGGATTTACTCAACTTCAGTCTCCAATTTCAACTGTATTAACAAAATAATCCATAATAGATTAACTCCATCAACCTAATTTTTTTTGGATAAAAATACTAAATAAGTATTTGTAAAATATTGATTTTAAAATTACAACTGTATGTATGTATGTATGTATACTCCTTGATTTACAACCTGTTGTGGCTCCGACCCCCGAGCCCATTGTATCAGAGGAAGAAGACTCCGAACATGAAGGAGAGGAGCCGGCCAGGCCTCCCTCTCCAGGCCCCTCCTCTCTGGCAATTCCTCAGGTGTCTGCCGAAGGAGAGGAGATTGGCCAGAAGCCAGGTGTCTCCGATCAGAGTGAGAACGAGGGTGATACATCATGGCTGGATCCATGCCAGCGTCGGCGAGATAAACGTTTGCAGCAGATGAGGAGGCATGCAGGGATTAAGCTGAGTCACTGGACCACACCCCACAGGCTATAAAAGGGAGTGTGGTGGCCATTCAAACTCTGTGACGGACAAAGCTAATTTCTGCAAGTCACTTTGTGCAACGTCTAAATCTGTTGAAGGCTTTTGAACTGGACTGTTTCCAAATCGGTGTGTATTTGTGTATGTTATCTGGTGGAGGCACAACCCCTCCTTCTTGTAGTAAAGCACTTGGCAGTCAGTTCTCGTGCTGCTGCCAAGTACCTGATAATGGACATTGTTTGTTTGAGCTATTCTTTAACCCACGGTTGACTGTTTGAGGGTGTGTGTGTGTGGGGGGGGGGGGGGGAGACAGGGACAGAACACAACCATTCTTTTAGGGACTGCTTGCAGTTATAATGGCACTGAAAAATGCAACATGACTGGTCTTCAAACTTATGGCCATCGCAGCATCCTCATGATTACATGATCAAAATTCAAAAGTTTGGTAACTGGCTTATATTTATGATGGTTAAAGCATCTGAGGGTCATGTGATCACCTTTTCCAGTCTTCCAGCCAGCATCCAACAAGCAAAGTCAATGGGGAAGATGGATCTGCTAAAGCAGGGGATCCCAACCTGTGGTACATGGCTCAGTAGTGGGCTGTGAGGGGATTACAACTGGGCCTTAGAAACGGCTAGTGAGCATGTGCACGCTCATCATCACTTGTGCCCATGCATGCTCCATTTGCATGAGCAGCAGGTGCACAAGCACGCCTCTCGCACAAATGGAGTTGCGTGTGTGTGCGAGCGCTTGCCGGCCGTTCACACAGAACCATCCCCTTTGCCAGTCCACAAAGCTGGAAGTGTTAGAGAACTCTGTGCTAAAGGACTGCATGATTTACACTGCAGTGATGTGCTTAATTACCATGGCAGGGAAGTAATAAAATGGGAGTGTCAGGGTTCCAAGTAACAGACCCAGAGACCCATTTTGGGAGCATCTTCAGGGCAGGGACATGGCTCCCTTGACTCACTGCCTTGCTTAGCAACACAAATTTTGGTTGTAAGTTAAGAACTACAGTACCTGTATGTGTATGTATACATCTATGTACATAAGCCTGTGTATGTGTACATGTATGTCTCCAGTGGTGAAATCTAAAATTTGTTACTACTGGTTCTGTGGGCGTGGCTTGGTGGGGGGGGTAATGTGACTGGGTGGGCATGGCCAATTTTTTTTTAACTTTTAAAACCATTTTTTCTACAACCTCTTCGGCAAAGAGGTTGTAAAAAATGCTTTCAAAAGGCTCTGACGATCCCAGCTGAGTTGCCTGATCGTCAGAGGGTTTTTTAAACACCCTCTGCTGATCAGGCAACTCAGCTGGGATCGTCAGAGCTTGGATCGTCAGAGGCATTTAAAAGAAAAAAAGCCTCTGATGATCGTGTGGCTCAGATGGGCATGGGGGGGGGGGGCAGGGATTTTTGCTACCGGTTCTCCGAACCACCCACCTCCATCACTACCGTATCGAGTGATCTGGTCTGAACCGGGAGCATTTCACCCCTGCTCTGTGTATATGTCTCTCTCTGTGTGCGCGCACATGTTTTTTCTTCATTTTTTCTTTCATTGTCTAAGTATGTTCATGTTACAGTTCTATCATGTTCCAGTTCTAAAACAAAGGCAGCAATCTTGAAACATATTGACTGACTGACTGATTTGATTTGATTTCTAATTCACTTTTCACTCCAGAGCTCAAGGGAGCAAAGGTAGGATTCCCTCCTCCTTTTTTCCTTACAATAACAACCCTGTTAAGGATGCTGTACTGAGAGAGAATGTGACTAACCCAAAGTCACTCTTACACGTTTGGTTATGTAACCCTTGGGAGCATTTCAAACTATCTAGTCCCAAAGTTCCCAGAAGCCTCATTCATCAAGGTGAGGAAGCTGATCTGCTTAGATTAATTCTTCTCCAAGGCGAAATAAAGTATCTTGTTATAATGGAATAGAGCCATTTTTCATGCCCCTAATAATCAAGGCAAATTATTGGTGACACCTGATGCAAAGACCTAGCTCTCTGGAGAAGGTTCTCATGCAGAGAAAGATGGACAGAAAGAGAAGCGGAAGACCAGCAACAAGTTACAGTAGATGGATTCACAGTGACAATGGGAGCAGCACTGGAAAACCTGAAGATCAGGTTGGGCACAGTTCATCCTGGAGAAGGCCTATCTATGTAGTCACTGAGAGTTGATGCCAACATGGCCAGTGGTGGGATTCCAAATCTTTTCCTACGGGTTCTATGAGAGTGCGCTTCATGCGTGCATACACACACACAACACTCAAAGACCACCCTTGGTGTCAGCGCTGGTGAGCTGAGCTGTTGTTTCGCTCAGCTGAGGCGCGGCAATCTGCTCTACCATGCAAATCAGCTGAGCTAAAAAACCAAGGAATATAGGACAGGGAATGGCGGGGGTGGGAAAGCAGAGCTAGTCAGAGGTGATCATTGCCGGGTCTCTGAACTACTCAAAATTTCCGCTTCTGATTTACCTGAACTGGTCCGAACCGGCTGAATACCACCTCTGAACATGGTGGTACATAATCAAGCAATCCTTATTCAAGATATGCATCATATGGGTGAATCTGAACATTATTCAGAAGGATGAAGTAAATATGCCAGTTTTAGCTAGACCTAAATGCTTCTGACCACAGCTGAAATCAAAGTGTTCACAATTATTGCTGAATCCAGAACTAATTTCAAGTTAGTCTGTCTAATGCAGGTTGAATCCATATTCACTGTTTTTCATTTTTATCAGCTAGTTCTTTGGGCTTTATTGAACTGTGCACATTTGTTTGAAAATTCTGACCAAGCATGACTTCCAGGTTTTCAATTACAAAAACAGAGATGTCCACAAAGTAAGGTTTAAAAAAGTCAGGATAGTGGTTATTGCAGGATCCAATATGAGTCAGTCACTAGGACCAAAAAATTATTCTTCCAAGCTTTCGGGTTCATGCTGGAGCCCATCATTAGGGAACTTCTCTCTCTAGAATATGTGCACTGGGCTGTTATACACATTGTCTTTATATTTCAGGGTGGCTTTTAGTTGTTAACTAGGGTGTTGATGACTGGCTATTAAATTGTTGATTGCCCTTGGCTCCTAAGTAGCTGATAAACTAGTAGAAAATCACCACTCCTCATTTTCCAGGCTTCAATCCAGTTGTGAAATCCAGCAGGTTCTGACAGGTTCTGGAGAACCGGTAGCAGAAATTTTAGTAGTTCGGAGAACCGGCAAATACCACCTCTGGCTGGCCCCAGAGTGGGGTGGGAATGGAGATTTTGCAGTATCCTTCCCCTGCCATGCCCACCAAGCCACACCCAAAGAATCGGTAGTAAAAAAAATTGGATTTCACCTCTGCTTCAATCATTTCTCTGGCTATTTTTGTTCCTGCTCAAGCAACAATCATAGCAGCTGCGAAACTGAATACATGCCCTGGTTGATTCAACAACTTAATATTTTATTTATATCATGAACACTACTGTCTAAAATATATTACAATGTACTGTTTATATATTTAATGTACTTATAATTACTTTCCTAAACAAATTGTTTCTAAGTTTCAGGGAACCAGCCAGATTATTTTCATAATAACTATCTCCCATTTCAATTAGAAAGATAACAATAAATTGTTTCCTTGAGTTGAGTTATGATTCTCATGAATATGCTTGTCTGAATATGACTCCTGAATAAACAGTGGTCATTTTGAAACATAGTTTTAAAACAATTTAAGAACAGGAAAACAACAACATCTCAAAAATGTAAACATTTGACAGTTTAAATATTGCCGGAGGAAGCATTTTGTATTCCTGGCAAGGGAAGTCCAAGATATGCTATGACTATTGAACCAGGTTTTGTATCTTGAAAGAAAGGTGGTTTATTTACAGAAGAAAAATACTTGAGGGAGGCATAAATGCTTAGTACCAGCTAGCAGCTCCATCCTATCCAATATGTTTCAAGAGGATCATGCTCAACTGAATAAGCCCAAGGCAGGAAGAAAGATGGTAAGATTAACACTTAGGCAGAGAGAGGGGGGAGGGGAAGAGAAATATAGAGGAATTCTTACTACCTATCTCTACTTTACTGCCATTTGTGGTTAATATATTGAGATGCTGAGAGACAGTGCATCTAACATAATAACAGAGTTGGAAGGGACCTTGGAGGTCTTCTAGTCCAACTCCCTGCTCAAGCAAAAAACTGTCAGAGTTTCTTGCAAAAATCAAATCCAGAAGCACACACAGATAAACTGATGCAGCACGATTCATTAACTTCTTTATATTCACAATAATACATTAAGTAAATTTACAATACCACCAGCAGATTCGCAGTTTCATTTCAGCTCAGATCAGCAGACAAGTTCACACACACTGGTTTCGTTTCTCTGCACAGACTCAGAAGCTACAGACAGACATGCCCTGGCTCCAGTCTGTCTCAGCTCCCAATTGGCTGACTTAGTTGCTATGCCTATTCATCGTTTGACCTTGTTGCCATGTCCTCCCAGTCATGAATATTCTAACAAAAACCCTATACCATAAGTGTCAAACTAATTTCATTGAGGGCCGCATCAGGGCTGTGGTTGACCTCAGGGGTGGGTGTGGCCAACTGGGTAGGCATGGCCAACTTGACGCCACTCCCCAAACTGCTGGCATGTTTCCTCTTCATATTAGGTAGATCGGGCCAACGCAACGTGGGCCCAATGTTTCCTTTGCACATAGGGTAGACCGGGCCGAAGTCACCGGGCTGGTCCCTTACATTTTCCAGGATGGCCCCCCAGGACGGATCTGACCACATTATGGGCTGGATCCAGCCTTTGGGCCTTGAGTTTGACACCCCTGCCCTATACCATTTCAGACAAATGGTTGTCCAATCTCTTCTTAAAATCCTCCAAAGTTGGAGCACCCATAGCTTCTTGTGGAATTCTGAAGTTACTTCTTCACCAGAGGTTAATTTACCTTTTGCATTGAACTCTGACTATTGTTTTAATTATCCTTGCAATCCTTCTAATAATGAAAATAATTTGTCATTCACAATGACCAACTTTTGGTCTGATTCAAGAATATATTTTGCATGCAAGAAAACATGTGCTCAGTATTACATTTTATGCCAGCATAAGTAATGTCTAAGGAAAGCATTGGAGGTCTGGCATCTGCTTCACCCCCTAATTATAGTACTTTACATTTTCTAGTTCTCTGCTATTTTTAATTTGTCAAGAATGGCTCCAAATCTGACTGCATGTCTCACCCTGAAAATTAGGCCTTTCAGTCATATTCCACATGTTTGAATAAAGAACTAATAAAATCAAATGAGGAAAAAAAAGGCTATTTTCATTTCAAAATTTAAATAGTTTTACATAGTTTAGAAATGCCAGAAAGTCATTCTTATTCGTTATTTCCATTCTTCATCCAAAAAAGTCAAATACTTGCTTTACAGTTGTGGATACTAAGAAAAAGTTGTGGTAGAGTTGACGTGCTTCAGATCCTAGCTTTAAAGCTTTATCAGCGAGACTGGGCCTGCCCTGTGAAACAGCCTCCAACAGATCTCAACTCTGCTGTATTTTGTAAAGCTGTAAAATTCCCTGAAAGTCTCATTTTTTCAATCAAAGTTCAAAGGAACTGAGACATGGTTAGTAGCAGTGGTGGGTTTCAAATTTTTTTATTACCGGTTCTGTGGGTGTGGCTTGGTGGGCGTGGCTTGGTAGGCGTGGCAGAGGAAGGATATTGTAAAATCTTCATTCCCACCCCACTCCAGGGGAAGGATTCTATAAAATCTCCATTCCCTCCCCAGTCCAGGGGCATACTGCAAAATCCCCATTTCCTCCCGATCAACTGGGACTTGGGAGGCAGAGAATAGATGGGGGCGGGGCCAGTCAGAATTTTTATTACCAGTTCTCCGAACTACTCAAAATTTCTGCTACCGGTTCTCCAGAACTGGTCAGAACCTGCTGAAACCCACCTTTAGTTAGTAGGCAAGGAAAGTACCCTAGTTATGAACTGCAACCAGTTTAACAACCGGTTCTGTGAGCGCGCCTAATGAGCTTGCGTACAGCGTTCAAAATACAGCAAATTGAAGCTCAGCTGTTTACCTTCTAAGGCAGCCCCAGTCAGTAGAACAGTGGAGGTGTGGAAATCAGCTGTGCTGCACGAATCAGCTGAGCCAGAAAGAAGGAAATATAGGACAGGATAGAGTAGATGCAGGTGGGCGGGGCCAGCTGATCATTGGAACTACTGGTTCGCCTGAACTGGTCTGAACTGGCAGCAGCCCACCACTGGATTACCCCCAAACCCTTCCTTTTCTCCTAGATGGAAAAAAGAATTTATTTTTTCAGAATAAAGGCAATGCTAAAAAATAAGTGGGCTTCAAAAATTTTAGCAAGGGGTTCTCTGCTTGGCTGCTGAGTGAGCATGGCCATGGCGGGCATGGCCTAGCCAGCCTCCTGCACCATGGTGGGGGTGGGTTGGGGGGCATTTTTGCTCCAGAAGCTTTCCTCGAGCCTCTGGGAGGGCAAAAACGGCCTCCCCAGGCTCCGGAGGCTCTCTGGAGGCAAGAAATGGGCCTGTTTCCGGCCTTCTCGAACTTCCAGCCGGCCCATTTTTTGCACTCCCCAAGCCTCCACATGCACCCTGAATTTACATGCATCCAAAACGGGCTGCATGGGGACTTCTGGGAGGGGAGGGGAGGTATGCGCAGGGCCAGCAAGGAGTGGGATTTGGGGGTTCTCCGAACAGAATCTTAGCTAGAGGTTCTCCCAAACCCCTGTGAACCCCCAGCAGCCCACCCCTGATTAAAAGTATGTTATCTGTATAAATATAACAGTCTTCCATTATTAACTTTCTGTTACAAAAAAAGCATTAGAAAATAGGGAACTGAATGTTTCTGTTCAGCTAACTACCTAGAAGGCTTTAATCTCATTTAATGAAGAAAACTCACAAATCACTACAGAATAATTAAGCTGACCTATTATCTATTTCCAAACACATCAAAATGTATGGTCCAAAATAATTGGCATCAAATTTGCATGCCACCTTTGAGAATATTACTAGGAATTCAATAGGAAGTCAATACTTTGTACTGGATTAAAAATGAGCTGGGCGCCTACTTAGTCTCTTTCTCAGGTGAGGATTGTTAATGGATAACTTTCATTATGATTGCCTTTCATAATGTTTTATTTTTAACAGCATTTATTCCTTGCCTTCCTACCAAAGAAATAAACAAGCCTTTCAAATTCAATATGTCATCATTAAAATATATCTTTATCTATCTATCTATCTATCTATCTATCTATCTATCTATCTATCTATCACTTTTCAAATAGATTGTATTTCCTCCCTATGATTTTGAAATATGTTGTCTTCTTGCCTTCCTAACAGTAACATTCAAGATATATAAATTCATTATTCATTGTTATTAATAATAATAACAATTATTCATTGTTAGTAGTTTAGGTCAGGGGTCTCCAACCTTGGCAACTGGCTGGGGAATTCTGGGAGTTGAAGTCTGCCAGGCTTAAAGTTGCCAGACCCCTGGGTTAGAACATAGAATCATAGGGCTGAAAGTAACCTTGGAGGTCTTCAACCCCCCTGCTTAAGGCAGGAACCCCATCCTTCATAGTTGTGTGTTCTTCCTTCATCCTTCATAGACACAAATGGCTGTGTCCAGTCTATTTTTTGAAAATCTTCAGTGATGGAGCACCTACAACTCCAGGAAGCACACTATTCCATTGAATAATTATTTTCACTGTCAGAAATGTTTTTCCTTATTTCTAGGTTGGGTCTCTCTTTAACAAGCTTCCACCCACTGCTTCCCTGCCTGCCTTCTGGTTGCTTTGGAGAATAAGTCACTCCCCTCTTCTCTGTGACAGCTCCTCAAGTAATGGAAGACAGTTATCATGTCCCTTCCCAATCCTTCTCTTTGACAGGGTAGACCTATCTAGCTCCCTCAATGGTTCATAGTACAATTCGGCTTCCAGATACCTTATCATCTCTGTTGTTCAGTCCTAGCATCTTTTTTGTATTGTGGTCAGCAGAACTATATGCCGTATTCAAAGTATGCCCTCACTTAATGAGATGTAGAGGTATTTATTTATTTATTTATTTATTTATTTATTTATTTATTTATTTATTTATTTATTTTTCAACTTCTCATGATCGTGATCAGTGGTGAAATCCAAAGTTTTATGCTACCAGTTCTGTGGGTGTGGGTTGGTGGGCGTGGTATAGCTTGGTGGGCGTGGCTTGATGGGCATGGCAGGGGAAGGATACTGCAAAATCCCCATTCCCTCCCCACTCTAGGACCAGCCAGAGGTGGTATTTGCCAGTTCTCCGAACTACTCAAAATTTCTGCTACCTATTCTCCAGAAGCTGTCAGAATCTGCTGGATTTCACCTCTGATCGTGATGCTATCACTTTGTTAATGAAGCCTAGAATTGCATTGGTTCTGTGGACACAGAGATGGTTCTGCAATCCCAGTGAAGCACACAATCTAGCACAATGGGAGCAACTGAAAATCTACTCCTATAATAACTGTGAGTGTTATTCTATGATTTTCTATCAGGTATTTTTTGGCAGTGTCTGTCTATGAAGGCAATGGAGGCTTCGTAGCAATAGGGCTTGCCAGCAGGTTCCATCATCATCCACAGCTTCTAGTTCCCTTGGCCGAATGTCACAGCAGTGCAGGGTTTCTTGTCAGTGGAATTATTTTTAATCACTCTGCCTGTTAGGTTTATGAAGTAGAAACTTGCATGGAGGGAGGTTACTGATTCCCTCAGGCTCTTTGTAGCCCAGCAGTGATCAAGGCAGATGCTTCTGATACCATGCTAAAGACAAACAAGCCACACTAGCTTATCTGAATTAACTAGCATGGTGCAATCTTCTGTCTGAGTTTACAGCCATGTTTTTCACAAGAGAAGAATATATTATTTTGCCTGTTCCAAACAGCCAGAGCTGCACTTTATGGTATTCAGACTTGGATTAGGAAAGAAAAAATATGTATGGAACTCCTCTCCTATGAAATATTATATGGGAATGGGTAACCTGTTCAGCATTACAGAATTCTTTTGAAAGCACTGAATAATGAAATCAGGAGAATAAACTCATTTCCTTTCTAGGGCAAATTCCCCACTCTTATAAAATAAATAAAGATAAGGTAAAGGTAAAGGTTCCCCTTGCACATATGTGCTAGTCGTTCCAGACTCTAGGGGGCGGTGCTCATCTCTGTTTCAAAGCCGAAGAACCAACGCTGTCCGAAGACCATCTCTATGGTCATGTGACCAGCATGACTAAATGCTAGAGGTGCACAGAACACTGTTACCTTCCCACCAAAGGTGGTCCCTATTTTTCTACTTGCATTTTTTACCTGCTTTCGAACTGCTAGGTTGGCAGAAGCTGGGACAAGTAATAGCTCACCCTGTTACGTGGCACTAAGGATTCGAACTCCTAAACTGCTGACCTTTCGATCGACAAGCTCAGTGTCTTAGCCACTGAGCCACCATATCCCTGTTAAACAAAGATAGTTCTACTATGTATTTTATGGAGGAAAAAGTCCAACTAAAATATTGGAGGCTAGACTTACGAAGATGTTTCCAAATAACTCTCCAGTATGTTGGAAATGCAATAAGAGCTACAGAACATATTACCATCTTTGGTGGACATGTCCGGCTGCAAAAAAATTCTGGGCTAAGATTAAGAAATGGTTAGAAAAAATAAAAGATCAACCTATGGATGGAAAACCAGAGACATTCTTATTAGGAATATACACCAAAGAAATAAAATATTTGATTTTACATATTATAACAGCCTCACACATATCATACACACAAAATTGGAAAAGGGAAAACATACCAACAGAAGAAGAATTGCTAAAAAAAATCCTAGAATGTGCCGAGGTGGACAAATTAACAAAAGAGCTCAAAGAAAAGGAAGATACGGAATATTATATAATCTGGAACAAATGGTATAAATGACTAGAGACTAGAAATAATGGATTATAAAAATAGGGGTGAAGTTGAAAATGGAAAGAACGAATATGATAATGTATAGAATGTATAAAATCAATACGATTGTTAAGAAGTATGATGTAATTAAAAGAGAAAGGGACAAGAAGAAAATGAATAGTATAAAAGGAATCAGGGGAGAATGTAAATATTAGAAGATGATCACCACAAAATAGCTGTAAAAAGAGAGTATTATATATATATATATGTTTTGTGTTTGTCATATTGTGTTATAATAATAAAAAAATATATTGAAAGACAGGACTTGCTATTGTCTTTGCTGCATAATCCCAAATTGAAACCTCATAAAACCTTAATTTATTCTGAACAACACAATTTGAGGAAATTGTGCCTAAGCACTACCACAATTGATAACAGGAGTTCTATAAACTGTCTAGAGAATTATTTGCCTACTTGGAAGCCAATTTTAACAGTTTTAATTTTTCTACTTCTGCATATGATGATCTTGATGAGAACTGCATTAGGATAACCTGGAAATGGATAGGTATTAACCCTAAACTTTATTTATTTAAATTGTAATCCTAAAGAGAGAAAAGTTATTAAACCTGTACAGCGAGATTGTCAAAGAGGAACACTAAACAATTAAAATTAGTCCAATGCCAAATATTATACAATACCATTTTATTGTTAAAATAAGCATAATATATTAATAGCAATTTCAATGTGAAGTTATTAATATGTTCTTTTTTCATGTTTTATTTGTTTTATTTTATATAACATTCATTTTCCATCAAACAGTGTGTGATCTGGCTACAGTTATATTTAAACAATCATAATCCACATATTTGTTGTCATATTCATCACAATAATATTAATAATATAATAATAATACTTAACATCTTCTTAACAACTCTCCACATTAACATTTCTTGTTTTTATATCTCCTCCTTTCTAACTTCTGTTTCTATTGTCTAGCCATTGATAAAATACATCCCAAATCAAAAAATATTCAGTTTCTTCTTTATCCTTAATAGTGAGCGTTAATCTATCCATTTCTGCACATTCTAATATTCTCTTAATTACATTTCTTTCTGACGGAATCTTTTTTCCATTGCTGTGCAAATACAATTCTAGTTGCAGTTAGTATATACCAAACCAGATATATAGTCTTTTTATCATATTTTTTTGGTAGAATGCCCAACAAAAATATCTCTGGTTTAAATTATTCATATGTTCTTGATATTCTGTTCATTATTCATATCTTGATACTTTCATGTATCAGTTGGACATGTTTAAGAGGAAGATGAGGAAGAGATTTTTCCATCAACCAAGCACCACTGCTGCTTTGGTAATGGTTCAGTAATGGTGGGTTCTGCTTACCTTTACTACTGGTTTGCAACGGGAGCGGTGAACGGGAGGGGTGAAATCTAAAATTTGTTACTACCAGTTCTGTGGGCATGGCTTGGTGGGGGGGAGGTAATGTGACTGGGTGGGCGTGGCCAATTTTTTTTTTTACTTTTAAAACCATTTTTTACATGTAAAACCATGTTAAAAAATGCTTTCAAAAGGCTCTAACAATCCCAGCTGAGTTGCCTGATCGGCAGGCAACTCAGCTGGGATCGTTAGAGCTTGGATCGTCAGAGTCACTTTTTTTTTAAAATTTGATTTATATGCCGCCCTTCTCTGGAGACTCAGGATGGCTTACAATGCATTAAGCAGTAGCCTTCATACTTTCGTATATTTTATACAAAGTCAGTTTATTGCCCCCACAAACTGGGTCCTCATTTTACCTGCCTTAGAAAGGATGGAAGGCTGAGTCAACCTTGAGCCTGGTGGGATTTGAACTTGCAGTAATTGCAGGCAGCTGATGTTAATAACAGTTAATAACACTGCTTTAGTCTACTGAGCCACCAGAGCACCAAAGTTTTTTTTCTTTTAAATGGCTCTGGTGATCCAAGCTGAGTTGCCTGATCAACAGGCAACTCAGCTGGGATCGTCAGAGCTTGGATCGTCAGACCTTGGCTCGTCAGAGCCATTTAAAAGAAAAAAGAAGGCTCTGATGATCACATGGCTCAGCTGGGCATGGGGGGCAGGGGCAGGGATTTTTGCTACCGGTTCTCCGAACTGCCCGCCGCCATCGCTACCTACTCACTCAAGCCGGCCCAAACCAGGAGCATTTCTAGATCATCCATTATGACGTCCGGGCAGGTGGGTGGAACCTCCTGCCACTTTTACTATCGGTTCACAAGAACCGGACTGAACTGGGAGCAACCCACCACTGGTTCTCTCTTAGCATGGTGAACAATGTTTGTACTTAGGTTCCCTTATGTCTTTGCAATAAAAAGAGATTATACTCTGAAAACAATTCTTTTTTGTTCTAAGACACTTTCTCTTGCTTTGAGAGTCTTGGAGGTTTTTTTTTTGTGTGTGAAAAAGTTTAGTTTTTGTTCTTAGTTTAAGATTTCTCTCAATATTAAACTAGTTCCTTGTGCCCGTGGTATCTTGCCCATTATTTTGGCTAGTGTCTCACTGAGGCAGCCTTACTGTCTTTCATATTTATCATTTTGTAAAGTTTTTAGCATTTTTCAGCCTCACTTTGTCTGGCATAAACTTTGTTCCAGAAGATAAATCATTCTAAACTAAAATGGCTGTCATCCAAGATTCATAAAGCTAACTCTGCAAAAAGGGTTTTACAATGCAACTGTAAATAAGTCTACTTGAAAGTAATTCTCAGGGAGAACAATGGGACTTTTCTAAATGGATAGATGTAGGATTTTATCCTTAAAAACCTGAATCTGGTGATTATTGTTATCTACTCTTCTGTCTTACCCTTAGAAACAGAAACAGGGAAGAACTATGAATTCCAGGCATATGGTGACCAGCGGTCACCACTGGTGGTCCGTGAGAAAATTTTGGTGGTCTGCAGAAAAATTATTTGCTTTTTTATATTGCACTAAATAATATTTATCTTTTAAAAAAAATCATGTTAGTGGTCCGCGAAGTTTAAAATTATGAGTTTAGTGGTCCCTGAGGTCCGAAAAGTTGTGGCCGCTGGTCTAGATTTTCAGAAGGAGCACGGCAGTTAAATTGCTCAACCCCAAATATCAAGCAAAATCACCTCTAGCAAGTACTTAAGGAATCTCCTTAAATAAATAAATAAATAAATAAACATTTTCTAGCAAGCCAATATTGCTTTCCCTCAATCTGTCACCTTTCAGTATCCCCAAATTCATTCACTTCTTTCCCTCCATTCTCTATGACAAATCATTCTATTTAAAGGAAGAAGCTGAGATGGAAGAACATCACTAGAGACAGTTGAAAACTGACAGTTAAGGAGAACTTTGGAAAAAAGAATGTTTCCTAGAAGATCTCGTCTCCAGGACTCTATTCAAAGCGAATTATTACTGAAAAATTCGCTGAAAACAAGTACTTGTTGCTTATCTGCCTTGAGTCAGTTTTTGACTCCTGGTGACTACTTTCCCTGATGATTTTATATTTGATCTGAGATAGAATTTTAGTTCCTCCATATCGTGCACCTGTGCAATGTTTTTTTCTTAAAGTTTTCAAGAAGAAAGGGAGGGAGGAAAGGAGAGAGAGAGAGAGAGAGAGAGAGAGGGGGGGGATTCAAATCATTGTTAACTGCCTACAGTTTTCATGACAAGAATTTTCAGAAGTTGTTTGCCATTTCCTCCTTTCCAGGACTGAGAGAGAGAGAAGTCATATGGTCAATCTACGAACAGAATAATGAAGTTGGAAAGGATGTTGGAGGTCTTCTAGTCCAACCCTTTGCTCAAAGTGACTGGCCCAAGGTCACCCCGTTGGCTTCATGCTAAAGTGGGACTAGAAGTACAGTCTCTCACTTTTTGTAACCTGATGCCTTAATCACCACACCAAATTGGCTCTCTTGTGAGCTTATTGTTCGCTCATACACTATGCGATGTGGCTATGGTATATAATAGCATTAATAGAACATAATACCAGCTTGGAAGGGACCTTGGAGGTCTTCTAGTCCAACTGCCTGCTCAATCAGAAGGCCTTATACTATTCCAGAAAAGTGGTTGTCCAGTCTCTTCTTAAAAGCCTCATGATGGAGCAGCCACAATTTCTGAAGGCAAGCCATTCCACTGGTTAATTTTTCACATTGTTAGGAAATTTCTCCTTAGTTCTAGGTTGCTTCTCTTCTTGAATGGTTTCTATCCATTCTTTCTTATCTTGCCTTCTGGTGCTTTGGAAAATAGGTCAGCCCCCTCTTCTTTTTGCAACCCCTCAAATACTGAAACACTGCTATCATGTCACCACTAGTCCTTCTTTTCACTAGACTAGACAAACTGAATTTCTGCAACCATTCTTCCAGTGGTGGGTTGCTGCTACCAGTTCTCCCCGGTTCTTGCAAACTGGTAGTGGAAATTTTGAGTAGTTCAGAGAACCAGTAAATACCTCCTCTGTCTGGCCCCACCCCCATCTATTTGCTGCCTCCCGACTCCCAGCTGATTGTCTAGAAGGAAAAAAAATTAGGACTCACTTGACAAAGAAGAGAGAGAAAAAACAAGACACCGTCGCTTTAAATTGAGAAGCCAAGAAGTCTCTCACCTGATCATCTAGAAGGAAAAAATCAGGGCTCATTTGACAAAAAAGAGAAGGAAAAAAAAAGATGCCGTTGCTTTAAATTGACAAGCCAAGAAGCAGCTGCTGGAAGAAGGTTTTTGCTTGCAGAAGCGAAGTGACATTCAGTAGTTCGTTCCTGGGTCAGATGAACAACAATCTGGATAAGAGGAGGGATTCTTATATGGTTCTATGTTTTTGAAGTTTTGGGGTTTGTGCAACATGGACTTTGTGTTTCTAAAAAGGTTTGGGTGATTTCCATGGTGAAATAACCTGTCTTGAATGAGTTTTCTACCTGCTTGTAAATGGAGCCGAACTTCCGGCTTCCACTTTCTATTATCTCTAAGCACCGGTAGCTGTTTTCTTCTTACAAAGTTTCCTTTATGCAGCTGGCAGGAATGTGGAATGAGTATCAGGCAGGTTCCTTGTTAGCAGCTTGATTTTTTCCTTGCTTTTCTTATGAGTAATATTTTATTTGGGGAAATTAAGAGGGGGGAGTTTGATTCCTTCCCAGAGCAGGTTAGTGGGGTGGGGAGGGAATGGGGATTTTGAATTAACCTTCCCCTGGAATGGGGAGGGAATGGGGATTTTGCAGCATCCTTCCCCTGTCATGCCCACCAAGCCACACCCATCAAGCCACACCTACAGAACCAGTAGTAAAAGATTTTGAAATCCACCACTGCATAAGTGCATCTTAATATGCTATTCCTGGTATGTGATGTTTTGTATACATACAGAGAAAGAAGCACTCTTGTAATCTTTGATTTTTAGGCTTGCTGTCAAACATCAGCCATAATGCTAATGACCATTTTGAACAATATGCAGATTGTATTACATGAATGGCTATTTTATATGTGAAATTATGACTGAAATATTTCTGCACCTATATTGGTTCACACTGTCAGGAAGTTTCTCCTTAGTTTTAGGTTGCTTCTCTCTTTTTCAGTTTCCATCCATTGCTTCTTGTTTTGCCTTCTGGTGCTTTGGAAAATACATTGCCCCCCCTTCTTTCTGGCAACCCCTTAAAAGCCTGTTGCCTATCACACTCTTGGGCAAAGCATGTGAGCCATTTCCTCCTTTCAGTGGTCCATGAAAGTGCATCTATAGTATGTAGATAATAAAGTTGAAAAAAGGTGAACAACATTTTTACAGAACTATAGATACATTGAGGCTGGTTGTGACAAGTAATGGCTGGGAGGGGAGGGGCCAGGTGAGGCATTCCTTGATGTGAGTGACATTGAGTTGGCCACGCCTGCCCAGTCACATGACCATCAAGCCATGCCCACTGTCACATGACCATCAAGCCACACCCACAAAATAAGCCATGCCCACAGAACTGGTAGTAAAAAATTTTAGAACCCACCCCTGCATTCTTCATATGTTTTAGCTTACAGCTCATAATCATCTTTGTTGCTCTTTTCTGCATGTTACATATCTTTAATAATATGGAGACCAAAACTGGATGCAGTATTCTAAGTGTGGATTTACTAAGGGTTCATAAAGTGGTACTGAAACTGGTACTTCACGCGATCTTGATTATATCCCTCTCTTAATGCAACCTAGGGTTGTGTTGTCTTTTTGGCTGCTTCCCCATACTGCTGGCTCATATTTAAGTGATTGTCCACTAGGACTCCAAGATCCGTCTCACAGTTGCTGCTATTGAGACAGGTACTACCTATATTATGCCTGTGCATTTGGTTTTTCTTGCCTAAATGTAGAACCTTATTTTTTTCACCACTGAATTTCATTTTGTTAGATAGGGCCCAGTGTTCAAATCTATTAAGATCTATCTGGATCTTGAGCCTATCTTCTGGAGTGTTGGATATTTGGATATATCTGCCAATGCAATATTCTATTTGGATAATAATGAGGGTGTGAAAGTTTTACTCCTCTCAATGTCTTGGTAGGGGAATTGCTTAATTTTAATTTTATTCAACCTATAAATATATCTAATCCCCTTTCTATATCATTCCTAAGGTCTATGGAATGGTTGCAAATGTGTTTTATGTTTACTTTTCCCCTACATTATGGAATTACTTAACACATATTTCCTAATGTTTAAATTTTGAAAAATGTTCTATGAATGCAGTATACAAATCACAGAAAACGATACAATAGCAATAGCACTTAGACTTATATACCGCTTTCCAGTGCTTTCCAGCCCTCTCTAAGCTGTTTACAGAGTTAACATGTTGTTCCCAACAATCTGGGTCCTCATTTTACCGATCTCAGAAGGATGGAAGGCTGAGTCAACCTTGAGCCGGTGAGATTCAAACTGCCAAACTGCTGGCAGGTAGCAGCCAGCAGAAGTAGCCTGTAATACTGTATTCTAACCACTGCGCCACTGTGTCTCATGGCTTTCCAAGAGCACTATTACAAACAATTTAGTTTTACTACTTAAGAGATGCTACTTTGATTAATAAGGTGTCTATAATTTTAAGAATGCTACAAAAACTACATAAAGTTAACCTAATAAAAGTAAATCAGTGATAGATAGTATTCATTATTCTGCCCAAATTAACTTTCCCAAGGGATACACTAACCTTCAAATCTCATTTTAGTAAACTTTTAATAGCATGTGCAGTAAAGATTATACTAGCTGAATATTATAGGTTTGTAAATGCATTTCCTAATATTCACCCAAAAGCTCAAATATTATTAGAAATTATTTTAATTTAAATTTGTTTTGCTAATTATTAGCTTGAAGTAATTAATTTCTTATTAGAATATTTCAGATAAGATGATATTTTTAAAAACCATTATTCCTGCTCTTATCCTCTTATGCCTTCATCCTACTCCAGCAACAACCCAAATCATTTTTAGGTGGGGATACAATTACACCTAACTGGAATTTACTTTCACATGATCACAACAAATTCAGTTTACAACTTCAGCTGTGCCATTTGAAATACTTTCTTTCCCTCTTCATAATCTACCTATCATTACTTGCCAGGAGGATTACTAGGGTAAAAGAAATAGTTGAAGAAAATAATCTTGTGCATTTTAGATTATTAGTAGCAAGTAACTAAAATAAGTAAGAGAAGGAAAGGAAGGAAGGAAGGAAGGAAGGAAGGAAGGAAGGAAGGAAGGAAGAAAAAAGAAAGAAAGAAAGAAAGAAAGAAAGAAAGAAAGAAAGAAAGAAAGAAAGAAAGAAAGAAAGAAAAAGAAGGAAAGAAAGAAGGCAGGCAGGCAGGCAAGCAGTCCTGGGCTGCATCAACAGGATACCATCAAGAACACAAAAAATGTTCTGCTGTATACTACACAACTGAGCCACACTTGGAATACTGCATCCAGTTCTGGTCATCACAATACAAAAAGGATATTGAGACCCAGGAAAGTGTGCAGAGAAGAACAACAAAGATGATAAAGGATCTGGAGGCTAAATTGTATGAAGAATGGTTGAGGGAACTATGTATATCTAGCCTATAGAGAAGGATTTTGGGCAGGGGCATGATAACTGTCTGCCATTGCTTCAGGATCTGTCACAGGGAAGAGGAGATCGACCAGAGGTGGTATTCAGCAGGTTCTGACCAATTCTGGAGAACCGTGCCTTCTGCCGTGCCCTTAAAACATTTTTCTTCCAACAAGCCGGGCTGGCCTAAGCAAAGCCTTTTAAATAATTTTAAACTGGGGTGTTTTTTAAATTTGGGGCCAATTTAGATGTTCTTTTTAATTTGTTCTTAATGTTTATATTGTGTGTTTTTACTTGGCTGTACACCGCCCTGAGTCCCCAGGGAGAAGGGCGGTATAGAAATCTAAAAATAAATAAATAAATAAAAAAAAACGGTAGCGGAAATTTTGAGTAGTTCAGAGAACAGGTAAATACCACCACTGACTGGCCCTGCTCCCATCTATTCTCTGCCTCCTGAGTCCCAGCTGATTGGGAGGAAATGGGGATTTTGCCGTAACCTTCCCCTGCCATGCCTACCAAGCCACACCCACCAAGCCATGCCACTCCCACCAAGCCACACCCACAGAACCGGTAGTAAAAAAAATTGAATCCCACCACTGAGATCAACTTATTCTCCAAACCTACCAGAAGGTAGCACAAGAACGGGTGAAAGCTTGTTAAGGAGAGGTCCAACCTGGACGTGAGGAGAAACTTCTTGACAATGAGAACAATTAATCAAGGGAACAACTTGCCTTCTGGAGTTGTGAGAGCTCCTTCACTGGAGGTTTTAAAGAAGAGATTGGATAGCCAATGCTCTGGAATGTCTATGGAGATTCTCAGTCATCCAGGTCATGGTTGTCCCAAAGGTGTTTTTTCAAGAGGCAACAGACTTCCTTGTTTTTCTTTGAAGATGTTTCGCTTCTCATCCAAGAAACTTCTTGGAGCTGAAGAAGCTTCTTGGATGAGAAGCGAAACATCTTCAAAGAAAAACAAGAAAGTCCAGTTGCCTCTTGAAAAAGTACCTTTGGAAACGGTCCAGAATGGAATGATCTCCTCCTTCAGGATTGGATTAGAGGACCTCTAAGATCCCTTCCAAAAGGGATGCGGTGGCTCAATGGCTAAGACACTGAGCTTGTCGATTGAAAGGTCAGCGTTCAGCAGTTCATATCCCTAGTGCCGCGTAACTGAGTGAGCTCCCGTTACTTGTCCCAGCTTCTGCCAACCTAGCGGTTCAAAAGCACGTAAAAAATGCAAGTAGAAAAATAGGGACCACCTTTGGTGGGAAGGTAACAGCATTCCATGCGCCATTGGCGGTCAGTCATGCCAGCCACATGACCATGGAGACGTCTTCAGGCAGCGCTGGCTCTTCGGCTTTGAAACAGAGATGAGCACCACCCCCTAGAGTCGGAAATGACTAGCACATGTGTGTGAGGGGAACCTTTACCTTTATCTAAGATCCCTTCCATCTCTGTTATTCTGTATTTATCATCCTCAAAATTATATTCCTAATTTAGGCATTGCCTATTCTGTTTTTATTTTTAATAGACTGGACAATCATTTGACTGGGATGGTATAAGATTTCCACCTTAAGCAGAGGGTTGGACTAGAAGACCTCTGAGGTTACTTCCAGCCCAATGATTCTATTTTAACAACAATAGTAATGACATACTCCCCCAGCTTACATTAGTAACTGTTCTCTCTTTGTTTTTTTCAAACACCCACCCTGTTGTAAACAGATTGTATAGCAGCACAGTGAAAATTGTCTTTTAAAGTTGTAAGAACAAATCTGCCAAGTTTCAAAAAATATACATAGATATAAGATCAATAACTTGCCTAAATATGAATAGGAGCAGGATGCTGCACATTGTTGAAGTTTCAGTTATTACATGTAGTATAGGTCAGGGTATAGTATAGTAGTACAGAATTTTAAAGCAGAGAAAATGGGATGTGATTTCTCGAAACAAATTAGAGGCAATTTACTGCCTGTATTTTGAGTTGCCAAGCCAATCTCAGCAAATATTTTCACAAAAATATTTGTGACTCAAAAGAAACATAAAAATAAGCAAGGGATTTTGAAGCCGCTTCCTGCTGTTCCCCCCCTCCCTGGAGATGTCCAATACCATTAATCATAGTTAAATAACCACAAATTATTCATAGTTGAACCTGATTACAAATATTTGCGGGGAGTTGGTCTTGGACCAGAATGTCGTTCATTGTTTCTTTTTAATGGGAATGAAATAAGAGTGTTGCAGTCCTGTGTTATATTCCTTACTGTTTTGCCAAGTGTCAAGGCAGTTATCAGGTGCCCAGGCAAGTGATTATTTTGGATCCAGAGACCATGAACACTCCAGTAAATAAAGGGATTTTAAGCCTTTTTATTAACTCAAACAAACAGATTTAAAAGCATAAAATAAAAAGAATACACACCAAGCAAGATATTACTCAAACTGCCAGATGCTCCTTAATAATGACAGCAGTGATAGTCCAAGTGCGGCTGTGATGGCCTGGGGAATGGCATGAAAGCAAAACAGCCAGAGAACAGATCTAACTCAACTTTATTGCTCCAGTTTTGCCCCCAAACGTCCCCACGTTTACTACAAGTCCTGGAGCAAAGCTCTCACACGCACCTTCAACAGCCTCTGGTTGTGAATAGTCCAGTAAGCAAGGTTATCAAAACAGTAACCAGGGTTAGCAAAACAGTAACCAGAGCAAGAAGTTCAGCAAAGCAGCCAAGTCCCACAAGACAGAGCACAGTTATCTCCAGGCATCGGCAAGTGCACACGAGGCTCCACAGATTCAACGCTTGGTCCCAACAAATGTCCCTCCCACTGGCTGTGACTTATGAAGGGAGGCAGGGCACTCTCCTCACTCGTAGCAGGCTTAGTCTATGTTGTTCTCGCCTTCTCTCTTCTCTTCGTGCTCTAGGATCAGGAGGGGGTGGTCCCTGTTCATTGCCTGAGCTCTGTCTCTCCTGCTCCTCCCTGTCTACAAGCCTTTCTAATCTTGAAAAGCTCTGCCTGGACTGGCCCTGCACTTCCCCAGTTTCCTCCAAAGCAAATGGAGCAGCCTCCTCAATCTCTGTCAGCTCCTGTTCCAGCTCATCTTCCCCCACAGATTCAGGCTCTGAGGGGGTCATGACAGTGGCCAATTTCCACAGCACCTAATGCTAGGTTCCATGCAGAACCTCCCCACAAACACAACAATTCCAGAGTTTTTGTCAAAACCTGGCACTATGAATGCATGGCCCTGCTATGGTCAGGAGACTGCAAGACCTGACCTAGACAAGGTGGTACACAACTCTAAAATGGGAATCAAAAATCTGCAATTTTCACAGCAGGAAAGGCTGTGAAGCTACATGAAGATATCTCCCGTTGTCCTTTATTTTGTAAAGAAAAGTTTAAAAAAAGAATCCAACCAGGTTAGGACAAAATGATCTCCAAACGTCTACAGTACACTCTTCTTAACCTGAAGAAAAATCAAAACATCTACAACGGTTGCCACTACATATACCCATAAGTCAGTGGTGAAAGCCAATTTTTTTTTACTACCGGTTCTGTGGGCATGGCTTGGTGGGTGTGGCTTGGTGGGCATGGCTGGGGAAGGATACTGCAAAATCTCCATTCCCTCCCCACTCTAGGGGAAGGATACTGCAAAATCCCCATTCCCTCCCCTCTCCAGGGGGAAGGATATTGCAAAATCTCCATTCCCACCCCACTCTGGGGCCAACCAGAGGTGTCATTTTCCAGTTCTCCGAACTACTCAAAATATCTGCTACCGGTTCTCCAAACTACTCAAAATTTCCGCTACCGGTTCTCCAGAACCTGTCAGAACCTGCTGGATTTCACCCCTGCGATAAGTCATTCCTTTGTTCAATCAAATGTGCTTAGAAGTACCCTGAAGTTGAATAAGCTCATGGGGAAATGGAAGTAAGAATCTATGAATGTTTTAGCTAGAGTCAAAAGATGATCCCCCCCCCCCCTTTGTTCCAAGAACAGACGTTGTCTGGGTTGGTATTTCCAAGTAAGGCATTATTCTCCATCGCATCCAGAGTAGCAATTCAATTTACGAGGGAAGATTTAGCCATTCAGCATGTGTGTGGTTATTTGAGGGACTGCCTGTCTCCATCTGGTGAAATCAGGCAGAGTGGGCATGCTTTGGGGCCTTTGATCAAGCAGCGCCATTTTGTGGGATCCAGGAAATATGATTTTGATGTTCTCTGGAATTACTTTGCCCCAGAGATTCAGATGGCTCCTGCTCTGGTATCATTCCAGAAGCTATTAAGGTCCTAGCTATTCTCCCAGGCTTTGGGACAGGCTAAACATTGAGACTTTGCTGGATGGGTTTTTGTTGTATGTTGTGTTTGGGGGCCCTCGTGGTTTATCTTTTGTATTTTTCAAAGTTGGGAATTGGGCTCCTATAAATTGCATAAACAAACAAACAAATACAGTGCTCTTCTTCAAGAGAAATGAATAATCCTTAGACTTTCCAGGAATGGCTTTTGTCATGCTTGCAAAGGTTGCTAGATATAGTAACTGTATCAGTGCAGTGTAGTACTTGCTCTATTGTCTTGAAACATTCTTTTCTGGCTCACACTTGGCCAATAAAATCTTCTCTTCTCTTCTCTTCTCTTCTCTTCTCTTCTCTTCTCTTCTCTTCTCTTCTCTTCTCTTCTCTTCTCTTCTCTTCTCTTCTCTTCTC
>WNWU01000021.1:11329653-11400344 GCA_012654045.1 Ptyas mucosa | reverse complement strand
TCTTCTCTTCTCTTCTCTTCTCTTCTCTTCTCTTCTCTTCTCTTCTCCTCTCCTCTCCTCTCCTCTCCTCTCCCCTCCCCTCCCCTCCCCTCCCCTACTCTACTCTTCGGACCGGCTAGGGCGAGTAGGTAGTGATGGTGGCGGGCAGTTCAGAGAACCGGAAAAATCCCTGCCCCCGCCCCCCCATGCCCGGCTGAGCCACGTGACCATCAGAGCCTTTTTTTCATTTTAAATGGCTCTGGCAATCCAAGCTCTGATGATCCCAGCTGAGTTGCCTGCTAATCAGGCAATTCAGCTTGGATCGCTAGACCCATTTAAAAGAAAAAAAGTTTTTCCTTTTAAATGGTTCTGACAATCCCAGCTGCCTGCTAACAGGTAGAAAAAATCCATCCCCCCCCCCCCCAGCTTGCTTACCTTAGCTGCTGGTCACAATGTCTGCCTTGCTTCACTTGCTGTAAACCCTGCAATCCATTGCATCAATAAGCAACTGAATCTCCCTGCCTGCAATCAAGCTCATCAGTGAGCAGCTCTATCTGCCTGCCTGCCTTCCTGCCTGCAGGGGTTTCCAACCTTGGCAAGGAAAGCTGGCTGGCTGAGGAATTCTGGGAGTTGAAGTCCACAAGTCTTAAAGTTGCCAAGGTTGGAGACCCCTGTTCTTTTGGGTAAGTTTTTTCCCCCTTTGGGAGCTTTAAAAAAAATAGTTAATTGGGTTTTTTTTTAGTTGTTCTTTTTTTAGACCTAGCCATTTAAAGTTTAGGAAGTTTTAAATTTAGCTGCTTTTATATAAAAATAAAATAAAATAAAATAATATTTGTGCAGCTTTCTGAGATTTAGTGTGTTTCTATAGTGTTTCACTCTAACTACACAAACACACAAAATCTCACAAAGCTGTATGTGGAATTTTGTGTGTGTAAAGTGTGAAAGTTGATTTTTTTGGACTTTTTGTGGCTGTGTGAGGTTCCTGCTTGTTGCAGGGGCCATTTTGGGTCTAGCACAGCTGCTTTTACATTGTGGGTGAGCCAGTTGTGTTGTGTTGTGTTTTGTAGGTTAAAAAAGGGCAAAGAAGTGACATTGACTTGGCCACACCCATCTGATCAACAAGCTACGCCCACCCAGTCACCTTACAACCAAGCCCCGCCCACTAATTATGCCACGCCCACAGAACCGGTAGCAAAAATATTTAGATTTCACCCCTGTGTTATTCCTTGAGAAACTTTGCAAACTACAGTACATACTCAGGTTTTTTGTAGGCATAGACATGAAAATTCCTGAAAGTTAAATCTTCAGAGTTGATAGAACTCCTGCAGGTCGATGGGAATCACATGACTGTCTGTCTGTCTGCCTCTCTCTCTCTCTTTCTCCTCCCCCTCTCTCTTTTTGCTACATTTTGAAAATCTAATCAAAGCCCTCTTTTTTTCAAATGTCCTTGATCTATGATGGGGAAGAGATTACTCAATTTCAATACAACTCTTAGCTGTGACTATTATCCAAAATTACAATTTAAAGGGTTGAAAATAAAGCCCGCTATTGTTTTACAAGCTAAAAGAGACTGCTTGGGAAAAAAATATAAAATGCTTATTGGATTGTAAAGTTAATTCTGAATTGAGCAGAGAAGAAGTCGTTAATTCCGCTACGTGTTTTATGGTGATGAGGAATATTTCAAGCATATGGCAGTCTTTATACTGATTGAGATGCACTTGGGTCCTTGAGCAATATTCCAGAGTACCAGCCAACTTTTTTTGACATACTGTAAGTCTCTCTCTAAAAGGGATGCAGTAGCTCAGTAGCTAAGTTGCTAAGCTTGTCGATCAGTTGATTTGCAGTTCAGCGGTTTGAATCCCTAGCGCCACGTAATGGAGTGAGCTCCCGTTACTTGTTCCAGCTTCTGCCAACTTAGCAAAAGGACATAAAAAATGCAAGTAGAAAAATAGGGACCACTTTGGTGGGAAGGTAACAGTGCTCCGTGCACCTTTGGTATTTAGTCATGCCGGCCATATGACCATGGAGACGTCTTCGGACAGCGCTGGCTCTTCGGCTTTGAAACGGATATGGCACCGCCTCCTAGAGCCAGAAACAATTAGAACATATGTGCAGGGGGAACCTTTACTTTTACTCTCTACCATTGGGCCTGCCTCACTCAAACACAGTATCCCAAGGAGGTGTAGCATTTAGCTGGTATTTGCTTTTCCTTCTATCAGTCACTTACAAGCGAAGACTACAAGGTGGAAATATTTTCCCTTTTGTTTTTGTTAATTAAGAAACATGAGACACTTTAAGTGGAGTATTTTATAGTAATTTGGAAGCCTTCTGAGGCATCTTACTGGATTAATAAACTGTAATTACTATTTTAAATAGATGTTTCTCTGCAGTTTGGTGCAAAGAAAATACAAGTGGTTGTTAGGCTTATCAAAACATGATATACTTCAAATAAAGCAGGGTGTGTAAAGGACCATAGAATAGACCTATCCAAGATGGCAGTTAGGCTTTAGGGGGTTAAAAAAAACATATCTGAAGGTTAACTTGCCTTAAGATATGTGCCAAATAAAATCAAGGTCCAGTACCATTTTTCTCCACCACTCTCTGTACTTAGAAGTCCAGATGAGTTTAATTCTTTCCTGAGTCCTAGAAGATTTTCCCTCAGATCTTGGAGTTTAGATTCTTCTCCTTCCTTCTTCAGAGTTGACTGTTGCTCTCCAGAGAAATGTAAAAGAACAATGGCATTCAGCAAACTCATTCCCCATTATTTAACCTTCTTTTTCTTCTTCTTCTTGTGCCATATCCATCATCGGATGTTGGCAATTCTGTTGGCAATCCTATTTTTGTCAACGGCCGCATGGAAAAGTGCTGCAGAGTTTTGTCCAAATCAGTCCCTTAGGTTTTGAAGCCATAATGTTCTTCTTCTGCCTGGACCTCGTCTGCCTTCAATCTTTCCCTGGAGGATTAAGTGAAGGATGCCGTATTTTTCTGGGTGTCCAAAATATTCTAACTTTTGCTTTTTAATGGCTTTGATGATTTCCCTTGGCTTTCCCAGGCATCTTATCACTTTCTCATTTGCGATTTTGTTAACATAAAGGGAGTTAATTATTTAACCTAAAGGGAGTTAATCAGCTTATTAGAAATAGAAAGGATTTGTCTACCAACCATACTGGTTAATTCCCTACCTAACAGTAATATTGGGAACTTACATCACTAGAAGTTCATGAGATAACCTATGACCCACTGGGCTATCATTTCGCAGTGTAGAAAGTTAGCACCCACCCTTCCTAGAAGAATGAAATATTTTAAGAAATGTTAAAAAGGCAGAATATTATATTTCCCCTAAAAGAGAAATAGAAATCTTAAGGGAGATAGAAACTCAGAGCTTCAACTCCCTGCCTCCAGCAGATATTTGGTGCCCATTGAGAAAGAGTGGGCCATCCTATCTACATGACAAAAGACCTTCAGCTCCAGGGTGATGGGATTAAGACATGACCCTCCAGAACATAATAGGATTATCTAGCAGTAGGGCTCACTGCATTGCAAAATCTAAGACATTGCATCACCCAGCAAGGCTCAACTAAACTTAGACAAACTCCTAGGATTTGCACATAGCCCCATGGGAGTCTGACAGCAGCCAATAGAATATATATTCTTGCACAGGAAAAGGAAGTTCAAGTTCAAAGCCCAAGAGAGGGGTATAAATAACCCTCATTGTCTACTCCATGTGGTCAGCTGCCCTGTGGTCCTGTTCATTAATAAACCATCTTTCCAATCAGCCTTCATGTTTTCAATGTATTTCTCCCTGCTTGGAACTGAACCAGATGGATATTTCTTTCAGCAGCAGATATTTCCTTACCTAAACAGGGAAACAAAATAACCATGGGTCAGCAAAAAGCAGTGGGAATTACTTTCAACTTCCTTAAGGCTTCCCCATTAACTTTCATTATAGGAACCTGGCAGGGAATTTTGGAAATGACAGGTATGTGACTGCAGCAGTGTGGCAACATGGCAGCATCTGAAGCAACCACAACTTTATCAAATTTCAATCCTATAGGAGTCGTGGATCCTGGATTTTGGACGCATTCTGTAAGGTAGCACTTTAGAGGTCAGTTGATTCAAAAATGGTTGCCCTATGACAGACTGTTTCATCCAATTTAAGGTAACAAAGAACTGAGCAGACACAAGAGTTTTAGTAGTATATAGATGTTGCACAAACATCCACAGAGAAACATTCAGATGCCTCCCACACTCCACCAGATAATAAAGAGACCAGGTTAAAATTATTCTGTTAGACTTACTGTGATTTCAGTTTAACAAAATGACATTTTTTTTGTCAGCCAATAACTATTTCTATTATTGCTATTTTCTCCTGGATATATAACTGTATACACTGGGAAAATTTTACATCTAAGTCACATTCTTTAGATTTAAATTTCAACAGACTATTACACCAAATGTTTTGTTAAAATATTAATTACCGTATTTTTCAGAGTATGATGCACCTTTTTCCCCCCTAAAAGGGGGTGAAAGTTTAGGTGCATCTTATACACTGAATATAGCCCTGCCCACCCATTGGCCCCCACCCTTTGGCCTTTGCCTCCCAGCAGTTTACCTCCTTGCAGCAAGCAGCAAGAAGAAAAAGCCCATTTCAGCTTCAGCACAATCTAATTATCACAAGTGGATTGTCTGTTGGATCAGCCTCCCGAATCTCAGCTGTTTTGCGTGGGCCTCTGCTGCTTGCTGCAAGGAAGTAAATTGCTGGGAGCAGATTTGTTTTTCTTGTGCTAATCAAGCTATGCTGAAAATGAAAATAAAGCAGGCTATTTGCTGTTTGCTGCAACGAGGCAAAATTGCTGGGAGGCAGAGGCAGAGTTCTTTTTCTTGTTTTCCTCATCAAAAAAGGTAGGTGCGTCTTATAGTCCGGAGCATCTTATACTCCAAAAAATACAGTATTCGGACATTATTATGCAGTGTGTTGCTTTAGAATGCCTCTCTAAAGCACCATTTTTCCTTTTAGCTTTTATTATATCTTTGGGTCCTTTCCCAACTATTTTCCCCTGGCTTTGTTAGAGAAGACAAATGCAGTTCCCATGTGTCAAAAGCTGATGTACCTATTCCTTGGAGCCTCAAAGCACTGCAGGCCACCTCAAGGTCTCTCCACATTGTCTGAACTTACAGAGAGAAAATGTTGATTGAAATGAAGCTTTCCCTTACTTCATTTTGCAGGCAGCCTTGGCAGAAATACTTCATGTGTGCATGGAGGAGACCCCTAAACTGGCCATATTAAGCCTTTGAAAAGAGGAAGAAGAGGGTTTAGAATTATAACCCTGTTTCTCCCCTCCCCCCAGGGTGTGTCATCAATCACATTCACCAACAGAGCAATGTTGTGGGTTGTAGAGGTCAACTCCCTTTCGACTGCTGTAGGTAACTCTGGGATACAGCCTTGAGAGAGATAAGTCTGGAATGTGCATCTCTCTTTGGCTGCTGTGCCAGTTCATCGGTTTCCCATCCCCCTTGCTTATGGCAACTCGAGAGCAGGCCAGGGATGCTTTGCAAGTTGACGTTAGGATCATAGATTTAGTAAAATGTGAGATAAAATAGGGAAGCTGCAGAGACAGGAGGTAGGAAAAATGTTTCCTTTCCAAGACACAATGAAGTACTTCTCTTTCTGTTAACCCCATTGCAGAAATATCTGGAAAAGAAATATCTGGAAAAGAAATATCTGGAAAAGAAATATCTGAAAAAGATAATCAAACAACGAATCACTGAACACCTAGAAGCAAACCAAGTAATAACCAAAAGCCAACATGGGTTTGTCAAAAACAGATCATGCCAGACTAATCTTACTGCATTCTTTGACAAAGTGACAAAATTAGTGGACTAGTGGAATGCTGTCGATATAGTTTACTTGGACTTTGATAAAAATTTGATAAAGTAGATCATAACCTACTACTAGATAAAGTAGAAAAATGTGGGTTAGACAGCATCACCACCAGATGGATTCGTAACTGGCTGACCAACTGCACTCAACGTGTAGTCCTCAATGGAACTGCATCTACATGGAGGGAAGTATGCAGTGGAGTACCCCAGGGCTCTGTTTTAGGCCCAGTGCTCTTCAACATCTTCATCAATGATTTGGACGAGGGGATAGATGGGGAACTCATCAAATTTGCAGATGACACCAAGCTGGCAGGAATAGCCAACCCTCCAGAAGATAGGCTCAAGATACAGAGGATCTTGACAGACTTGAACATTGGGCGCGATCTAACAAAATGAAATTCAACAGTGAAAAGAGCAAGGTTCTGCATTTAGGGAAGAAAAACAAAATGCACAGGTACTGTATATGTGGTACCTTGCTCAATAGTAGTAACTGTGAGAGGGATCTTGGAGTCCTAGTGGACAACCATTTAGATGTGAGCCAGCAGAGTGCAGCAGCTGCCAAAAAAGCCAACACAGTTCTGGATTGCATAAACAGAGGGATAGAATCAAGATCACATGAAGTATTAATACCACTTTATAATGCCTTGGTAAGGCCACACTTGGAATATTGCATTCAGTTTTGGTCGCCACGATGTAAGAAAAATGTTAGACTCTAGAAAGTGAAGAGAAGAACAACAAAGATGATTAGGGGACTGGAGGCTAAAACGTATGAAGAACTGTTGCAGGAACTGGGTATGTCTAGTTTAATGAAGAGAAGGACTAGGGGAGACATAATAGCAGTGTTCCAATATCTCAGGGGTTGCCATAAAGAAGAGGAAGTCAAACTATTCTTCAAAGCACCTGAGGGTAGAACAAAAAGCAATGGGTGGAAACTAATCAAGGAGAGAAGCAATTTAGAACTAAGAAGAAATTTCCTGACAGAACGATTAATAAGTGGAACAACTTGCCTGCAGAAGCAAGTTGGGCAGTTCCCCAATACTGGAAATTTTTAAGAAGATGTTGGATAACCATTTGTCTGAAGTGGTGTAGGGTTTCCTGCCTAAGCAGGGTGTTGGACTAGAAGACCTCCAAGGTCCCTTCCAACTCTGTTATTGTAAATACAAGAACCACAGGAACAGCCTGGAACATTAAGATTTTTCAAAGTCAGATAGGATAGTCTAAACAGGAATCATTCAACATGGAATTTATTTGTAACATGTTCCTTTTCTCAGGCTGGCCCTACATGACTTTCAACAGTTTAACCCATTGCTGATGTGATTGAGTCTATCTATTTTGCTGCTGGTCATCCTTTTTTTACTTTCCTTCCATGTTTTCTAATGTTCCTGACTTTACAAGAGATCTGGGTTTGTATAATGCATGTTTGTATAATGTATAATACAAAGCATGATTGTTTGACTTGTTTAATGAGCCATTTGTTTTCTTGGCTATCAGTGGCATTCTCAGGAGGCATCACTAATGCCAAAGTTCAAAAGCATCATTATTGTTTATAGCTTTCTTCTTAAAAGTACTACTTTTGCTTCCATAACGTATCAAGTGAAAATCATTGGCTGCATGATTCCTTTTCTATGTTCATGCAGAACCATAAAGGCATGGAACTTGCATTGGATTGGCATGACATCACTTCTGTCATTGTATGACATTTGACCCTCCCATCCCCCTTGACCCCCCACAAATGAGTGCACATACATATGGCATTTCAATTATACTATATTAAGAATTATGGGTGAAAAACAGTGACAGAAAATGTCTTCATTTGCTTTTTCAAACTAAACAGTGTGCATTATCCTGACTGATCCAAAGCACTTTGATTTCCCTCAGACAATAATTTCCTAGCTGGCAAAAAATGGGAAAAGTACAAAGATGCAGGATAATGTATGTCTCCAGTCTTGCTTATTTGCTGCATGTGCAGTTTGAAGCAGCAACGTTGGAAAGCTATTTCAAGTCACATTTTCAACAATGTGATAATTCTAGAGTGAAAAATAGTCCACCTGGTATATGAGGTTCTTGACATTCTGATTGCATCCAAGAAATAATTCTATTCAAGAAATCATTTGCTTCATTGTCACGTACTTAGTAGTCATTGCCATGATCAGCCTTCTTATTAATAATTCTGAGCCTGAATTTGTGAGAATCCATATGGCTAACAGCACTAATGAGAAGGTGAGGCTTCTTTCCTAGCAGCTCCTTAGGAAACGCCACTCAACCCAGCATGATAAAAGCCAGCATTCACTAGGCACAAGAACTAATCAACTACGATTTTAAACATTACAGAACCAAGCAAATTAAAATTATCATTGATTTGCTTTTATAATAATGATGGAATCAACAATGGAACCATAATCCTAAGAATAAGCTGATAATACATCTTGCAAATGAGAGCATGTGAAAATCCACAATAGAAAAAGGGCTTAATTTTAATTCCTGGCCAGCTGCCTGCCCCCTAGAAAAGAGTGAAAATTTAAATGAGCCAACCAGAAATTGAGGAAAACCCAGGCCTCTATTTTTTTATTTTGGGGGGGAGGGTTCTGTGTGTAACTTGCTAAATAAGTCTGAGCAAATTATGGCAAAGTCTGCTTTCAGTAAGTGATTCGGTTTGGAAAACCAGTCAGAGGCATTTGGAGTGAATTCTGAATTTACTCCAATTTCGTTTGGAAAAAGGCAGTTTTGGCATATGTTGATAAATGTTCCTCTCCAGATCAGTTTGGAGATCCAGCCGGATTCCCTTCTCATTGAATCAATCACTGAATATGTGTACAACTTTCCTGTTTCACAGAAGGTTAAATCATGAGTGTTTGAAAACAGCCTAACTTTTGGGTGTATGTAAGGGTGTTCTATTTGTAGCTCATTTTCCTGCCTATACAGGTAGTTCTCAACTTACTGTTTAGTGACTGTTCAAAGTTACATTGGCACTTGGAAAAGTGACTTACAACAGGTCCTCACACTTACAACTGTTGCTACATCGTCATCCCCATTGGTCATGTGATAAAATTGAGTAGTTGGCATCAGGCAGGTATCTGCGATGCTTGTAGTGCCCTGAGCTCATGTAATGGCCAGGGGTGGGTTCTACTTACCTTTACTACCAGTTCACAATGGGGCCGTGTGTGCACGCTTTCTTCACTCGCATGTGCGCACACACGTCTGTGCATGCACAAAAGCTTTCTGATGACGTCAGGGTCAGTGGGTGGAGCTCCCCACCGGTTTTACTACCGGTTCTATAGAACTGGTCCGAACCGGGGGCAACCCACCACTGTTGATGGCCGTTTATGATCTTCCCGGCTGGCATCCAACAAGCAAAATCAATTTGCTTAAGAACCACATGATTCATTTAATGCTGCAGTGATTTGCTTAACAACGGTGGCAAAAAAAAAGGCTGCAAAACTGGACATGACTCATTTAATAACTGCCTTACTTAGCAGTGGAAATTCTGGTCCCAATTGTGGTTATAAATTGAGCACTAGCTGAATATACTTAAAGACATATTGAAGATAAACAAATGATGATGCAGGGAGGATTAAAAATTAACATTCAGACAAAAGTGGAATTTTTCTTATTAAGACTTAAGGATAGTAAATTAGAAAACGCTCATGGCTGATTGGTTTTATATTAAATAACTGCAGCAAAGTTATTAGATACACAAAATGGAAGAATACAGAAATATCCACAACAGAGGAAGGCATCATAAAGACTGCAGAATTCACAGAGATGGCTAAACTTTGTTTGATTAAGGACGGAACACCTGTTACTTTTATAAAAAACTTTTGTAAGATTTTATGGATGAAATTCTTTGCCGAAAATTGATTAAAATGAACTGGTGATTTCTGGATTCACTGATGAAAAAGACTTTTTATGGGAAGAAAGGCATGTTATACAGGAGGGTGGAAAAAGTAATGATCATATCAAATTTATATTTACCGACAAATTTAACACAAAAATAGTTTGTCGCAAAAGTGGCTGCCTGCGAAGGCTCCTGGATTGGGGCTGAAAGGCAAAAACGGAAGCAGTATGCTCCGTCCCATATTTGGGTAGACCAGGTTGCCCTGATAGACCGGTCTCATCGGAAAACACTCAATGATCATGTCTATAATTTATGCATGGGACGCCATGGCTCAGTGGCTAAGATGCTGAGCTTGTCAATCGAAAGGTCGGCAGTTCAGTGGTTCAAATCCCTAGTGCCGCGTAACGGGGTGAGCTCCCGTTACTTGTCTCAGCTTCTGCCTATCTAGCAGTTCGAAAGCACGTAAAAAATGCAAGTAGAAAAATAGGGACCACCTTTGGTGGGAAGGTAATAACGCCTTTGGTTCCGTGCGCCTTTGGCATTTAGTCATGCTGGTCACATGACCACGGAGATGTCTTCGGACAGCGCTCTGCTCTTTGGCTTTGAAACGGAGATGGACACCACCTCCTAGAGTCGGGAACGACTAGCACATGTGCGGGGGGGGGGGGCTTTTATCTTTACCTTATAATTTATGCAAAGATGATCGGAAGTGACTCATTCAGATAAACTTGTTTTCTTTTTGTCTTTTATTCATAGCACTTCTTTCCCCCCCTACTTTTATGTTTCTATAATTTTTTTAAAAAAAAATTGTACAATTCTCAGTAAAAATATATCTATCTAGATAGAGGTAGAAGTAGAGGTAGAGGTAGAGATGAAGGGAGATGGAGATGGAAATGGAGGGAGATGGAGATGGAGGGAGATGGAGATGGAGATGGAGATGGAGATAGATGGAGATGGAGATGGAGGGAGATGGAGATGGAGATAGAGGTAAAGATATATTGGAGGATAGGAGAGAGGAAGGATTGGATTTTTGTAGCAAAAAATAATAATAATAATTGTACCATTCCCAATTTCAGTCAGAATTTTGGCTTGATGCAATTAAGTCAGGATAATTTCTTAGGATGACAATGCATGTTGAAACAGATCCTCATATAACATTTTAATATAGAATGATGACAATTACATGCTTTATGTGTATCAAAGTCTGCTTTTCCTTAATTGTTATTCCTTAATTATCATTTTCTATATATATGGATATTTTTTTCAGCACTTCAGGGACAAGAACTTTAAGGACCTCAATTTCAAAACAAGTTATGAGGTGTATGATTGCAAAAGCTAACTAAGTCAAATTATTTAGGCTTTGTGTTGGGTGTTTATGGGTACTGCATGAAAAGTGAATTTTAGGCCTATACGCTTGCTGCTTCCTCTTGTATGAAGTTTTTTTCCCAAGTTTCAGAAAATAACAAAGATGTGGATTTTTGTTAAAGTTGCAGCGTGTTTGACTCTAAGTAATCCAGGGGTTAAATCCAGCAGGTTCTGAAGAACCAGTAGCAGAAATTTTGAGCAGTTCGGAGAACCGGTAGCAGACATTTTGAGTAGTTCGGAGAACCAGCAAATACTACCTCTGGCTGTCTCCAGAGTGGGGTGGGCATAGAGATTTTGCAATATCCTTACCCCAGGAGTGGGGAGGGAATGGGGATTTTGCAGTATCCTTCCCCTGGAATGGGGTGGGAATGGACATTTTGCAGTATCCCTCCCCTGCCACGCCCACCAAGCCACGCCCACAGAACTGGGAGTAAAAAAATTTGGATTTCACCACTGAAGTAATCCATATGGTTTTCATTAGTGATTCTACCACTTCCTGTGTGGTATTATGAGACCACAAAATCCTCTACATTTTAGACTGACAAGCAGTTAAACTTCTCCATGATCTTATTCCTATCCTAGATCTGTCTGAGGTCTATTATGATTCTAACCTGGTGTAACAAGCCCCTCTAGCAATGCAAACGTCTGCATTCCTATTAAGTCAAAACATGCTCACAACTGATTTCCAGACCAATTTCTTCTAAGTATGGTAAGCATTGAGGTAAGGACCTAATCTCAGACAAAGAACAATTCCCTCTCTTTGAAGTTCAGTAACTTGAAAGGCAATTGCTGGAGACTTTCCTTTTCTTTTGAAATTTTCTTGACAGCAATGTTGTGAGGGAAAATAAACCCCTAATACTCTCCTTCCCCCATCACCGAAATACATTGTGGGGGAGGTGTGTGAATTCTTCCAGGATGCACGAACCTCTATATGCAGTGATTAAGGAGACTGGTGTATGAATTTGGGTTTTAGTATAAGTACTCAGAACGAGCCTTCTATAGTTTCCTTCATTCTAGTCTTTTCCTTAGGCCTAACATTTATCTATCTCAAGGGTCTGCAACCTTAAACATTCAAAGAGCCATTTGGACCCGTTTACCACAGAAAATAAAAGAAAACACCGGGAGCCACAAAACCCTTCCCGTGCCTGACTATTTCTTGGGTGGCCACAAAACTAGCATATGTAGTTGAATTAAACGTTCTGTTTTCTTCTGAAACTTTTCTTTTCTTGGCTTTATCCATGGCTGGCCTACTGGGGGGTTGAAAAGCTCAATAAACCACATGCTGGCAGGTATCACACACTGGCGGTTGTGATGCATATTTTGAGTGACAGAGAGCCGCAGCAGTGGGGTGAAAGAGCCACATGCAGCTCCAGAGCTACAGGTTGCTGACCCCTGATCTATCTTATTCTTGTGGTCTGTATTTTAATGGGTTGTTGTTGTTTGGTGCCAGTCTGTCTTTAGAAGTTAGACTGTGACCAGACACAAAGCCTAAGTCTCCAAACTGACTATGAACCGTGGTGGTGCAGTGGTTAGAATGCAGTACTGCAAGCTTCTTCTGTTGACTGCTGGCTGTAGTTCGGCTCAAGGTTGACTCAGCCTTCCATACTTCCAAGGTTAGTAAAATGAGGACCCAGATTGTTGGGGGCCATATGCTGACTCTGAAATAGCTTAGAGAGGGCTGTAAAGCACTGTGAAGCGATATATAAGTGCTATTGTTATTGCTATCAGATAAAGGGCTTAAAGCAAGGGCTGTCAAATTCCCAGCCTGTGGGCCGAATGCATCACGCGCTGGCTACGCCCACATCCAGTTTAGCAAAGGAGAAAAAAAGTCCTAATACATCACGTGACCTCACCATGACGCCATCAGTTTGACAAACCTGGCTTAAAGCATTTTTCAGAAAAGGATTCCTTCCTTCCTTCTTTCCTCATTCCCTCACTTCCTTTTTTTAAAAAAAAAAGTTTTTTATTTTTTTATTTTGTACAAACATATCGAATCAATGTGTGAACAATGTGGCACCTGGGTGCCCAACATTCTAATACAAATAAAACTAGTGAAATTAATCATAATTATTAAATCCAATCCACTTATATATTTCTAATAATGATACACAATTATAATAAATTGTAATCTGCCATTAAATTGTTCCATGTTTTCTCTTATTGTTATTTTTATTTTATTATATAATAGAGTATATACTAACATTCCCACTGCTCTTATTTCTGTCACTTTTTCTTTTAATCATATCACCTTTTACTAAAAAACATTGTCTTTCTATCCTACCTAACTTCTAATCATGTCACCTACCTAAAAAAACAGAAACAGAAAATAAAGAGAGAGAAAAGGAAAAGCAAATTAAAAAAAAAAAACAACAGAGAAGAAAAAGCAGATTTACCTCAGGAAGGGTTAACCCTAACCCTAACCTGAGGTGACAAAAATAACATGATGGGAGCAAGTAACATAATGACTACAGGTAGTCCTCAATTTACAACAGTTTACTTAGTGACCATTCAAAGTTTCAATGGCAGTGAAAAAACTACGACCATTTTTCACAGTTATGACCTTTGCAGCATCCCTATAGTCATGTGATGTACATTCAGATGCTTGACAACCGGTTCATATTTATGATGGTTGCAGTGTCCCGGAGTCATGTGATCATCTTTTGCAACCTTCTGACAAGCAAAGTCAGTGGGGAAGCCAGATTCACTTAACAACCATGCTACAGTTTTCTGAATAGTTTTTATCCCAGAGCTATAATTGCACTCAACAATGAATTAAAGGGCCACCATCAGTGAGCTGTTGGACAGCATTACTTGATCTGTTGTGTGGATGTTTGGATGGGGAATTTGTGGTGGGTGTGGGGGGGTGATTGGGGATTTTTATGTGCGTTGGACCTGGTCTTTGGGTGTTAAGTGAATTTCGTTGTATGGGTATACTCAGTGGTGGGATTCAAATAATTTAACAACTGGTTCTCTGCCCTAATTATTTCTTCCAACAACCAGTTCACCAAACTGTTCAGAAAGTTAACAACTGGTTCTCGCGAAGTGGTGCGAACTGGCTGAATCCCACCACTGGGTATACTGTGTATACACGTACAATGACAATAAAGTTATTATTATTATTACAGTGATTCACTTAACAAATGTGGCAAGAATAGTCATAAAACGGGCAAAACTCATTTAACAGATTTCTCATTTAACAATATAAATTCTGGGCTCAATTGTGATCGTAAGTTGAACTACGTGTACTGATATGATTGACAGAACTGAGGATCTTTCCTAATAAAATGAAGAAGTACATATTGACTTCTTTCCCAAGTTTTCCTCAAACTCCTCTTTTCTGGGTCAGTCATTGGAGCATAAGCTTAGATAATCATCACATTAATAAGTTGCTCACAAAGTCTAATTGGTATTATTTGGTCACAGATGGCATTATGCCACAATACTCCATTTGCAGCAGTGGTGCTATTCAGCTGGTTCTATCTGGTTTGGGTGAACTGATAGCGGCGGCTGTGGGAGACTCCGCCCACCCACCTGGACATCATGTCCCATTTTTGATGCTCTGCACATGTGCAGAGGTGGTACGCACAAGTGAAGCGAGCGTGCGCAAGAGCACGCTCAGATTTGCAAACCGTAGTGAAGGTAAGTGAATACTACCACTGATTTGCAGTACAGGTAGTCTTCAGTTAAAATGGCAATTGGGATTGGAATTGCTGTCACCAAGCGACACAATCATAAAGCAATAATTTAGCAATGGCTATTCCAGCAGTCCCAGTTGCCATTGTTAAGGAATTGCCGTGGGTTGTTAAGTGAAAATGTCATGCAGACACTATTTGGAACTTCCTGCCAGCTTCCTCACTGACTTTGCATGTTGGAATCTAGTCAGGAAAGTTGGAACAGGAATAAGTTGGAAAAAAAGTTGGAACTCAAGGATTAAAGCGAAACATTGTACTATAAAATCTGGGCAAAATTCTATGAATGGTTAGATAAAAGGAGAATAGCGGAGACAAATGTGTAGTGTTAGACTAGAATTATATATGTTATTATAGATAAATATGTATGTGAATTGTATAGATAGGTATATGTAGGTATAGATATGTATAATTGTATAAGGTATAAATTACTATTATTATACTATGTTTAAATAACGTATAAAGTTTAAGGAATATATTATTATACTATCATTAGTATATTATGTATTAGTTTAAAGTGTTGGAAGATGCTTGGGACCAGTGATGTCATATCTATGTGCAATGTTTTTAATTTTGAACTACTAATAAAAAACTTTAAAAAAAGAAAGAAAGAAAGTTGGAAATAGTGAGCATGTGACCCTGGGATGCTGAGCACCCAGTTTGTAATCATGTGACTATGGGGATGCTGCAACAGCTAGAACTCCCAGGACTGGTCATAAGTACCACCTGCTCATCAAATGGTTGCTAAACAAGTGGCCATTAAGCAAGGACCATCTGTATCCTTCCTGCTTATGAAAACAATGCTGGGCTCTTCTTATTGTCTGTGCCGGTGGTGGGTTTCAAATTTTTTTACTACCGGTTCTGTGGGTGTGGCATGGCTTGGTAGGCGTGGCTTGGTGGGCATGGCAGGGGAAGGATACTGTCAACTCTCCATTCCCACTCCACTCCAGGGGAAGATTGTTGCAAAATCCCCATTTCCTCCCAATCAGCTGGTACTTGGGAGGCAGAGAATAGATAGGGGTGGGGCCAATCAGAATTTTTACTACCGGTTCTCTGAACTACTCAAAATTTCCGCTACCGGTTCTCCAGAACTGGTCAGAACCTGCTGAAATCCACCTCTGGTCTGTGTCCTGAGTAGTAAAAACTCAGCTACTGCTGCTACTGGATATAATTGCCTGCTTGCTTTGGCTGAGCAGCTGGGATGACCTTCATACCTTAGTGACTGTGTTGGGAATATATAATTTTGGCATTCCTTCCTAGTGTTTTATCCTTTCCAAAAGCACCTCCCTCCATTACATTGCTTACTTTATTCAGTTATGGTACATAGATTTCTGAGAGGGGTCTTTGTAATTAGTTGTGACATATGAGACGTAACCTGAATTTGAATATGTAATATAAAACCCCTGGCCTGACCTCTCTGTGGACATTGTTCTACAAAAGGACTAGTTTCATGTTACTGGTCTAGCATATAAATTCTACTTCCTGATATCAAAGTGCCACGTTTTGCTACATTTGCATGGGTAAACTGAGGCTTTCTAAAAGAGCAGGTCTAGGTGGGACATGATAGCTGTCTTCTAACACTTGAGGGGCTGTCAGAGAGAAGAGGGGATTATCCTACCCTAAAGTAGGACAAGAAGCGATAGGTGGAAGCCTTTTAAAGAGAGAGCCAACCTAAGGAGAAATTTCTTCACAGTGAGAACAATTAATCATTGGAGTAGCTTGCATTCTGGAGTTGTGGGTGCTCCATCACTGGAGATTTTCAAGAATAGAATGGACAACCATTTGATGGGGATGGTATAAGACCATCATTGACCAGTGGGCTGGACTAGAAGACCACTGAAGTCCACTCCAATACTATGATTCTATGTTCTATCAGTGATGGCGAACCTTTTCGGCACCGAGTGCTCAAACTGGAACATGTGTGCATGTGCGTGCATGCACATGTGCCGGAGCACCAGAAACCTGAAGACCAGCTGGCCGGTGCACACATGCCTGTTTTTTGGCTGGTTTTGGCCATTTTCCAGGCCATTTTCCAGCCATTTTGAGACCGTTTTTGGGCTGGTTTTTTGTGCCAAAAATGGCCCAAAAATCGTCTGAAAACAGCTCGAAAATGGCCTGAAAACAGTCCAAAAAGGCCCAAAACGGACAAAAGATAGGCACGCACGCAGCCATTTTGGGGGGCCTTTTTCAGGCCGTTTTTGGCCAATTTTTGGGCCATTTTCCAGTGCTCCAGTGTCCGCGAAGACCAGCTGGCCAGAAACCAGAAGAGCAGCTGGCGATGGCACACATGGCCACAGAGTGGGCTCTGCGTGCCACCTCTGGCAAGCATGCCATAGGTCCACCATCATGGTTCTATGTTCTAAAATTGGCAGTTAGAAAAGTGGTCCTACATCCTGATGCATTAGACAAGGGTTATTGAGTTTTTCCTTGAAAAGGGGGAAGACATCCAGAAGAATATAATTATGAATGTGGTTTTTATTTTTTGAATGAATTGAAATGCACTCATTGTTGTAAAGTAATTTAGATTCAGCAAGCTGAATCCTTCTCATATTTTACGTGTAAGTGATCAGTCAAGCAGAACTATTAATCCAGTAAACCCTTTAACCCATCCGTACCAGAGAAAATTACTTCAAACTTAATTGCTTCTATTGGAGACTGCATGTTGTGGAACCTGCAAGTTTTCTTTTGAGAAAATCGCTTCAGCAACATCAGACATCTCTTAACCTTTTAGATAACAAGATGCTGTTAAAAACACTATGAGGCAATTCAAAAAGCTGATGACAGATGGTCCCCCTTGGACCTTGACTATTCTGCTTGGACTACTTACTGCCGTTTGAACTTTTGGATGCTGCTCCTGCTTCATCCCTTGAAACCCAGATAAAAGATGAAGCTTAGCTTTTATGAACAAGCACAACTGTAAGTGGCTATACCTTGATTTATGATTTCCTATTTACTTTCTAGCTAGGCTCTGTTAGTGCATCTGGCAACAGTACGCCATTCCATCTTTCTTACTCTGTTTTGGCATTAGGTAAGGTGCCAATATTTATGATCGCTACTTCTCCACCTTCTGCCTCCCTCCTGAGCTCTCTGCCATGATTGCTCATAAAAAGAAGGGAAGTGGCTGGAAGTCATTGCTTTCCACTTTTCAAATTATGCAGCTTTTCCCTCCTGTTGAACACTATAACGCCATTGCATTGAGTAAGCGCCCAGGCATGATCAACCTAAAGTCACACAAGCGGGACGTATATTTTAAAACATTTCTTAATCGTAAATTTCAGACACGAAGGGTGAAATATTTAACGTTACTGGATTACAAATTTATGATCCTGCTTGAGTAGCATTTAGAGCAGTGGTGGGTTTCAATTTTTTTTTACTACCGGTTCTGTAGGTGTGGCTTGGTGGGCATGGCATGGCTTGGTGGGCGTGGCTTGGTGGGCATGGCAGGGGAAGGATACTGTAAAATCTCTATTCCCTACCCTATCCAGGGGAAAGTTACTGCAAAATAGGAGCCTGAGTGGCATAGGAAGCTAATGCCTCCTACTAAGGCAGCATTTAACATCCAGCTGCCTTCAATTACTGCGAGTTCAATTCTCACCAGGCTGAAGGTTGACTCAGCCTTCCATCCTTTCTAAGGTGGGTAAAATGAGGACCCGGTTTGTGGGGGCAATAAGCTGACTTTGTATAAATATACAAAAAGTATGAAGGCTATTGCTTAACGCATTGTAAGCCGCCCTGAGTCTCTGGAGAAGGGCGGCATATAAATAAAATTTTTTAAAAAATCCCCATTTCCTCCCAATCAGCTGGGACTCGGGAGGCAGAGAATAGATGGGGGCAGGGCCAGTCAGAATTTTTACTACAGGTTCTCCGAACTACTCAAAATTTCCGCTACCGGTTCTTCAGAACTGGTCAGAACCTGCTGAAACCCACCTCTGATTTAGAACACAGGGTGTGAGTAGAGTTTAGAGCTGGGGTGGGCAACTGTGGCCACTTTACAACCCGTGGACTTTGTTGAGTATTGAATGACCATTCAAATGGACCAATTAGAATTAAGTAAAAGAAGCGGGAGATTTGGAGGAATGTCAATGGCTGAAGCCTCGGACAGCTCCCTTTAAAAGGAGCTGCCTCAGCTAGGCAACCCTTTGCTGTACTGGAGCTAATAAAGAGCTGTTACTGAAGTCACTGTCCGTGTCCTTCCTGTGCCCACTATATTGCAGACTTCAATTCCCAAAATTCTTGAGCCAGCCCTGCTGTCTCAGGAAATCTGGGAGGTGAAGTCCACAAGTCATAAAGTTGCCATAGTTTCCAACCCATAGTTTAACGCACAGGGTGAATGCTACAGTATCTCCATTAGAGGCTAACAAAAAACCCCTTTCCCCCCTTCTGACATTACAGTGCAAGCAAAACTATCCCCTTGCTGCTCAAGGTTCTGCATGAGTCTTCTTCCTAGGTCATCTTCCTCTACCTGTAAATTTGCCCACCTGCAATCTGGAGATGCACCAACCACTTGAGGCTTCAGGATGAAGTCCAAATGCAGTTTGCCTTGCATTGACCGGGGTGTGATGTAATTTGTCACAAGCAGTTATGTCTGGCTGTCAGGTGAAGCAGGGTTCATGTCCTCAGGTCAAACTACTGCACATTCAGTCAATTAGAGCTGAAGGAGGATTTTGATATACATAAACATGCTTATGCATCACACTATCCCCTTTCAGAGTAAACAAAAATGAAAAATGAGGCAGAAGAGTAAGAGAGAGTAAGTCAAAGCAATTAGAGACCTGAGCTGAGAAAAAGAAGGAAACCAAACTGGATCTAGTTTGTATCAAATTATTGAGTTATACCTCTCCATATAGTACTTTTCCATCCATGTAAAGCTTTCTTAGTTTCACCCATGCATACACACTCACTCACACACACATGCATACTTATATAGATATACATCACCTTATGTTATTGATATAATCCAGGGGTGGGTTCCTGGGGGTTCAGCAGAGTTCAGGTGATCCTCTAGCCAAGAATCGCCGGGGTTCGGTGAACCCCCAAATGCCACCCCTGGCTGGCCACATCCACCCCACCCCTCTCACCCTGCCCCTCCCAGGAGTCTCCACACAGCCTGTTCATCATTCCAGGTAAGTGCAGGGTCTGGGAGGGCAAAAACGGGCCTACTGGCAGTTCAGGAATTCCAGGAATTCTAATCATCTTTGTTGCTCTTCTCTACTCTCTCTCTAGAGTCTTAACATCTTTTTTACATCGTGGCAACCAAAACTGAATGCAGTATTCCAAGTGTGGCCTTACCAAGGCATTATAAAGTAGTGTTAACACTTCACGTGATCTTGATTCTATCCCTCTGTTGATGCAGCCTAGAACTGTGTTGGCTTTTTTGGCAGCTGCAGCACACTGCTGGCTCATATTTAAGTGACTGTCCACTAGGACTCCAAGATCCCTCTCACAGTTACTACTATTGAGCAAGGTACTACATATACTGTACCTGTGCATTTGGGGTTTTTTTGTTTTGTACGGCAGCTAAGAAAGATTTTGGTCAATTACTAATCATCTTTTTCTTCAGATCTTTTAAGACATCCCTTTCATCAAATGAACAAAGCCATCCCACTGGGATAATTTAAATAATGCATAAAGGCTCTTGCATTGAAAAGGCCACTACACACATATCAGCCTTGCTTTTCTTCTCCTGATTCCCATGCAGGCTTTGAATTTCTTATGCGGAGAAAGGCTTTCGCACAGATAATTTGGATTGTTTACACCCTCTTTATTTTGACTTTCCTGACGCTCTGAGAGGAGAACAGCTTCATAATGTCTGCCATTATTGATTTCTTTCAAATGAAAACAAAGGATAAATGGGGAAAATGTGCATCCAAGGAGAGCATAAGCCCCATTCTATGAATAAAATTTGAATGTCAAAAATCAATTACATTGCTGAACAGGGAACAGAGGCAAGGAAACCTTTGGAAATATTTAACTTTTCTAACAATATTTGCCCAGGATTCCTGCCTAAATGAGAATGCAAAAGATTAACAATAGCGAAAACTGAATGCAAAGAAGTTCTTTCTCACAACCAGAGAAAGCTTGCAGCTAGCCTTCTTTTGCAGTTTTAACTGAAGTGGAAACAATCTCACAAAGTTTCCAAGTCAAAATGACTTCCTGCTTCTAATTGACCCTTTCAAGATGTCCATGGGGGAGTGGAGATCAAAAAAAGTCTTGGAAGTGACTACAACCACATTACTAAAACGGCACCCTTTAGTGTGTCACATGTCACACGGAGATGGGCTTTAATCATATGATCATGGCTGTTGGTTTTTGAACCCCACCCCTCTCAAATTTGACATCCCTGGATATTTTGCAAAGCTGCAAAACAGGCAGGTGGATTTTGTTTTCTAATATGCACCTATTTGTCCTCATAATATTTTGAGTTGCTTATAGAAGAAAACACAAAAAGGGAAGTTTTCAGGTGCACTTTTTAATAGGTTTTTTGGGACTTTTTCTTTTCTCTGAGAGGTGGATTTTCATGCATATACAGGTAGTCCTCGAGTTATGAATTTAATGAAGCCTGCCCATTCCATTTGTAACCCAAGGATTCGTGGGAGTGAATCTCATATCTTGAACTCCCTCCTTTCGCCCATGCATTCACTAATCAAATGTGCAGTTCATCTATATATATAAAAGCGAAATCCATTCACTCCTCACGAAATCTCCAGAACAGTAAAGCCTACAAACTTGAAATTTGGCACATATGTTTCTCTTGGCTTCTAGGTGCTCACTAAGAAAGCATTTTTCAAAATGATCATCAGATCATTAGTATTTTATATACAGTATATTCACATACAGTATATTAACACGCTTTTATGCTAAAGAGTTAGACATTCTACTCCCCCTCCCCATCTGAAAAGAACTCTGTTCCAACTGCCAGTTGCCTGACATTCCATTACCTCAGTTCAAACTGGCAGACGTTCCATTCCTTCACTCAGGAGACGTCTGGTGCTCCTTACAGTACTAAACGTCCCTACCTCACCAAAATGTCTACGCCTTCCACCTATGGAACTGCTTCCGAACTCAAGGCAGCAGGAGAGATATTCCCTTATGAGTTTCAATTACTGACCACCACCGAGGCAATGGATTGTGAACCAAATTTCTCCTGCATAGTGCCCCAGCCCCAAATCACTTCTTACACTGACCTCCTCAATTCAGACAAATCTGTTCCTTCTACTGTAACACCAGTTAAAGGGAAAAGGGGGAAAAACACAGGAAAAGATTTACAGATATGATTAGGAAAACACAAGGGAAGCTGCAAAAAGTATCATCAAAGTCATCCTGAAGTCAATGGAGAGGCTGTAAAAAAGTATCCATCTAATAACCCATACGTTAATCAGGCAGCTAAATATGCCAACATTCAAAGTGCAGGGGCAGGTCTACCACAGGATAGGAAGTATTATGGCGGGGCCTCAGCAGCACCTTTCATTTCTCCAGATATACTTTGCTGTTGATGATGACAATGAGAGGGACATTCGTTGTGGAATCCACCTGGGTATTATTCCAGAACTGGTTAGTTCAATTTATCATGCCCAATCACATAGTTTCACAGCGAAGCACGGGTATCTAGCTAGTTAAATATACATGAGGTATCTCAGCTGGGGAAGGCCATGAGGGGCTTAGTGATGGAACAGACCACCTGCTTCAGGTCACCCAAGGCCTCCCTCAATCCACTGAAATATGTCATGTTCTTCACAATTGCTTCCCCCCACCCACCCAACCTATCACGCCAGGTCATGTACTTTGTGAAGATCTGTCTCCTCTCCAGCATCTCTGTTTCTTTGTCTGCTCCCAGCAAGCAGTAAGAGCAGCAGGAGAGCAGGATGAGCTCGCCCTGTTCGACTTCTCTGATCACCAAGCCTGCCTGCCACTTCTGGAGTGGTGGGCAGCCTCAATGAGTCTCCTCCAAAGGCTTCTGGACTCCATACAGAAAAGCATTTGAATGAAGTGGGGCTTTGGGCAGCGAACTCGCATTGCTCACATTAACGTGCAATGACTTTTCACGCGGAGACTAGAACCTTCTGGGTGCCCTGATCCCTCAGGACATGAGGCACTCATTCTCCGCAAAAGCGGATGGGTGCCTGAACTCGTGCGAGACCATGCGCCCCAGAAGTTTCCAGTCTTCATCTGGGCAAAAAGTGTTTGAGCGACCATGGGGTGGGTGGATTTGGAAATGGAGCTAATTGCTCCATTTCCAACTGCCTTAGGGTCGCTCAAACACTTGTCGCCTGATGGAGACTATAAACTTCGTATGGATGGAAATGGGGCACTTGAAAATAGAGCTTCTCTTCAGCAGAGGCCTTGAGGAAAGGCCTTTCCTGGCAAAAACGGAGCTCAGGAGTGACACACACTCCCTCTGGGGGCTCCATTCTCAGCTGTTTGCAAAGATGGCAAAAGGCTTTGCAAACGGAGGGAAAACTTCGATGTTTCAGGCCTTCCCTCCATTTGCAAAGCCTTTGGCTTGCAGCTCTCATACAGGCCTCTGTTTGCCAAGAACAGAGGCCTAAAGTACTGTGAGTATCACACAAGGTCAGTAGCATGACCTAACTGATCTAGCATGATCTTGCGGTGCTTTAGGCCTCCATTCTCTGCATACACACCAAGGGCCAAGAAAGCGAAGGCTGTCTAGATCTTCACAAAGTGAGTATCCAAAGGTAATGGTGGGATTCAGCCAGTTCGCACCACTTCGGGAGAACCGGTTGTTAACTTTCTGAGCAGTTTGGCAAACTGGTTGTTGGAAGAAATCATTAGGGCAGAGCACCGGTTGTTAAATTACTTGAATCCCACCACTGTCCACAGGCCTAGTGGCTATGGAGACCCAATGCTCCATAGACAGGGTGAATGTTGCAGAACCTCTGCAGTCATTTGTAAGAGAAAACAACTGCTGTGATGCTGCAGCATTCGTAGTTTTGGGACTTGTTCATAAATGCTAGTGGGCGCTTATCGCGTAACTTTGAATGTTCACTAAGGGACTGTTTGAAACCCAGCGGTTACCTGTATTTTGACTTATGAACTATATCAGAACTTTATGAAAATTGCACATTTGGAGTGGAAGAGCAATCTGGTCTGCAACTAAGAATGGGAGGAAATTTCCGCAGTGAGATTACAATAGTAGATGGCCGAAGTAACTCTCTGCCCTTAATAGAAATAATGATATTTTACAATCGATTCTTAATAGTTATTATGTTCAGTGGGTGGAAGACAATCCACTCTTCAATGTTTCAGTGGAATTATCTAGAGTTTTGTTTCTTTCAGTTCCCCCCCCCCCCCCCATGATTTTTGAAGTGAAGAGGCTGGCTTTAATTTCTCTGAACAGTCATAAGAGGGCATTGTAGGACTGGTGTGGCTATCATGAGACAGGGAAACTGTTCTGGTAAGAGTTTATGAAGGCAACATTAGGTTTATCTACATAGTTTGGTCTTTCCTTCCGCTCTCTAGATCAGGGGTCAGCAACCTTAAACCCTCAAAGAGCCACAAAGGTCCTAACTGGAAGCCCCCTGTTCAATTCTGGAGCCGACTGGAAGTCTGGTTCCCCCACCATAGAATCTCCTCCTAGTGCGGTGTCCTTTTTCCTCTACCTGTCCTAACCAAAAGCCCTATCAATTGTGGAGCCGACTGGAAAACCCGCCCCTTGCCATAGAGCCTCCTCCTGGCACACCATGTTTCCCCCACCCCCGTAACCGGAAGCTCCTCTCAAAATTGTGGCATTGACCAGTGACAGGGAGCCGCAGCAGAGGGATGAAAGAGCCACATGTGGCTCCAGAGCCGCAGGTTGCTGACCTCTGCTCTAGATAGCATTATGCTCCAGTTTTCATCAGTCCCAATGGAAATATCCCAGGAAGCTGGCCTTGTCCCCCATATGTGGTAGACCTGGGCTGTGGCTAATAGTTGGATGAGAGACTTCTGAGCAATTTCAGACTGATATGCTAAATTGGATGAGTAAAAACATCCAGAAGAAGAACTGGTGGAACTGTGGGAATTGCTTTCACAAGTAGGAAATAACAGGAATCGTTGAACAGCTTCTTAAATTTAAGAAGCTCTACAACACAAATACCCTTCATGGTTCACTGCCTTGTCATGGTGAAGGGGCTTGCATAGCCCAATGAAGGTACGAGCTATGCTGTGCAGGGCCACCCAAGACGGACAGGTCATAGCAAAGAGCTCTGACAAAATGTGACCACTGGAGAAAGAAATGACAACCAACTCTAGTATCTTTTCCATGAAAACCCTATGGACAGTACCAAAAGGCAAAAATCCATAAGGAAGGCTGAGCGTCAAAGAATTGAGGCCTTTGAACTCTGGTGCTGGAGAAGACTCCTGCAAGTCCCTTGGACTGCAAGGAAATCAAACCGGTCAGTCCTAGAGGAGATCAACCCTGACTGCTCTTTAGAAGGCCAGATCCTGGAGACAAAACTCAAATACTTTGGCCACCTAATGAGAAGGAAGGACTCATTGGAGAAAAGCCTAATGCTGGGAATGATTGAGGGCAAAAGAAGAATGGGACAGCAGAGAATGAGGTGGCTGGATGGAGTCACTGAAATGGTCAGCGTGAGCTTAAATGGTCTCCAGGGGATGGTAGAGGATAGGAAGGCCTGGAGGAATGTTGTTCATGGGGTCGCGATGGGTCGGACTGTGACTTCACAACTAACAACAACAACAACACAAATTTGATAGCAACCGGGTGACAATCTTTCAGTGTGGACCCTGTGCATCAAATGAATGTTCATAAATATGTGTATCTTGCTATGTAAGTAGCTTGGGTTATTTCTCCCTGGCTGTAAACACCAGGCAAGAAGGCTTGACTCTACTTCTCTTTATCTTCTCACTCAGGTTGAGTCCTCCTCAGCTTTTGTAGAACTACCTGAGCAGGTTGCTGCACTTGGTGGCCTTATCTAGCATTAGGGCCATTAGGATTATCTAGGGCACCAATGGGGAACTTTAAACTGGAGCTGATTGATTACGTAAAAGCCAACCTACCTCCCCCCCCCCCCCCCCCAGCAACATCCATCTGGTGGTTTCCTTGTGTTGTTGATTTTATTCTGTTTATATTGCAATTTTATTGGGTATTTTTTTATATTTGATGGTTTTAATGTTTTGATGCTGTAAGCTACCCAGAATTGCTTTAAAATGAGAAAAGTAGCAAATAAAGTTCCTAATAAATAAAATAAATTAGAAGCTAAGGAGAGAGTCAGGTTGATTAGTAGTTGCATAGGGGAGTTCCAGAGTTGTAGGTCAGATTGAAAAAAATTGAAAGATATCCTAGAACAGTGATGGCAAACCTTTTCGGCACCGAGTGCCCAAACTGGAATGCACATGTCCGCACATGCCCATGCCGGAGCCTCAGAAACTCAAAGACCAGCTGGTCTTCGTGCATGCCGGAGTGCTGGAAACCCAAAGATCAGGTGGTCTTTGGGTTTCCAGTGCTCCGGCACGCACAAAGATTAAAAGAGCAGAAGGGCAGCTGGCGATGGCGCATGTGCCCACAGAGTGGGCTTTACATGCCACCTCTGGCACACATGCCATAGGTTCACCATCACAGTCCTAGAAGAAAACAGTGGCCAAGCTATTCTGCACTGCTGCCAAGAAAACAACATGGATGCATTTGTGAAGTTAGCAGAAGTTATATTTTTCTGTTAATGTACTGGCTATTTTTATACCTTAAAAATATTGCTAAATATTACATTGTATTTACCGTATTTTTCAGAGTATAAGGCGCACCGGAGTATAAGACGCTCCTACCTTTTTTGGTGAGGAAAAGAAGAAAAAAAAATCTCCCTCTGCCTCTGAGCAATTTTGCCTCCTTGCAGCAAACAGCAAACAGCCTGCTTTACTTTCATTTTCGTTTTCAGCATAGCTTGATTAGCACAAGGAAAAGAAAATTTCTGTAACTAAGTGAAACATTTGTTAAGTGAGTTTGCCCCATTTTATGATCTTTCTTGCCATAGTCAAACTGTTGTTAAGTGAATCGGGCTTCCCCATTGACTTTTCTTACAAGTCAGATGGTCGCAAAAAAGGATCATGTGACCCCAGGAACTGCCGCCGTCATAAATATGAGTCAATTGCCAAGCATCTGAACTTTGATCGTATGACCATGGGGATGCTAAAATGGTCATAAGTGTGAAAACTAGTCAGAAGTCCACTTTTTCAGTGCCGCTGTAACTTTGAACAGTCACTAAATGAACTGTTGTAAATCGAGGACAACCTCTAGAAATCTCTCTGTTTCTCTTCTTCAAAACAAGTTCCAAAAACAAACAGGGAGGAAACCCAAGTCTTTCTTTGTGTGTCTGCATGTGGCTGTTGGGTGGTGGTGTCAGTGGTGGGATTCAAATAATTCTCTGCCCTAATGACCAGCTGGGTGGGTGTGGTCATGGTGGGCGTGGCCAGAGGTGTGACAGGCAGCACTTGGCCTCCTGCACCCCCTGGGAGCAAAAATGGGTCACCGGGGGGGGGCAGCTTCCCCCCACACTCTGTTTTGGGCCTAATAGGCGTCTCTGCAGCCTCCTGGGAGCAAAAACAGGCCACAGGGAGCCTCACCACACCCCCATGCACCCCGTTTTGGCCTAGTAGGCCTCCCTGCACTTACCTGGGAGCCAAAACTGGGCGCGTGGGGACTTTTGGAAGGGTCAGGGTCAGGAGGGGAGAGGCCAGCCAGCAATTAAACAACTGATTTGGCCAAAGTGATGCAAACTGGTTGAATCCCACTACTGGGTGGTGGTATAAAATGAACCATAATTTTCTAAGAAATCTGGAACAACTCTAATCTGACCATCAGGAAATATTTAAAAGTTAATTTTGAAAAAGCAAAAATGATCCAGTTTATTTTATTTTTTTTAGTAGATCTTGAAGTTTCTGTGTACAGGTAACTTTATTGCTTTGTACACAGCAACACAGTCATAAATAGTTTTCCTGTTAAGTTTTAATAAGTTGCTCTGTTCAGTGGTGCATTTACATTTACATTATGTCTGCCCTCCGTGTACCCTGATTTGCATCATGACTCCCTGTCAAAACAGGAAGACAAATTTCCCTAGGTGTTGATATGGACCGCATTCCCAGTGGAAGAGGTCCTTTGGTGAAGGTCATGGAGCCCTCAAGAGACATTAATTTACAGAGAAAATCAGGGAATGAAAAATCACATGCCAGGATATGAAGCCATGAATAGTCTCTGTTGAAAATATATTTGAGAAGATAGATTAAATCAGGGGTGAAATTCAACAGGTTGTGGAGAACCGGTAGCAGAAATTTTGAGTAGTTCGGAGAACCAACAAATACCACCTCTGGCTGGCCCCAGGGTGGGGTGGGAATGGAGATTTTGCAATATCCTTCCCCAAGGAGTGGGGTGGGAATGGGGATTTTGCAATATCCTTCCCCAAGAAGTGGGGAGGGAATGGGGATTTTGCAGTATCCTTCCCCTGGAGTGGGGTGGGAATGGGGATTTTGCAGTATCCTTCCCCCTGGAGTGGGGTGGAAATGGGGATTTTGCAGTATCCTTCCCCTGGAGTGGAGTGGGAATGGGGATTTTGCAGTATCCTTTCCCTGCCATGCCCACCAAGCCATGCCCACCAAGTCACACCATGCCCACCAAGCCACGCCCACAGAACCAGTAGTAAAAAATTTGAATTCCACCATTAAATGGTTAATGATGAACTAAATGAAGTCCTTCTGCTACCTTCTTGATTTAAGGAAACAGTTTGACTTAATGATACATTCTCTGTGAAGACCATAGACCAGGATTAGATATTGCAAAGTTCAGAGTTCACATCCTGTTCTTGAGGAAGGAGAACCGTCTCATTTTCTGAACATCAAAGTAATACTTCAGATCTCTTGAAAAAGGCTAACAGAAGCACAGCTATTGGGTTTCTATGATAAAGTATATAAAACAGTCTTAAATCTCAATAGCTTTTTTCAGTTTTACTCAAATTTATTTCTGCAATGATTTTGCTCCAAGCAAATCCTCCCTTTTAAAAAAGGGGAGACTGCCATTCCAAGTCATTTCACTGATGATTATGGAAGGGACCCCATCTCATTAAAATAATTGTTTGATACTGAAGTTTCATTTGACAACTGAAGGTTAGATAAATCCATTTGAACTAGTTTATCTGTAGAGCAATGCTATTCCAGCCTTGAACAGATCACATGATCAGGGATCCACTCCCTGATACCAATGAAAATGCCTCAAAGTTCACCAAAATCCCTCCTGGCTCTGCATCATTGAAAGGCTGTCAGTTCATCCCTTTGCCCCTCTTCCACTGTCAATTCAACTTTACTTTGCTCCTGAAATTCAGTCCAATGTAGATCTTCTCAAAATCCATCCAAATTTCTCAAAGCAAAAATAAACCTCCTACAAGGGCCAAGGGCCCAGTAAGAATTGACTCTCCCTCCCATTGATAGCATGACAAAAAAATGGATTGCTGCTTGACTGGCTAGATCCGTGATGGCGAACCTATGGCACGCGTGCCACAGGTGGCATGCGGAGCCATATCTGTGGGCATGCAAATGTTGCCCTAGCTCAGCTCCAGCATGCATGAGCTAGATTTTCGGGACTTCTGGTCCAACCAGAAGTCAGGAAATGGGCCATTTCCGGCCTCCAGAGGGCCTCCGGGGGGGTGGGGAGGGCCGTTTTCATCCTCCCCAGGCTCCTAGAAAGCCTCTGGAGCCTGGGGAGGGTGAAAAACGGGCCTACTGGGCCCACCAGTAACCTTTTTGCCATTGTGTGCCAAAAGCAGAGGGAACGCGGAAGGGGCATTGAATTATGGGTGTGGGCACAAGTGTGCGCAACCCCCTGCACTACCCCCCATTTTTGGCATGCGACGGCAAAAAGATTAGCCATCACTGGGCTAGATGCAGAATCCAGTGCGGAAGGAAAAGTTTTGGCTGGCAGAGGGCTATCCAACAAAACATTTGAGCATGCAAGAAGGGACAGGAAAGGAGAAAGGGAAAGAGGAAAGACAAAGAAAAAGAAGAAAAGATGGGAAGAGAACAAGAAGGGAAAAATAAGAATAGAGGGGAAGGAAGAAGAAATTAGAAGGAAGAACGAAGGAAAAGAAAGGGAAGGAAAGGAAAGGAAGAAAGGAAGATTATAATGAGGGTGAGGAAGGGTCTCAGGGAAGTCCTGCCTTAGCACTTGACCACCACAGGTGCCTCCCCCCCCCGACCTGAATCCCCTGTCATACCCATCATGGCCACGCCCACCATGGATGCACTGGTCTGGGAGTTCTAGCCCAAGAAAATTTTCCAGCTGTCAGAATAACAGTTTTGGAATATTTATTTCCAGGAAAAAAAAGTATCAGTAACCTACAGATACTTTGTGAAATATAAACCATAAGTAATCATTCTGCAATAAGAGAATACTCTATAAAGAACATAAACTAATTTATAAGCTTAAGGGAATCTATTTACAACCCCTTTTGCATTATGGAATAAAAGGTATTGTGATTGTCTTTTTTTTTTTAATTTGATTTATATGCCGCCCTTCTCCGGAGACTCAGGGCGGCTTACAATGCGTTAAGCAATAGCCTTCATACTTTTGTATATTTATACAAAGTCAGCTTATTGCCCCCACAAACTGGGTCCTCATTTAACCTACCTTAGAAAGGATGGAAGGCTGAGTCAACCTTGAGCCTGGTGAGATTCGAACTTACAGTAATTGCAGACAGCTGGTGTTGATCACTATGCTTTTAGTCTGCTGAGCTAAATCAGTCTTGTTTAAATGTTTTCTAAAAAGCAACTGCATTAGTCTGCATCTTTCCCATAGTCTATCCTGTCACATTTCCTCATAGCAACAGGACTTAATCTTATATACCGCTTCACAGTGCTTTACAGCTCTCTCTGAGCGGTTTACAGAATCAGCATATAGGCCCCCAACAATCTGCATCCTCATTTTACCGAACTTGGAAGGATGGAAGGCTGAGTCAACTTGAACCGGTGAGAATCGAACTGCTGGAAGTCGCCAGAATTAGCCTGCAGTACTGCATTCTAACCACTGCACCATCACAGTTTATATGCAGAAAGAGGAGAAAAACAAAACAATTTCGAAAACAGGAAAGGGTTGGATGAGGTCAGCAAATGAAAGATACTTGAGACATTGTCTTTGGTTAATGAGAATGAGGCTTTGATTTGAAGAGAGGGAAAAAACAGCAGCAGCAGCAACAACACAACAGTTTGAGTATGCTAGTATATGGTATTTCTGCTTTCACCAGATATTATCATTAAGACTGCCTTGCACTGGGGCTGGCACCGTAGGGCAAGCATAGGCATTTATGGCCCTTTATGACCTATAGAATTCAACTCCCAGAATTCCCAGCTTGGTTGGCTCTGGAATTCTGGGAATTGAAGTTTACAGGTCTTAAAAGGGCCATAGTTGCCTACCACTGCCTTAGGGATAGTATGTAAATTAGCTAAATGCTCACTTCCTAATATGAGGTTTTTTTGGTCTATTTCTTAAAATGGAGGCTGCAGCTTTAAGGGAACTGGAGGGCTGAATCCTGCCTTTGAGGACCTTTGCCCTTTTTCTGGCTCCTTTGATATACCACTGTGATCTGGATTGTGACTCTGATCCCACAACCCTACAGTTGGAAGAAATTGGAACCTCTATGGGATAAACTGCATCCTGCCTTACAGAAAAGTAGTTAGCCATGTGAGGAGAGGGGATGGAGAAACACGACTACAACTTCTCACAATCTTGGGGTTGTTGTTTTTTTCTGAAAAGGGACTCCAACTCAATACCCAGATTTTTTTTTCCTGATGGCCTCACTTCTTTAACTGGTCAAGCCGTTCCTGCATCCAATTCTGATCCTGTTTTACCTATGTGTCTCCTGGTTCATCTCTAGGCAGTCATGCTTGATGTATCCCTGCTCTCTTCTTCTTCCTCCAGCTCGGCCAGCCAGTTCACTACATTTCAATCTTGGATCTTGTTAGCAAGGAAACTGACTAGCCTCATTCCCAGGCCTGAGCAGCACACATGTCACACATGTCCCTGGACTGTAGACAAGGTAGCCAGTGGTGGAATTCCAAATCTTTTCCTACCAGGTTCTATGAGAGCACGCTTTGCGTCTGTGCACAGTACTCAAAGACTACCCTTGATGTCAGCGCTGGTGAGCTAAGCTGTTGTTTAGCTCAGCTGAGGCGCAGCAATCCACTCTGCCGTGCGAATCAGCTGAGCTAAAAAAAACAAGGGAATATAGGACAGGGAACAACAGAGGCCAGCCAGTGGTGGTATTTGCCGGTTCTCCGAACTACTCAAAATTTCCGCTACCGATTCACCCGAACTGACTGAATACCACCTCTGATGGTAGCTGATGTGGATGTAGGCATCTATAGCACAAAGGTGAACAAGCTAGATCTGCTGCTGGAGACTATAATCTTCCCAGTCAATCTCAGCCTGATGAGCTTCTATAGTTTCCTTGGACGAAGAGGGTAAGCTTAACCATCAGTTTGCACATACCAGGCCAAAGCAGATCCATAATAAAGCCTGTGTCATCCTGTCTAATGTAACTGAGTCGTACTTGCCAAACTCAAGCCTGCAGGCAGCATTTTTTTTAACCATGACACTTTTTCTCTATTCTCGATTCAGAGCTGGGTTGGCTCCTTTTCAAGGTATGTAAGTTTCTCTTCCAAATGACCTATGAGTTCTATTTTTCTCAAGTACTACAGTAATTGAATTTCAAGCTAATTATGAGCTGAATTATCTTCTTGGATGTAAGATACTTTCTGAAAGATGCTAAGGAATCCATTTTCTATTGCATAAAAGGGAAGATTGAACAGGTCCTTCTTCAGGACTAAACCTCAATTTTTATATGCTTTATCTTATAATTCATAAAAAGTATTATGTAGTGAATTTGTTTGAAGCTATCCAGAGTGGCCTGTATTGCAAAAATCATCCCATTTCTACCATTGATACACAGAAAGATATTGCCATGACTAAAATTTTGTTTTAACCTTAAACAGAAAATGTTCCATAATTCTATTGTTGCAATTGATGCGAGTCTTTTATAATAATTGCTTCTAGATAACTAAATCCACCTGGATTAATAGGGTCCAACTTTTTGAAGCTATTTCTGTGATTTATTTTATCAGTTAATTAATATAGCAGACAAGTTACTGAAGTTAAACGTTCAGCCAAATGGCATTTCTTCAATTCAAACATCAATTGAGAAATAATTGACTACATGGCTAGCAAAATTTATTATCTGAAAACAGATCAATGTCATAATGTTCTATTTTAAGACTATGGATGCTATTTTTTCTATTATTCTTTGGTAATATGAAAGCCAAATAAAATTGGTAAGAAGTTTAGTACCTCCATTTATTTGAAAAGATTCTGTTCGGGCTGTTTACTAATAATTTCTGGTTTTGCTGATGAGTATAACTGATTATTTGTACAAATACATTTGTTTCCAGGGAACGTGGTGGCTCAGTGGCTAAGACATTGAGCTTGTCAGTTGAAAGGTTGGCAGTTCAATGGTTCGAATTCCTAGCGCCATGTAATGGGGTGAGCTCCCCTTACTTGTCCCAGCTTCTGCCAACCTAACAGTTTGAAAGCACGTAAAAAATGCAAGTAGAAAAATAGGGACTATCTTTGGTGGGAAGGTAACAGTGTTCAGTGCTCCTTTGGCATTTAGTCATGCCGGCCACATGACCACGGAGACATCTTTGGACAGTGCTGGCTCTTTGGCTTTGAAACGGAGATGAGCACCGCCCCCTAGAGTAAGGAACGACTAGCACGTATATGCAAGAGGAACCTTTACCTTATTTGTTTCCAAACTGAATTTCTAATAATTTTTTGAGCAATGTGCTTTCCAGTTTTCTGAATGCTTTCAAAATAATCCAGGGACAGAAAAAAACAATGACACATTAGTGAAATATTTCTGTGGTTTTCAGAGCCTCGACAAACTGCCTGCTGCTTGCAGTCCAGAGAGCTCATGAATGATTTTGCTGAGCTGCCATCAACAATGAATCTATTGCAGTCAGTAGCTTCTCCCTAACGCAATTATATATCTTAGGTCCTGTCCTGAATCTTCTCAGGGACTCCCTCAGCCTTTGCATTCTCTCCTTTGCCACCATCTTTTTTTTTCTTTCTTTTAACAGCTGCTGACAGGTTTATACCAAAATGTTACTTTTCTTGCTGCTGTCAGTTCTAGCTAGTTGTTTAGTTATATGCCATTGAGTCAAGGCCAATCCCACTTGACTGTACTCTATACACAACTCCTGGTTATCATGATTTTTCCCCAGTGGTAATCCATATATTTCCTAAAGATAAGTGTCTACTACTAACCAGAGTGAAAAAAATGACAACACATCTGTGGGATCCACAACATAAACCCAACAATTTACTGTATATATGCCCCAACACTGGACACAACTATGTAAGTCATAGATCAGAGGTCCTGAAACTATTACCCACTGGCTAGATATGGCCCGCTGAAGCCATTAACCTGGCCCACGCGGGACCATGAGGCTGCCCCGCCCACATTGCCCCACCTACCCGCCAGCCCCCACCTGCCTTCTGGAGACTGAGGAGACAAAAAATGGGATGCACCAAGACCCAGGAGGCCAGGTCGTTGCTGCGCCGTTGTTCCCTCCATCGTGGCGGCTTCTGTTTCCCCCCCTTTTCCTGCCAGGTATGGCAAGCTGTTCGGGGCTTGACAGTTATCTTGGGAAAGAGCACTGGAGATACATGAAAATCAGGTATATAGAACTTAAAACAGCACCTTGAATTGGACCCAGAAACATAGCCTATGTAGTGAATAAAGTATTGATATTGTCTCCCTAAACATACTGCTGTTAGCTGCCTGGTGACTACATTTTAGATTCTTGCATTTTCTGACTTACATTCAAAGGCAGCCCCATCTAGAGCCCTTTTGCAGTCGTTTGATCGTGTAATGATGTTTATTGTCACTGTTAATAAGGGCTTCCTGATCTAGTGGGATCTTTGAGATCAAAGATACCTTTGGTCACATTTTCTACTGGATACTTAGGCAGGAGCCATGAATCCACAATGAATCTAGAAGTCATGGGCCAGCTCTTTCAGAAACAGCGTAGCTCCATCCATAACAATCCTTGAAGCAGGGGTAAAATCCAGCAGATTCTGACAGATTCTGCAGAACCGGTAGCGGAAATTTTCAGTAGTTTGGAGAACCGGCAAATGCCACCTCTGGTTGGCCCCAGAGTGGGGTGGGAATGGAGATTTTACAATATCCTTCCCCAGGAGTGGGGAGGGAATGGGGATTTTGCAGTACCCTTCCCCTGGAGTGGGGTGAGAATGGAGATTTTGCAATATCCTTCTGCTAGGCCCACCAAGCCATGCCCATAGAACCGGTAGTAAAAAAAATTGAATTTCACCACTGCCTTGAAGCCACAATGAAGCCAGTCCATTTATCTATGAAAAGTATGTCTGCCATGTTGAGATTCAGTTTGAACTTATTTTTGTTCCTCCTAGTCCCCCATCGTTTCCAAAAACCAATTAAGTGTCTCTATAACATCTGTGGCCTGGCTAGGATAGCAGGCTAATAACCCCACTTCCCAAACTAACCTCTCTCAACAATTTCATGTCGATATTAAAGGGCAACAAAATTCAAGAGGGGTTGGATTTAGACCGTTTGTAAGAACATAATGACTCTAGACTGATGACTTGCTTAACTCCTCCCCCCAGCTCTGCCTGTTCTTCTTCTACACTTCCTCACCTATTATTTTCAATTAGATTAAATAATCTTTGATTAATATTTTCTGTTCATTACTTAATGTTGTAAGTTGTGAGTTACTGTGACTCCACTATTTTTAGGATTGTTACATTGTTGAACTTATAAATTGAGGAATGATATTCCTTAAATATATTTCTTGAGAAATGTTTTTTAAAAGTATGTATAAATCTGAGAATTGGGGGTTAGGGAAGGTATGTCAATATGCATGATATGTTTTATCATCCTGGGGATTATGGTTTCTCTTTTGAAATTCAACTCTTCAATTATATTTAAATATATATAAACAAACAATAAAGATAGAAGATATGAGGGGAGATTTGATCTAGATGGATGCCAACAGTCATATCAATTATTTATAAGAAAAAGGGGATTTATTTAATACCTTGGTATGTTCACCTACCAGAGTTAAAACAAAAAACCTTAGCAATTCCATTTGCACAACAGGACTCACTTGGGTGCTTTGTTAATGGCCTAGTGTTTTGTGTGAATGCAACCTGTTTGGTTGGTTTATGTATCGTTTACTGCGCAAACCCAGAGGATTACTAAGTGGATTAAGCCTGTTGAATGAATGCAGCGAGGGATGATACTTGTCTTATAAAACCTTGCTCAGTGAAGTGTTCTAGCCATGCAATTCACAATAGTTAGAAAGGAAACTGTTGAAAGGGTTTGCTGTTGGTGAACATATAAGCAAGTATGAAGTTCAGGGTTAAATGAGCTATATGAAACATATCCTGTTAGAGCCTTCTTTGCAGTACACAATTTGGTTAAAAGTCATTAGAAATTTGGTTAAAAGTCATTAGAGAAATTCCAATCTAGTGATTTAATTCAAAGGAGGTTGGTTTTCATCCCAAATAGCTCCAGGTTTGTTTGATATTAAATTAACATGAGCCTCGGTAGCGCGGTGGTTAGAGTGCAGTACTGCAGGCTACTTCTGTTGCCTGCTGGCTGCCTGCAATTTGGCAGTTCAAATCCCACCAGGCTCAAGGATGACTCATCCTTCCATCCTTCCGAGGTGGGTAAAATGAGGACCCAGATTGCTGGGGGCAATAGGCCAACTCTGTGCTCTGTAAAGCACTGTGAAGTGGTATATAAGTCTAAGTACTATTGCTATTTTTTTCCTTCCTTCCTTCCTTCCTTCCTTCCTTCCTTCCTTCCTTCCTTCCTTCCTTCCTTCCTTCCTTCCTTCCTTCCTTCCTTCCTTCTTCCCTTCCCTTCCCTTCCCTTCCCTTCCCTTCCCTTCCCTTCCCTCCCTCCCTCCGTCCCTCCGTCCCTCCCTCCTTCCGTTCCTCCGTCCCTCCCTCCCAGCAGTTAGAATGCAGTATTTCAGGCTAACTCTGCTCACTGCCAGGAGTTCAGTTCTGACCGGTTCAAGGTTGATGCAGCCCTCCATCCTTCTGAGATCAGTATTGTTGGGGGCAATAGGCTGATTCTGTAAACTGCTTAGAGAGGGCTGTAAAGCACTGTGCAGTGATATATAAGTGCTATTGCTATTGCTAACATCACAACCAAACCTGTCACAGAGATGACCTCTTTGAAGGTTAATTTCCAAACATTTCTGAAGACATGTAACACTAGGCTCTTCAAATATGGGAACATTCAAGAATTCTTTTCAGACTTATTCTGCGGAATTTGCACCTTTGAAAGAAAGTCTTTCTGTGGTTGCTAAGAGTTGACACTGACTTGATGGCTCATAATTAATTAAAAATGTGGTTGGATACATACAAAATTGCCCTGGCTTAGAGTGGTTGATCCTTTGCTCTTTGTAATGAATAAACCTCAAAGCAGGGAGAGCCTGTGCAATTTTCTTCATAGTATCTAAATAGCCCTTGACCTAAACTCCCTATAAATTAAATGACTGACAAACTCTGCATAACCAACCAGATATTCTGTCGGTTTTTCAAAATGGCTCAGTGGGATCCCATCATTTGCTATTAAAAAAACCCCACACATCTATTAATTGTGCAGCTAAAAAAGGAAACCTCAGATTGCAAGAAATCATTACTCAGTGATACTTCTTGCAAATGATTATCTCCTTTAAGCAGAGCTGCTTCTGCTGGTATTGTGATGCTGCCCTGCTGCCAGACTCTGAGCTTTTGTAACAAGTCACTGGCAGACAAATGTCCTTTTAGTTCAAGAGACATCAGAAGTGTGTTGAATCCAGAAAGATTAAATACACCTGGCACTTCAGTTGCAGGGAAGGCCGGAAGACACTCACAGGCAGTGGGGATTAGGTTCCTCCACCTAAGACAAATAACCTCTGTTTTATAGAGCATCACCCATAAGATCATTTAGTGCAATGTTGGAAGGGAATATCCAGGTCCAGTTCCAAGCTGGGAGAAAGGCACTGAAGACAAAATGGAGACTGGAGTCTGATTGGAAAGAGGATCCATTTATTGATGAACAGAACCACCAGGGTTTGTGGTTCTGGTGCAGCTGACAAAATGGAGTTGAGAGTGGGTGGCTTTTATACCTTCTTTTGGGCTTTGTATTTGAGCTTCCTGTTCCTGTGCAAGAACATGTATTCTATTGGCTGTTGTAGGGGTTATGTAGGGGTCATAGCTGGCTCTATAGGCAAAAGGGGAAATGCAAATCCTAGGTGTGTGTTTGGGCTCCCAGGTTTGGTTGAAGTTTTCTGGGGGTGGTGCAACTGAAAGGGTGTTGAGCAATTCCTATTGGGGCTGAGGGCTAATCCTACCTTTGTTCAGACCTTGCTGCAGGGAGTTTCAAAATATTCTGTCCTGAATGGATTTCTGCCTACAGTATTTGCTTTGTCTATAAATAGAGCCATCTAGATACTTGGCTTCTTTCAATAAGCTCTTAAGTGCTGACATCTTCTGTGGGCTATTAAGAAAAGTGGAGGTTGCTTTCTGCCTCTAAAAAAACACGTTTCTCCATTTCTCCCTTTGGGGAAATAAAATATTCTGCCTTTTTTAAAAAAATGTTCCTCAAAATATTTCATTCTTCTAGGAGGGTGGGTGGGTGCTGACTTTCTACAGCAAACTCATCTAAGCTATCACCAAGCAGTAGAATTTTGTAGATCCAGAAAGCTCTTTTCTTCCACTGAAGGAAACAAAACCTCCATCTTCAAACAGGGGCCTTACATCTTCCAGTATTTTTAGCCATTTGTCATGCTGGCTATAATTCTGGGGATTGATTCTCAAGCACTTGCCTATTATTGTGCAGGGTCAGGGCAGGCAATTTTGATAGCTCAATGGAAGTTCACTGCACTTATTCTACTGAAAGTTGCATTTGTAGTGCACTTACATATAATTCGGGATTAAGAAAGTGTATCGGTTACTTGCATTTTGGATGGCAGTCTTTCTCCCAATTTACAATGAGAGGAGGTATTTTAGAGAATTCAGAAGTGCTGTCCATGTTCAGTTGTTTGTACAGCAACAATTCAGAAAATGGGAAATACCAATTCAGGCCATTTTTGTCTTGTCTTCTTCAGATCCACAAATTTCTCCTTCCTTTTTGTAAAATCTTCCCGTAGCTCCATTCATATGAAGGCCATTTTGTTAGGAAGAACATCAAATAAAAGTAAAGCTTCAGTAACTTGAAGGAAGAACCAAGATAGTAACCAGCTAGCACTCCTTGTACAAGTCCCTGCTCTGTAGCCAGCCTCATTGTCTCAAATCTATCCTTCCGCCCCACCTTGGTTTAAGCATGTCACCCAGAGACAAGAATCCAGACTAGCCTTAGTAATGAGATTGGGATTTTCAAATCCAATTAGGCTAAGAAGCAGATGAGAATCAATTCTGGAAGTGGTATTCAGCTGGTTCAGACAGGTTCGCTCGAACTGGTAGCGGAAATCACGGGTGGGCTGCCCCCCAACACTGGCTCTATGCCATCCTATTTAGGCACATTTTTGAAGACGGGCGCATGTGCGGAAGGCAGGCACACGTGAACTGAGCATGCACGCATGAAACGAGCGTGCATGGGCGTGGCAAACCGATGTGATGTGTGAAACCCACCACAGATCAACTCCTATCTCCCAACCTCAGACACAGCATGAACTATTACTACATCATCAATCCATAACAACAGACAGCAACTTTGGGTCTCCCCACTGTGTAAGGAAGAAAATATCATGGATGCCAGCACAGCCCAAGCCACTCTCTACACCAGGGGCATTAAAGAGAATGCCCCTAGATGAGCACTCTGCACCCCCCACCACCACCTTATTACTTAATATTTTAATGGTATTTGCCTACTGTCAGTAACTTGAAGATTTAGTGTCACACTCTTAGAGACAAACTGGGCAGGTTCAAACGATTTTGCCACAAACTGAAGGAAAATTGGAATAAGAAAAAAATATATTGTAGGAAGTTAGCACCCACCCCTCTCCTAGGAAAATGAGATATTTTAGGAAATATTAAAAGGGCAGAATATTTTCCCTAAAAGGGAGGCAGAAACTCAGCTCCCACCCCCCACCTTTGTCAATGGGCCATTAATGCCTGGGCCAGTCTATTTTACATAACAAAGATCTACCTCCTTCAGGCAGAGCAATAATAGGAATTGCCCAAAGGCCCTTTCATTACATCATCATCAGAAGCGGGTTTCAGCAGCTTCTGACCAGTTCTGGAGAACCGATAGTGGCAATTTTGAGTAGTTTGGAGAACTGGTAGTAAAAATTCTGACTGGCCCTTCCCCCATCTATTCTCTGCCTCCCAAGTCCCAGTTGATCAGGAGGAAATGGGGATTTTGCAGTAACCTTCCCCTGGATTGGAGAGGGAATGGAGATTTTAAAGTATCCTTCCCCTAGAGTGGGTGGGAATAGACATTTTACAGTATCCTTCCCCTGTGATGCCCACCAAGCCACGCCCACCAAGCCATGCCACACCCACCAAGCCACACCTACAGAACCGGTAGTAAATTTTTTTGAAACCCACCACTGATCATCACCCAGTAAGAGCCAACCAAGCTTGGGACTCAGGACAGGCTACAGAGTTGCCCCTGCATGTCCCCATGGGAGTCTGACAACCAATCATAATACAAGCTCAAATTCAAAAGCCAGAGAGGGTATAAAACTCAGGCACTCTCAGCATCTCTCCCCCTTTTTTCTCTTCACCCAAGAACTTCAAGGCATGTGATCCTGTCCACCATTAAAAGCCATCTTTCAAAGCAGCCACCATGTTTCCAGTGTCTTTTTCCCCACTTGGAACTGAACCCAGATGGACATTTCTCCCAACAATATAATGGGGAAAAACTTTGAAGCAAGTGTGGTGGGGAACAGGGGGGGATTTAATACAACAACTTCCAAGCATTCACAACTTTGAGAGTGAGATTCTTGTGAGCTAGGGCAATCAGAATTTTTTAGGCGATGACATATACATAATGCGTGGGGGTGGGAGTAGGTCCAAGTTATTTATTAGAATATTAATGCATTCTTGGATGAATAATGCAAAACAGAAGCTCAGAATAAACAGGAAAAACAAACTCTATAGCAAGTCTGAACCAAACAATTTTTCCCCCCACTTATTTGCTTTTCATGAGTTGGCCCAGCTAAGCCGTACATCACTGCTGGAAAATTATGGATTTTATTTCTAAAATAAATGGCAAGGAGGGATAGATGTGGCTCTGACTTGCATTTATTGTCTCTATGCCAGGATTTTAAAAAAAATATCTTAGCTGTGATCTTCTAACACTCATTTAGTAAGTGATCCCAAGTTAGTGTGGGAAAATATATTGTTCCTTTTTCCTTGACATCCAGCTACTTTGATCTGATTATTTAAATATGATACATTCTTCACCTTGCCTCCTTTCTTTCTCTAGTGTATAGTTAGGGTCAGGGGTGGGTTCTACTTCCCTTTACTATCGGTTCACATCAAGCCCATGCGTGCTCTTCTGCGCATGTGCAGATCAGCTTTGATGACGTCCAAGTCAGTAGGTGGAGCCTCCCACCGGTTTTACTACAGGTTATTGCGAATTGGTCCAAACCAGAGGCAACCCACCACTGGTTAGGCTTCAGCAATACCAACAGTAGAGCAGTTTTCTATACATTGTAATGGCAATGTATTTCCAGCAGCTACAGAATATGGTATTCCTTTGTAAATCCTATCAAGTCTGAGATTGCTTCTCCTTTTTAGAATGTACTTTTTTAAAAAAAAATTGATTTATATGCCGCCCTTCTCTGGAGACTCAGGGCGGTTTACAATGCGCTAAGCAATAGCCTTCATACTTTTGTATATTTATACAAAGTCAGCTTATTGCCCCCACAAACTGGGTCCTCAATTTACCTACCTTAGAAAAGATGGAAGGCTGAGTCAACCTTGAGCCTTGGTGAGATTTGAACCTGCAATAATTGCAGGCAGCTGATGTTAATAACAGGGCTTTAGACCACTGTACTATCCAAGGCTCTTGAACTGGAAAGTTCATAATGTCTGAAGTAACAACATACCTTGTTTTAATCTTGATCAAATTGTCAGGCCTGGAAGCCATCTTTTTTATTGGATCTTCAGGCCTGCCACATTTACTACTGTAGGGAACTGGGAGGGGGGATTGTAAGGAGCCAGGGTGATATATAGTCATAATAACATTCCTTTCTCAGAGAGTCAAGGACATCTTGCCCTGTACCTGGATGGCTGGAACTGGGAGGCATCTCCAGCTAAGATGGCGTTTGGTTTGGACCTTGTGATGGATATGTGGGTGCTGGGCAGGGAATTGAACTTTCTTTTGCGTGGGGAAAACCTGGAAACTTTCAGCGTCGGGTTTTCCCAGATGTGCCATTAAGACACCTCTAATAAAATGTACATTTGAGGAACTTCAAACCTCAGAGTTTTCTTTCCTTGGGGGTATTACTTGGAACCCTGACACAAATAAACATTCTGGTTATTTGATAAATATATAACATTAATCAAATATAACTTTAATCAAATAACCATTATTTTATTATATTATGTCTAACTCTTAATTTTTAGTTTAGCCAAATATTGCTGTAGGATTTGATTTCTCTTCATTCCTTCTTTGTCAATCATACAAATTATTCGGCCGCCCCAGCCTCCATCAGCACTCTGCTGGACAAAAATGGGCCGTGTGGGGGCCTCATGGGGCTTCTGTGTGGCCTCTTTTCACCAGCAGAGTGCTGCTGAAGGCTGGGGAGGCCAAAAACGGGCCTCATGGGAGCCTCATGCAGCCTGTTTTTGGCCGGCAGAGTGCTGCAGGAGGCCATGGAGGCCAAAAACGAGGTGCAGGGATGCTGCACGTGCACCCCACGTCCCAATTTGGATGGCAAAGTGCTGAAGGGGGTGTCCATCCCATCTTCCCCTGCCCCCTGCCAGCCCACGGAGGAGAACTGCAATGCTGATCCAGCCCTCGAAGAAATCCAGTTTGACACCCCCGATCTATAGCATAAAGCTGCCTTAGACATAGTAAACAAGAAGGCATAACCGTGTCTCTTCTATTGGCAGATTAGAGTATTAACACAATTTAAAAGCACTCCTCAACCGTATACAAAAATGGTGCTACTGGTAAGCATAGTAGAACAGTTGGTACATCTTTCTCCAGTTTAATGCCTGGCCATCAGTGTTTCATTTTCAATAGCCTTGTTGAAAAGAAGAATTGTCAACCTTAATTTATCAAGGATCTTATCTGCGTCTAGGAACAGGCTCCTGTAGGTGATGAGAGTTTACATAGCATGTCCACTTTATATTATTGTTCATTTCTTGGCAGTCTGCCACTGATGTCATCCATTGATTCAGCGGTCCCTTATCCTTCGCTCAAGGTTACATGCCATGGTATTATTTCTGGTGCTCTCTGTCAGTAAGCTGTTTCCACTTCAGATAGCCACTTATTTCCTTGTTTGCAAACATTACACGCCATGGGGAGAAGAGTGTGCTAAAATCATTGTAGGAGGATTATCTTTTTCTTATAACAGGGATTCCTTGTTCTGACCTAGGCTTCCTTAGAAAGTAAACGGCACTAACTGAGTTCCAGCAAACCTCTTTAATTCAAACGGCTGTGAATTATTGTCATTCCCAGTTGAAAGGCTTATCAAACAGTCTTGCAGAGGAGTGTTTACAAACATTCACCTTATCTCCCTTGGAATGCTGCCAGAGAACTAATTGCCAAATGCAGGGCAAGGCCGAACTTAACACAGAGTCAAACAGAACTTTCCCAGAGCTTTTACCAATCAGATGAACTAATTGCTTCCTGCAAAAGCTCACATCCCGTTTGCTATTCTTTTATGTTTTATGGGAGGGGCCAATCATCTCCAAGCCTTACTCCCAAGTCGACCCTGTTTCCTTAATTGTTCCTGTCTCCTGGCAGTTCTGCGCATACACACACTGGGAACAGGCTCACGCTGTTCTCCTGCCTCACTGACTCTGGAGACTCCGGAGGCAGCAAAGAATTACCAGATGGCCTTGATCCCATCTCTGCCTTCAACTCACAGCCATCATCCGAGCCTTCCCCGGACTCCAGGACTGGCCCACATTCCTGCCCAACCTCCTTACTGTCCAAATCTGCTGCCAGCTCTGTTAGCTGCTGGAGGGCCATAACATTCCTTACCTTAGTAACTTTAAGTTGAATGGACTTCAACTCCCAGAATTCCCCAGCCAGCCATGTTGGGTGGGGAATTCTGGAACTGAAGTCCACAAGTCTTTAAAATTGGCCAAGCTGACCTATAGAAAGATGGGTAAAGAAAATAACATTAGAACAATATATTTTTATTCTTCTACTCAGGCAGAGGGACCTGCTAATTTATCATTCCTTACTGGTGGATAATGCAAAGTAATCAGAAATAAATTTATTTGCAACTCCTCTATTTTACAGCACCAGTTCCCCCTGAATGGAATATCAAAATCAGACTGTGACTTTTTATGCATACTAACTAGTACACATACAAAATGTTCTGGATCTGCTCCTTGTTGCTGCAAAGCATCTGCGGCTAGAAAGCTTAGCATGGCTGTTTTGCGGCCCCCTCAAGGTCTTCTGGGAATCCTGTGCAAGCCCAGAAGAGACTTCTAATCGGTTGTTGTTGTGTTTCCGCTGCAGATTGACATAGATGGTAACGCTCCCTGTTATTTCTTGATTGGTATTTGACAGCAGCAATTTACTCTACAACTCATCCATTTTGCCTAGAAATCAATAGATGATGGGTGTTGGGTGACATTTTTTAGACTCTCTGCAATAATTACAGTAAAATAGCATGCACTGAACTGTGTGTGTCTCTCTGGAGTCAGACAGGCATAAACATTTGCCTGTACTAAGGATTTTATTATCTCTGCCGGTTCGGAGGGCAGAAGGTAAGACATTGCATTCATTTCTCAAGAATTCTTTCCTTGAACTGGAGGAGGTTGGGGTGGTCAGGAAATCGGCAAGGAAATTGCATCTAGGTATTCTTGAGTGTTCCAGAGCTCTAAAGTTACCAAGGCACCTGAAATGGGCTAACTTACAAAATGCATCCCAAATCAGGGACCAATGATTCCTGGAATTGAAATTTGGCAAATCTTATGAAAGGTTTTTAGCATTTTATGACGTAATGAAACATTTCCTCCACCGCTATTTTTTTTTTTAATTTGATTTATATGCTGCCCTTCTCTGGAGACTCAGGGCAGCTTACAATGCGTTAAGCAATAGCCTTCATACTTTTGTATATTTATACAAAGTCAGCTTATTGCCCCCACAATCTGGGTCCTCATTTTACCTACCTTAGAAAGGATGGAAGGGGAGTCAACCTTGAGCCTGGTGGGATGTGAACTTGCAGTAATTGCAGGCAGCTGGCAACTTAAGTGCTACTTTAACAGCACTTAGTCCACTGCGCCACCAGGCTCTTAACTCTTAAATTTTGATTGTACTATACCCGTGATGGCGAACCTATGGCACACATGCCAGAAGTGGCACACAGAGCCCTCTCTGTGGGCACGTGCGTCATCGCCAGTCGCATGCATGCGCACTGGTCAGCTGCTCTCTTCCGGGTTCTGGCATGTGCATGCATGCCCACCAGCTGGTCAGACCAGCTGGCCGGCGTACATGTATGCACTGGAACCCAGAAGAGAGCAGTTGGCTGGTATGTATGCACGCTGGATCAGCTGTCAGGTGCGCATGTGCACAATGGATCCCAGAAGAGTACCTGGCCACCGCGCGCATGCACACTGGCCAGCTGCTCTCTTCTGGGTTGTGGTGCTCTGGGACATGCGCACATGCGATCTCCAGTTTTAGCACTCAGTGCCAAAAAGGTTAATCATCACTGTGCTATACTACTTTTATGGGCTACTTTCAAGGCATACATCTCTGAATAGCTTTCTGATATACATACATACATACATACCAGTGGTGAAATCCAATTTTTTTTACTACCGGTTCTGTGGGCGTGGCTTGGTGGGCGTGGTGTGGCTTGGTGGACGTGGCTTGGTGGGCGTGGCAGGGGAAAGATACTGTGGAATCTCCATTCCCACCGCAGTCTAGGACCAGCCAGAGGTGGTATTTGCCGGTTCTCCAAACTGCTCAAAATTTCCGCTACTGGTTCTCCAGAACCTGTCAGAACCTGCTGGATTTCAACCCTGGTACATACATACATACATATATATCTGCAATACATTAGAAGCTCTGTCAGTGTTGAAGGAATTGAGGAATCTGGTAAGGAAGTAACTCTAAAATGACACCAGGGATCATCGGTTGTCTAGTGTATTACTAAATCTCTCACATCTATTGCTTTGTAACCTTCAGTTGGGTAAAACAATGTGTCATATGGTAATATTTTTAAACCAAGGCACCTCAAATAGACTAACTTAGAGAATGCCAGGACCCATAACTCTTGTTGGGAATAAAATTTGAGGAAGTTGTGGCCAATTAAAGTGCCATGGTGCTGCTGCTGCTCAGTGCCACCACAATTGCTATGGTGACGTCATTTCCAAAACTCCCTGATAGCTTCCCAGAAGTCAATGGGAAAGCTGACAAGAAGTGTAAAGGTGATATCTGATGCTCCCTGCCAGTTTGCCACAAGCAAAGTGTTTGGTTATGGGAAGCTTGGCAGCAAGCTTTGGCAATCAAGAAGACAGCAGGAAGGAAGGTCAGAAATTGCTTGTGTAAGTCTTCCCCGACTCTGCAATTTAATAATAACAGTAACAGAATTGGAAGGGACCTTGGAGGTCATTTAGTCCAAACCCCCGCTTACGCAGGAGACCTGTATTAGGGATTTGAACCACTGAACTGTTGACCTTTCTGATCGACAAGCTCAGTGTCTTAGCCACTGGTTTCCCCAGCCCCTCTGCATTCATGCTGCACCAGCCACATGCACACACCCTGCTCACCTTTTCTAACTTGCACCACATCCCTGTGCCCTTCCTGACCCACGTCACACTTCGTACACACTCCACACACTCCCGTGCTCTTTCCCAATTTGTGCTACATGTCCACGGGGCCCCCTGATCCCAAATGCTTACCCTGTGGACTCGGATGCACCTTTAATTGCTTGATCCACTAGAGCAGGTCCTTCCTTAGCTTTTTTTTTTCCTCTGACCATTAAACCACTGGAGGCTCCTGCCTCTCGTGTCTGATTATTTCCTAGGTAGCATCTCTTCCCCTTATTCCTACACAGCACATCTCATGCATATAAATGCACTCTTGTCTGCCCGCAACCTGTGCAGCGGCTGTTGTGCACTCCTGCGTACACTTTTCAACACATGTCACATCCCTGCATGCCTTCTCCAACTCAGGGCTTCTCTTGCGCATCCCCATGCATCCATCTGTTGTGGCTCACTAGCTGCCAGCAGAGCTGGCAGCAGACTCGGACGATGAGGAGGTTGGGAAAGAACTTGGGCCAGTTCTGGAGCCTGGGGAAGGCTCTGATGGATGCTCAGCGTCGGACACAGAGATAGAGCCAGGGCTGTCTGGCATTTCCCAATCAGAGAGGCAGCTGCCTTTGGAATCAGAGGTGAGTGAGGAGGAGGAACAGCTGGGGCCTTTTCCAGATGCGCATATGCACAGAGCAGATAGGAGAGGTGAACAACAGAGAACATTGAGCTGGCAAAACAAACATGGACGCTGACTGGCCCCTCCCTGGCTGGGGAATAAATAGGAGGAAAAGGGAGCAGTTTGGTTGTGTAGTGGCTCCAACCCCCGAGCCCATCGTATCGGAGGAAGAAGGCTCCGAACATGAAGGAGAGGAGCCGGCCAGGCCTCCCTCCCCCGGCCCCTCCTCTCTGACAATTCCTCAGGTGTCGGCTGAAGGAGGGGAGATTGGCCAGGAGCCAGGTGTCTCCGATCGGTTGGAGAGTGATGAGGGAGACAAGTTGTGGCTGGACCCACGTCAGCGTCGGCGTGCTAAACGATCACAGCAGATGAGGAGGCGTGCCAGGGATTAAGCTGAGTCACTGGACCACACCCCACAGGCTATATAAAGGAGTGGGGTGGCCGTTTAGATTCTGTGATGGACAAAGTTAATTCTTGCAAGTCCCTTTGATGCAAAGCCTCAGTTTGCTGAAGGATTGTGAATTGGACTGTTTTTTCCCAGCCGGTGTGTATTGTATTTGTTATCTGGTGGAGGAACACCCCCCCTTCTTGTTATAGTAAAGAACTTGACAGCTGGTTCCCGTAGTGCTGCCAAGCCTCTGATAATGGAACGTTTGTGTGTGCCAATTATTTAACCCTCGACTGTCTGTGTGGGTTTGTGCGTGTGGAGGACGGGGACAGAACAGGTTGTCACAGACAACCATTCGCATTTCTGGAAAGTTTGCTTCTTGTGTGTTTCGTGCAACAAAGACTGCCTTGCCAGAACTGAGGTTTGTCTATTTCTCTGTTTGAACTGATATAATTTGCAGCCTCCTGGCTGGGAGCTCACAGCCTTGCATTTATCATAACGAGTTGATAAGGACTATTGTTTCAGTTAACTTCTTCTAGGACTCTTGCCTGGACTTTCTGTTGGTGAATGCTGTTAATTTCCAAGGTGTAAATAAAGAGGAGTTTTTCTTTGCGGGGGAGTCTATTTCTTGCTTCTGCGAAGGCCAGGTCAGAACACCATCCTAACCCATGCTGCTTTCATGCCCTTTGAGTCAGACTCAGCTGCAGTGCAGGATGCTTTAGGTCAGGGGTAGGTTCTAAAAATTTTTACTACTGGTTCTGTGGCATATTTTGTGGGTGTAGCTTGGTGGGGGGTAATATGACTGGGTGGGTGTGGCCAACTTTTTTTTTTAACTTTTAAAAGCATTTTTTCTACAACCTTAAGAGGTTGCAGAAAAAAATGCTTTTAAAAGCTTCTGACGATCAGGCAACTCATCTCGGATCGCCAGGGGCTTTTAAAGGCATTTTTTTTCCTACAACCTCTTCGGCCGAAGTAGTTGCAGAAAAAAATGCTTTTAGAAGCCTCTGATGATCCCAGCTGAGCCGCGCAATCATCAGAGGCTTTTTTTTTTTACTTTAAAAAGCATTTTTTCGGCCAAAGAGGTTGTAGAAAAAATGCTTTTAAAAGTAAAAAAAAAAGCCTCTGATGAGGTGGGCAGGGTAAGTGAGCGGCGACCGGGCCGGGGACCGGTTCGGGGGCATGGCCAGCCAACGTTATTACCGGTTCTCCGACTACTACAAATTTTTACTACCGGTTCTTGCAAACCGGTGCAAACTGGGAGCAACCCACCACTGCTTTAGGTCCTCAGTTGCTTTCCTTCCCCTCCCCCAGCTATTCCTCCTGGGATCTCTGTACCCCGCTGAAGTAGGTGACTCAAGGGTGAAATCCAACCGGTTCGGACCAGTTTGGGCAAACTGCTAGGGATTATTGGCTATTGGTTCGCCGAACTGGTAGTAATCACCACTACTTGGCCCCACCCATGCCCAGCCGGTCATTACTTACCTCTTCTGCCTGCTCGATATTCCACAGAATTCAATGTTAGATGCAGCAGAGAGAATGGTAACTTTTCTCCCTCCATTCAGAACAAGCTGCTGCAGCCTGTTTTTTAAAATAGTCCCCAGGAGGGAGGGGGCTGGGAGGGAACCATAAAGGGAGCAGCAGCTCCATTGTGAATGGAGGGAGAAAAGTTAGCATTCTCTCTGCCACAGAATTCAATGTTAAATGCAGCAGAGAAAATCCTAACTTTTCTCCCTCCATTCACAATGGAGCTGCTGCAGACTGTCCCTTTAAGGTAGTCCCCATGAGGGAAGGGGACAGGGGGGAGCAGCTGGAATGCAGCCATTTTCATGAAAGGCAGGAAAATGGGGAAGGGGATGTTCCTGCCTGTCATCCATTCCTCAAGTTCAGCACGTACTGAGGGAAGGATGGTAAGCAGGAATATTCCCCTCCCCATTTTCCTGCCAATCGTGACAAGGAATGTCTGGGAGGGGAATGGCCGGTGAGGAGCCCCTTGATGTGAGTGATGTCGAGTTGGCCATGCCCACCCAGTCACATGACCTCCCGACAACAAGCCATGCCCACAGAACCGGTAGGGAAAACTTTTTAATTTCACCACTGAGGTGACTTGTGAGCAAGCAGCAAACAGTGAACTGACCATCCAAACTTATTTATTATTTATTTTATTTATTTAATTAATTAATTAAATTTTTATACCGCCCTTCTCCTTTTGGACTCAGGGCGGTGAACAGCCATAATAAAACAATTATACAAAAAAGTTAAAACTAATTATTTAAAATAAATTATATACTGTAAAATTTGGCCCATATAGATTAAAATTCCAATTTAAAATCCATGTCAAATTTTAAAACCAAATAAAATCAGGCCAGCCCGGCTAACTGAAAAAGGTGTGTTTTCAGGGCCCGACGAAAAGGAAAGATCAGTAATATCTATCTATATATTTAGTAGGAAGGGAATTTAAACCTAACAATAGCTTTTCCCTTGCTAGAGGCAACTTTAGCACCTGACTTCATGTTCTGTGACTCTTCCCTGGAATCCAGTTATTTACAACCCCGACTTGTTTATTAACTAAGACTTCATCTCTTCCTTGACTTGGCATCATAAATCTTTGGCTTGACCTTGTACTGTTTGACTTAGAATTCACCTTCATCTAGCTAACTTGTTACCGACAAGTAATTCCTGTTTTTGCCCTTTTCTCCGCTATCTCCTGCTGCCTTGCTGTCAGGACTAGTAGCAACAAATCATCTCTTTAATATTGAGTCTGCTTAAGAACTGTGACAGGCTTCTGAAGGGGCGCTAAGGATGCAAAAGCCACACTCCTGTGCCTTGTGCCTATCAGGAAGTGTGTGCAGGGGTGCATGGAGGTGCAAAAAGAGGGGCCATGCAGTGTGGGGAGTGCAAGGCATTGTGCAAGAGGATGCGTGGGTGTGCATAACGATGCTATAGAGCACTGCACACCAGAACAACTAGACACATGAACAGTTTTTTCCCGAGTGCCATCACTCTGCTAAACAAATAATTCCCTCAACACTGTCAAACTAGTTACTAAGTCTGCATTACTATTAATCTTCTCATCGTTCCTATTGCCCGTCTCCTGCCACCTATGACTGTATGACTGTAACCTTGTTGCTGGTATCCTTACGGTTTATATTGACTGTTTCCTAATATGATTTGATTGCTTATTTGTTCCCTATGACTATCATTAAGTGTTGTACCTTATGATTCTTGACAAATGTATCTTTTCTTTTATGTACACTGAGAGCTTATGCACCAAGACAAATTCCTTGTGTGTCCAATCACACTTGGCCAATAAAGAATTCTATTCTGTTCTGTTCTGTTCTGTTCTGTTCTGTTCTGTTCTGTTCTGTTCTATTCTATTCTATTCTATTCTATTCTATTCTATTCTATTCTATTAAGAGGTGTCCCCTGGGCCTAGGACATTATGCATGGGTGTGGTGTGTGGAGGGTGCATGGGAGTGTTTGGAGGTACAAGGGAGCCATGGCAAATGTCAGGGAGGATGTACAGAGGTGTGAATCTGAGGTAAGGAAATATCTCTGAAACAATGACTCAGTGGTCACAGATTGTCTAGTTGTTGATAAATTGATGCTAATTTCTACCAAGCAATGCATGTTTTCCAAATGGTCTCCAACTTAATAGACTCTTCAAGAATTTCGCTCAGTAATAATCCAGATCTTCTTCCCCCCATTTTTTGAAAATTCACATTTTGCAAACTTTTCTCTAGACCTCTGGTGCCACCCATGTCCTTCATGATTTTTCAAATGACAGAAAGGAACTCTAAAATGAAAACTCCATTAAGGCTCTTGAAGACAATCATTCTGGTCCTGAAGACTTGACATTCATCCAGGTAATTGTCTTTTTATCTACCTTGTGAAGCCAGCCCCTCCTTTTGTCAATTTTTCTGCTTGTATCCATTTGAACACAGCTCCCCTTTGGGAAGAAAACTGAAGCAAAGTTAGAAGTGAGAATCCCTAGTTACTCTGCAACCTTTCATTTCATAGCATTGTTACCCAAAATACTCTTAACTGGGCCTTCATGCTCAAATTACTAAATCTCAACACTTTCTTCATATATAACATAGCTCCTCTCTTTTTGTCTAGTGATACCCTTAAATAGTGGTGAATATCTGTAGCTTGGGTGTAGGATGAGGGTGATGTTGTGGTCTGCCAGTGGCCTGCAGAGCTGGCAGCGGAGTCAGACAGTGATGAGTTTGGGGAGGAACATGGGCCAGTCCTGGAGTCTGGGGAAGGCTCGGAAGAGGGCTCTGTGTCGGAGGCAGAGAAAGGGCCATCTGGGAGATACGTGCTGCCTCCGGAGCCTCCAGAGTCAGACCTCAGCGAGCAGAGGAACAGGGGGAGCCTGTTCCCAGTGCGCGCATGCGCAGAGCTGCCAGAAGGCAAGAACAGTTAAAACAAAAGGGATGACTTGGGACTAGGGCTCGGAGATGATTGGCCCCTCCCATAAGACTTAAAAGAGGAGCAAAGGCACGTGGGCCCTTTGCAGGAAGCAACATTTGTTCATTCTGTTCAGTTTAAATTCTGAAGCTCTGTTTGATTCTGGACTCTGTGTGGTTTGCCAGTTAGGTCTTTGGCAGCATATGAAGGGAGATAAAGGTGAGTGATTATCAGCCTTATCCCAAAGGACTCTTTACAACTATTTGGGACATCTATGAATGAACAAATTTCACAGCTATTACAATAAAAGAAGTTTTTGGGTCTACTCGTGTGTTTTACTGACTCAGGAAGCCTAGGTCAAATCAGGTGAGGGTTATTTCTCCAAGCTTGTGGGTTGGTTTCGGAACATTTCATTACCAAGCTAGGTAACATCTTCAGCAGAGTTTTGGATACTCCACCAACCCACAAGTTTGGAGAATGACTGCTTACCCTCATACTCTTAAATCTTCACATTCCACTCTTGAGTTTCAGCAGGTTTCATCAATGCCTACTAAATTATATTGGTCTTCCTATATTTAACCCTTCTAAAACACCCATGAGTTCGTTTTATGATCAATGTTGGCAGTCACAGAATACATTTATGGTAACAATCATAGTTATAATTTACAGTATGTATCTCTAATGCAATGACTCAATCTATTTCCGGTACATGCAGCCTTCAGTTAAATTCATGCCTAGGTTCATTTCATTCTTCTTCTGCATTATTCAGTTTCTGACCCTCCCTTCAAATAGATTTTATGTCCAACTGCACATTTCAAACAATATGTCACCTTTTTCTTTGTGCAGTGTACTTTGACATAACATATTAGGGAAAATTAAGCTTAGTGGATAACATTATTTCTAATAGATGGAAATGGATTGGATCCACTCGTATAAGAATTTGCAAAGATCAAATTTTTCTTTCCCGTGGTCTTCATTCACTGACCTATTCCTATCAAATGAAATTAATTAATTTTATAAGCAATGAATGAAGCATTACAGTGACATAAACCTGAGTTTTGAGTGATTGGTTATGCAGCAACTCGCAGCTCTGAACTCTTGCTCCGTGAAATTCCAACCGGATGAGTAGCAGCCATTAATTTTGTTACTTAACATTGGCTTTAATTTAATGGCATAATCATCATTTCTGAAGAAATACTTGTATTAAATTAAGTTCACCTCTCATATTCAATTTAGCACATCTGAATTATGGCAGGTCAGTTCCCATTAAATTAATAAGGGTTGCTATGTCACATTTTATTCCTGCAGGATGCTACAATGCCTGACATAATAAGAAGCATGTTATGTATTCTCATATGATTTACTGCATTGATGTTTGGGGTTTTTTTGCTTCAAAATGGGAGAACAGTAATTCCGCCCCCACCCCCTTCGCCTCTTAATAAAATGAGATTGGGATAACCTTGGAAAATCCACAATTATAACAATTTGTTGAAAAACAATTATCCAAACATCGTTTTTTAAAAAATGAATAAAATTCTCACTGATGTAATTTAAACATGCTTTCTATGTCTCCCTTGCCTGAACCCTTTATATAAAGATTGTGCTATTGGAATAATTGACCCCCAGTATATATAGTTGTTTAGAGTAGTTTGAAGCTTGAGAAGGGTTGTTTAGGTTTCCCCCCTACATTAGGGATCTCCAAACTTGGCAACTTGTTGGACTTGTGGACTTCAACTCTCTGAATTCCCCAGCCAGCCATGTTGAAGTCCACAAGTCTTAAAGTTACCAAGTTTGGAGATACCTGCCCTACACCAATATCCTCCCCTTGAGTAACAACTATCTGACCAGGACGCAAGGGTCACCTTCAATGGTGGGATTCAAAATTTTAACTACCTGTTCTGTGGGCGTGGCTTGGTGGCTTGGTGGGCGTGGCTTGGTGGGCATGGCAGGGGAAGGATACTATAAAATATCCATTCCCTCCCCACTCCAGGGGAAGGTTACTGCAAAATCCCCATTTCCTCCCAATCATCTGGAACTCAGGAGGCAGAGAATAGATGGGAGCGGGGCCAGTCAGAGGTGGTATTTACCGGTTCTCCAAACTACTCAAAATTTCTGCTACTGGTTCTCCAGAACTGGTCAGAACCTGCTGAATACCACCTCTAGTCTCCTTCAACTGTGACAAAGCAATTGCAACTAATCCCATTGATATAAGAAATGCCAATGAAAAAAAGCATTGCCCTTTTGGATTTATATCTGGTGTCACCACCATTAGTGCCAGTAACTGCAACCAAACACTTCCAGTAACTGATGATAAGTCTTTAATATCACTAGCTGGGAATTTTAGCCCATTCCTTGCTGGGGAACTGTGTCAACTCAATAACAGGATTTTGTAGGGCAAACTGCCAATTTCACTTGTTGGCTCAACATTTTGTGGGGTTTGCGACTGGACTTTGAGTTGGCCATTCCAAAATGTTGAACTTGTTTTTCCTGAGCCAACCTCTTCTTGATTACCTTTCTGCATCGCCCATTTCCATTTCAGCTGATGGATAAGAGACCTGATATTTTCCTCTGAAATTCTTCAATACAAATCAGAATTAATCTTCCTTCTTTCAATGGTGGCAAATCATCCATGAAGTAGCAGTTCATGCACAAGCCATGACACTCCATGCTTTAAAATTGGTTCTGTCAGAGTATATTCATTAACTGGAATAGGACATGGTAACAAAGTCAGCCAATGAGGGCTATTTGCAAGCTGAGACAGACTGGAGCCAGGACATGTCTTAGTCTGCAGCTTCTGAGTCTGTGCAGAGCTAAAGTGAAACTGGTTTCTCTACTGAACTCTGTGCGTGTGAACATGTCTGCTGATCTGAGCTGAAAAATCAACTATTGGTATTGTAAATACTTTATGTGTTATTATGAATATAAAGAAGTTAATGAATGATTCAGTTATCTGTGTGTGCTTCTGGATTTGATTTTTGCAAGAAAATCTGATAGGTTCAAACTTCTTATTATAGAATGTGATGTTTGTCTTCCACTATCTATAAAGATGAAATAAAGGTATAAAGAGAATAAGAGCCACTTTGGTCCAGTGGTTAAGGCACCAGGCTAGAAAGCAGAGACTGAGAATTCTAGTCCCACCTTAGCCATGAAACGCAGCTGAATGATTTTGGACCAGTCACTTTCTTTCAGTCCAACAAAGGATTGTTGTTATGCGGAAAATAGGAAGATGTGTTAGATATGTTCAAGTAACCTTGAGTTACTTGAAAAAGGAATAAAGGCAGAATACAAATTAATAAATGAATGAATATACATATACATATAGCCTTCCAAATAAAGGTAGTTCTCAGCTCACGACCAGTTGCTTAGTGACTGTTCAAAGTTATACCAGACTCCCTGAAACCTACTTACTGTCAGACCTGTCTCCACTTAGACATTTAGGAAAGAAAGACCCTCAACTACATTTGGTTGAAGTGATAGGTTCTTTTACTAAAGTTAAGTGGTTGCAGTGAAAGTAAAGCTAGATCTGAGTATTCCCTTGCAAAGGTTACACTTTACTCCCTATTCCCTGGCCCTTCCCATTTGACCAGTCCATCAGTGTCCAATAGGAAGCCTTGAAGATTTTTTGGGAATGGTTTGGACCTTGGTGCCTCTCAATCCAGTTTTACATTCGGTTCCCAGGCCAGGTCTCCTTGGAGGCTGGTTATTCCAACTTGGCACCTCTGGTTCTTGTCAATGTGTCTCTCCTCCCACTGTTTGTCTTCTTATTCCTAGGCCCACATGTTATTACCCCAAATTCACTTTCCCCTCCCTTACAATTTATGGCAGGATGCCTGTAAAGTGAAAAAGCTGGAGATGGCAGACCTGACACTTACAAACCAGTTCCAAAGTACTGATGCTGTTTCCTTCAAGTGATCACTTGACTGCATTTCAGGCATTCAGCAACTGGCCTACATTTATGGTCATTTGCAGCATCCCGCAGTAATATGACCATGATTTCAGATGTTTTTGCTGAAAAATTTGCTTAATGACCACAGTGTTTACTTGAGATTGGACATTTAACAACTATGGTGATTTGCTTAATGACTGCCACTAAAAAGGTCATAAAATCAGGTAGGTCACATGATGACCTACATTACAACCAGAGGTGGGATTCACATACTGTAGCAACCGGTTTGCCCAGCACTGGAAATGTGAGTGCGCACCATCTGCGCATGCATGCAGCATCACAAAACACAACAATTTGCTCACATGTGCCATCTGCACATATGCGCAGTGTCAAAAACACAGTGATATAGGACGGGATTGCGCCTGGGTGCAGGTCGCCACTACCAGTTCGCCCAAAATAGTCCAAACCAGCTGAATACCACCTCTGATTATGATTATAATGACTTTCAACCATAATGGGCAGGTTCTGTTATAGTGGTAAGCTGAGAACTACCTGTATCCACTTTTGATCCATCTTTCAAGACTCAACATTAGCCTGGAGGATCATCCAGATCCTTCTTGCCACTGATGTTTTTTAGGAATAGCAATAGCGCTTAGACTTATATACCATTTCACAGTGCTTTTACAGCCCTCTCTAAGTGGTTTACAGAGTCAGCATATTTCCTTCAACAATCTGAGTCCTCATTTTACCCACCTGGGAAGATGGAAGGCTGAATCAACCTTGAGCCTGCTGAGATTTGAATTGCCAAATTGCAGGCAGCCAGCAGCCGGCAGTCAGCAGAAGTAGCCTGAGGTACTGCATTTAACCACTGTGCCACTGATGTTTTTTAGTAAGCAATTGTCTCTGCATTGCTACTCTTCTATGAATTCCACCTTTATCCAGTGCTTTTCTGATCATAGATCATCGAACATTGATTTTAGACAAAGAAAAAGAAGTTTACAGATTCCTAGATGTCTTTCTTACTTGTTTGTTTGTTTGTTTGTCTTCTTGGACAATATTATGCTGTGCTCTTGTAGTGATTTTACAGGACTGCCACCCTTGGGAACATTCAGTATTGTCCCAAATCTTCATTTTTAATGCAATGTTTCTGACACTAGATGGGTGGAGACCCAGAAATGTATCTGTAATTTTTTGAGAGAGAAAGAGACATAGATTTTGCCAAATACATATAATAGTTATGGGAAGAGGTTTTTTTTATAATGAAGGTACCTACAAATTTTAAGGCCATACTGTTTAATAAAGTATTTGTTGTGGTCCGCCAGCAGCCTGTGGAGCTGGCAGCAGAGTCGGACAGTGAGGAGGCTGAGGAATAACATGGGCCAGTCCTGGAGGCTGGGGAAGGCCCAGATGAGGGCTCTGTGTCAGAGGCAGAGATAGGGCCTGAGCCATCTGGGAGTGATCCATAGACTCCAGAGCCTCCAGAGTCAGACATCAGAGAGGCAGAGGAACAGAAGGACCCTGTTCCTATTGCTAATATGTGCAGAGCTGCCAGAAGGCACAAACAGTTAAAACAAATGGGACGACTCAGGAGTAAGGCCTGGAAATGATTGGCCCCTCTCATAAGGCTTAAAAGAGGAGCAAAGGCACGTGGCACTTTGCAGGAAAGCAACGTTGTTAATTCTGTTCCCAATTGGCATCTCTGTTTGATTCTGGAATCCATGTGGCTTTGTCAAGTAGGTCTTTGGCAGAGCGTCAAAGGAGAGAAAGGTTGGTGATTATTCTGAAGGACTTCTCCTGAAGGACTTTTTGCAACTAATTGGGACTCAGCTGTGAATGAACGTAATTCACAACTGTTGCTATAAAAGAGGTTTTGGGACTACTCGTGTGTTTTAATGACTCAGGAAGCCTAGGTCACAACAGTATCCCACAATTGAACAATTGCTTTTTCACATTGTACGATTGTGTGAAATGGATGAAGCAAGAACCAAAGGTTGGTGTTATTCATTCACTGAGACTCCTTTTGTATATCAGCAGAACTGACGTGAAGCTCTGATAATGTTTAGGGGCAAAGATATACAAACATTTAGAAAAGTGTCAAATATTTTTTTTCCCCTCAACAATATGTGCCGGTGAGCTCAGTAATAGTGGAAAGCTGGTAACAAATGTTCCACGACGATACTTTGGGATGGAGATAAACAGCGTGTGTGTAAATCAATTCATTTACTGTCAAACTGGGTACAAAAATATACACCAGCCCATAGGATATCATGAAACATTAGGCAGTCATAGCATTCAGGTTCCCAGCATGCAGCTCAGCAACAGATCAGCTCCAATGACTGAAATAACTTTTGCCATCATTGTATAGAAAATTATTATCTACTATCTTGCATAAAATCTACTCCTACTTGCTGGCTCCCCTTCTTGGACCACATTGCACCACCAGCCCTACAAAGGCAGGAAGCCTTAGTGAAGGAGTACAACAAAATTATGAGAAACCCACTTCTTCTTGTGCACGCTAATCTATCCTCATCTTCTTCATCTATCCATTGGCAGGCTTAAATCCAGGAAGCCCCCTCTGGCACTCGCTCAACAGCTGTCTAGCAACTTTGACGTCAACACACAGTGGAAAGCCAAATGGGCTGGTGAACGCCCAGATACAGGCAGTTACGTAGATGACCCTACACAAAAGGTGCCAGGTTTGGACCTTCCTTGTCAGCATTGGTCAACTCTGAACACGATCCATACCAGTGGTGAAATGTAAAATTTGTTACTACCGGTTCTGTGGGCTTGGCTTGGTAGGAGGGTAATATGACTGAGTGGGCGTGGCCAACTTTTTTTTTTAACTTTTAAAACCGTTTTTTCTACAACCTCTTTGGCTGAAGAGGTTGTAAAAAAAAAATGCCTTTAAAAGCCTCTGATGATCCCAGCTGACTTGCCTGATCGACAGAGGCTTTCTTTTTCTTTTTTAAAAGCCTCTGATTATCCCAGCTGAGCCACATGATCATCAGAGGCTTTTTTTTTTTACTTTTAAAAGCATTTTTTCGGTCAAAGAGGTAGAAAAAATACTTTTAAAAATAAAAAATAAGCCTCTGATGATTGCGCGGCTCAGCTGGGCAATGGGGGGGGGCAGGGATTTTTGCTACCACTTCTCCAAACCATCCACCTCCATCGCTACTGGATCAAGTGATCCGGTCCGAACCAGGAGCATTTCACCCCGATCCATACCCAGCATCGCATCTGCCAGGATTCATTGTTTAAGTGGGGTCTTGTCTCTACCCCTCAGTGTGTCTGTGGTGCTCCTTGACAAAATATCCATCACATTGTGTCTGAATGTCCATCAAGAGCTTACACCGGCCCAAGGTCTCATTTTTTTCAACATAGACCACCCTGTCCTTGAATAGCTGGGTGGACTGGACATTAACATTTGAACTACTATAAGTCCATGCATTTGCCATATGCTAAATAAAAATCTGCTATCTGAAATTATGAGATTTTGTAATCCAGGTAGTCAGAAGATATAATTGAGGAGTAGTTGACAAGAGCCAGTTTTATGGAAAGGACAGAAATGATTCATTTTTAGAAAACATGTCTACCCCAATCTGAATAGTACTTTAGACCTTTGACAATAGAAGACGGTCCATCTTCCAGCATCCTAAAGTGGATGGCAGGGGTATTACTAGACCTCCTGGCTATTCTGCTTTTATACCCCAAAGTCTTGGCAAACAAAGTGTCTTGAACCGGGCAAAATTCCTACTGCTCGTTCACATATTTGGACTTAGCAAAGATCATAAGCCCTTGAAGTAAGAATAAATACCATGGAGGATTCTCCATAAATTGAAGCAACTGCCCTCATGTCATAGAAGCATCCAGTTCTGCCACCAATGGTACATTGAGATCTGAATGCCGAATAATGAGATTTGATGTGAACAGGCTTTAAGCTGCTAGAAGGCTTGTGTGGATACTTTGGCCAAGTTGGGAATAGACCTCCAATTAAGGCAGAGAGAGGGCAAGCAATTCTCTTTCTGCAACAGCTCCAGAAATATCCTCAGCAGGCTAGTGAGAAGAAAGAGCACCGATACCCATTTTCCAGACGACAATCAATGGATTTGGTTTAACCTGAGCAATGTTTCTTGAGAGCATGATTTGGGATTAATGGAAGAGTATAACATATTCTGTTCCTTAACTCAGCTCAAAGCAACCGGAGCCTTCACTGATTTCTCCGAGGGCGGTAAATAGCTGCTAGTAATAGGGAATCTTATTTTCATTTCTTTTACATCTCCCCTGTTCCAACCCTACCTCTGCTTGTCTGATCAGAAACAAATTTTACATGGGGTTTGTGCACTTAAAAATATCCAACCGTAGGACAAGATTGCATTTTATATTTTATGAGTGCAAATTAAATTAGCTATAAGATGTGCACATAGTTTAAAACCTTCATGTATTTTTCATGCGAGTCTCTTGCATCTCCAGGTAAGACAACAATTTCTTGAAGCCAAGTTCAGCTCTTGCGTTTGTACTTCCATGTACTGTTCCTAGCAAGAACCCAGAAGCAAATGCTACTGCCCTGTTCTGAACATCTCCAGAGACGAGTGAAAGATTCCTCTTTGAAACTTTGAAATTAGGAGACTGGAGGCTAAAACATATGAAGATCGGTTGCAGGAACTGGGTATGTCTAGTTTAATGGAAAGAAGGACCAGGGGAGACATGATAGCAGTGTTCCAATATCTCAGGGGCTGCCACAAAGAAAAGGGAGTCAAGCTATTCTCCAAAGCACCTGAAGGTAGAACAAGAAGCAATGGGTGGAAACTAATCAAGGAGAGAAGCAACTTAGAACTAAGGAGAAATTTCCTGACAATTAGAACAATTCATCAGTGGAAAACTTGCCTCCAGAAGTTGTGAATGCTCCAACACTGGAAGTTTTTAGGAAGAGATTGGATAACCATTTGTCTGAAGTGCTGTAGGATTTCCTGCCTAAGCAGGGGGTTGGACTAGAAGACCTCCAAGGACCTTTCCAACTTGCTGCTATTCTATTCTATTCTATTCTATTCTATTCTATTCTATTCTATTCTATTCCAAAGCGTTGTGCCATAAATTTTCAGTCTTATTGGACTATCTTTTTTACTTTCTGTGTTGCATAAACCTAGCCTTTTTTAAAAATGATACCATGACTATTTATGTTCTATGGCTTGTTACTTATTATTTGCTAAATATATTCATATGCTGTTTCTTTTGTTGACACATCTTGAGAAACTCACAATAAAAAGGGCAATAAAATATTTAATAAGCAACCCACTAAACTTAATTTAAAATTCATTTTTTAAAAATGTCTTTATTAAAAAAAAAGGGCTGGGGAAAAGAAAATCAAAACTAGCATTTTTACTTGGAAGTTCTAACAAGGAGAAGTTCTAAGAAGGGCCTTTTAACCCTGGCCTAAAGGATAGCAGAGTTGATGCCTCCCAAACAAGACCAATTTGACTGTTTGGTTTGCTGCTCCTGTCCTTTGTGCCCTTGATTTATTCATTGGTTTCCTCAAACCGGCTGAATTGGGAGACTCTGGATGGTTGTATAAGGAAGCAGGAACACAAAACCCACACAACAGTACACACTGTTAGTCATTTTCTGAGTACCCACTTAATATGAGACCTTAGAAACAGTTCAGAGAAGAGCAACTAAGACGATCAAAGGCCTGGAGACTAAAACGTATTTGCAGCATTTGGCTGCAGCATTTGGGTTTGGCTAGTCTAAAGAAAAGAAGAATTAAGGGAGACATGATAGCAGTATTCCAGTGTTTGAGGGGCTGCCACAAAGAAGAGGGGCTCAACCTATTCTCCAAAGCATCTGAAGCAGAGGTGGGATTCATATACTGTAGCAACCAGTTCGCCCAGCACTGGAAATGTGAGTGCGCGCACCATCTGGGCATGCTTGCGACATCACAAAATATAGCAATTTGCTCACTTGCACTGTGGAGACATGCATGCGACGTCAAAGAACAGGGCAATTCACTCAAGTGCTCCATCTGTGCATGTGTGCAGCGTCAAAAACACAGTGATATAGGATGGAATTTGGCCCACCTGCAGGTCACCACTACCAGTTTGCCCAAACCGGTCGGAACCATCTGAATACCACTTCTGATCTGAAGGCAGGACAAGAAACAAATGGTTGGAAACTAATCAAGGAGAGAAGGGACTTGGAAGTAAGGAGAAACTTCCTAACAGTGAGGACAATTAACCAGTGGAACAGCTTGCCACTGGAAATCGTGGGTGCTCCATCACTGCTTGTTATTAAGAAGAGTCTATCTGAAATGATATAGGTTCTCCTGCTTGAGCAGGGGGTTGGACTAGAAGACCTCCAACGTCCCTTCCAGCTCTGTTAGTCTGTTAAAGATTCCAAAGCAGCAGAAGGCAGGACAAGAAATAATGGTTGGAAACTAATCAAGGAGAGAAGCAACCTGGAAGTAAGGAGAAACTCCCCAACAGTGAGGACAATTAACCAGTGGAACAGTTTGCCACCAGAAATCATGGGTGCTCCATCACTGGATGTTTTTAAGAAGAGTCTAGACCCATGATGGTGAACCTATGGCACGGGTGCCACAGGTGGCACACGGAGCCATATTGGTGGGCACGCGAGTGTTGCCCTAGATCAGCTCCAGAGCGCATGCATGCACTGGCCAACTTGATTTTCAGGCCTTCTGGTCCCACCGGAAGTTGGGAAACTGGCTGTTTCTGGCCTCCAGAAGGCCTTCAGGGGGATGGGGAAGGCTGTTTTTGCCCTCCCTGGGCTCCTAGAAAGCCTCTAGAGCCTGGGGAGGGGGAAAAACGGGCCTACTGGGCCCACCGTGCCATCGCGTGCCAAAAGCAGGGGGAAGTGTGTGTGGGGGGGGTCACGTGCGGATGCGCGGGAGGGCGGGGCGCATTTAATTATGGATGTGGGAATCCGCACCCGCGACCTCCCCCCACGTGACCCCAACTTTTGGCAAGTGACGGCAAAAAGGTTAGCCATCACTGGTCTAGACAGTCACTTATCTGAAATGGTATAGGTTCTCTTGTTTGAGCAGGGGGCTGGACTAGAAGACCTCCAAGGTCCCTTCCAGCTCATTCATTCTATTCTAAATATCGGCAAGAAGAGTTTTGCCTCTCCCGCCATGGAGAAGTCCCACCCAGAAGCCGCCCCCAAAAGATATATAGCCCTTAGCATATGTAGCAGCTTCTTTTCCCTGATGATTTTAGAGACCACCAGGTCTACAATAGGAAAAATGATTGGACGGATAGTTTATTTTGGCTTACTTAACAAATCATGATTAAAACCATCTTGATATAGCCTGTGAATCTGGTCAAGGTAAGCCAGCTTCTCTTGCTCCCGATGTTCCAGCCTCTGTCCCGATATCACTTCTGTCTTCATATTCATGCTGCAAGTTAAAAATGCTTAAAGCTTCTGGATTGTAATAGTTGTCACTGATTGCTTGCTACATTCTGCAAAGTTAGCTTTTCTTGGCCAAATAGGTTCATTTGGATGTCATTAAGGGAACTGTCTGCGGGGCATTCTTTATTCTGAGTTGCATTTATTGTACAATATTTTACATAAATTGGAAACCATTACTTCCTTAATTCCTTCCTTTGATACCCAGAAGTCAGGAAATATCCACTATGATTGCTACCGTTACTTTTTAAAACAATCTAACAGCTGCCTTTCAATTTTTTTTCCTGTTCAAAATTCTACTAGGTAACTGTACTAAAGTCTTTGGTAGATTCTTTATTGCAGCCAATGACTGTATGAATAAATAAATTAATTAATTGGGTGAGTGTATCAATCAAACTGCTGCACACCGAAGTACTACATGACAAAATTTGGCCATGCTTAAAGAGGTAGAATTACCGTATTTTTCGGAGTATAAGACGCACTTCCCCCCCCTAAAGGAGGCTGAATATTTGGGTGCATCTTATACTCTGAATGTAGCCCCACCCACCTGTCAGCCCCCACCCTTTGGCCTCCACGCGACCTCTTCCTGCCTGCAGAAATTGCCACCAACAACGGCTTGTTTTTGGGCTCCGCGCATTGCGTTTTCAACCTCCAAACACTCCATTTGAGAGCCCTTCAAGGCTGCGGGGATTGCCAAAGCACATCACCGCTGATCGCCGCTTGAAAACGTGATGCGTTTGGAGGCTTAAAACGTGATGCACGGTGCCCAAAATGGCTACCCAGAACAGCTGCTGCCTTCTCTTACCTCTTCCGAGCTTCATCAGCTGTGATTTCGAAGCTTTTTTTCAGCCCTAACAAGGTGCATGCGCTCAAAACCAGAGAACTAATGTGCTGAAGCTAACCAGGCTAAGGACGCTAGCCAGATGAATATCTGGTAGGCAGAATTTTTTCCTCCCCCAAAACTAAGGTGCATCTTATACTCCGGTGCATCTTATACTCCGAAAAATATGGTACTTGAGCCTGAAAGTAGGAGTTGTAAATAGTTCGGATTAACCTAATTCACACTTCCTTCATGTTTCCTGTTGAACTGCTTTTCAGCGGCTGAACTCTCTGTTTAAGAGCACTTGAAGCAAACATTTGTGTTTGCATACATATATATTTCTTTTATGAAAACGCAGGAGAGGTTTCCTGGCTGCCTTGTGATGACATCAGCAAGTTCTGCCGCTTGCCAGCCTTGGAGAATCTGAAACAGATGTTGGGTCTGTATTCAGAAATTGCTTAACTGGTTTGTAAGACACTTTTTATATTTGTGTGTGCCTTGGGTTTGTGGTTAGGTTGAGTGGATCCTTGGCAACTTGTAATAAATAACCTTGAAGCTATAAATTGCAACTCTTTTGATGCTACTCATAGTTGCTCAGAAATAAGTTCTGTTGATTGCAATGGGATTTGCTCCTGGTTAAATGTATGCAGAAGTGTGGTCTCAATGCATTTAATCATAACATGCCAGTATCATCCATTACCAGATGTTACGTTATACAACCCTCTATTTAAAAATGATCATTACATATTCATTCACTGTTCTTTTGAAGCTTTTGTAAAAAATATTTATAACATAAATTGTTATAGGAGAACAATTTACAACACAAATGTGGTAAGCTTCTCAGAGTCATTTTGATACGAGACGGATGGAAAATAAATTTAATAAATAAATAAATAAAAACTCAACTTTAAATGTCTTTTATAAAGTGAATACATATAATGCCGAATTAAAACATGGAAATAAATACAAATCAAAATCCAAATATTCACTCAACTATGATAAGGGGCAATGTGATACTGAGCTTGAATTTTGTTAACAATAAATTTGTTGAGGTAGACCAAGCTTAGCTGAGTTGAGTGAATCCTCTCAAACCCAAACACATCATATCATATCATATCATATCATATCATATCATATCATATCATATCATATCATATCTTAAATATACTGTGCAAGATTGCCTACAACATGTGCTCTCTGGTTCCATAGAACAGGGTGTGAAACTCAATTTCATTGAGGCCCTTATCAGGGTTGTGTTTGACCTCGGGGGGAGGGGCAAGTGGGCATGGCCAGGATGGGTGTGGCCAGCTCGATGTCCTGCAGCCTGCACACAGTCCTCCTGGACTCTGTTTTCAACTGTCGCAGTTGACAAGAGAGCTTGGGAAGACCTCATGCAGCCCTCTTGTGCTCTGTTCATTGGCAGAGGTACCGTGGACCAGTCCTTCACTGTTTCCGGAGCAGTCCCATGGGCCAGATCAAAGCACTCCATGGGCCATATCTGGCCCACAGGCCTTAAATTTGACACCTCTGCCATAGAAGAATTGCACGAAGCAATGCCAGAGACGATTAGCTGGACAGCTGAATTAGACATCCAAGTATATCTTTACTTCTTTTCTGTCATGTTCTCATCATACGCTAAATAATAATAAATAATAATAATAGATTAATGCCATGTGGGTACTATGTTGTATCAGAGTTAATTGATTTGGCATACACATTATAGTCCTCAGTTTACAACCATTCATTTAGAGACTGTTCAAAGTTACATCCCCATGGTCATGTGATCAAAATTTGGATTTTAAGCAACTGATTCATATTTATGACGGTTGCTGTTTCCCAGGGTTATAGAATCATCTTTTGTGACCTTCTGACAAGCAAAGTCAATGAGGAAGCCAGATTCCCTTAACTAACTTAACAACTGCAATGTTAACAATGTTAACTACAACATTAACTACAACGTTAACTACAATGTTAACTACAGTATTAACTACAATGTTACTACAACGTTACTACAATGTTACTACAATGTTAACTACAATGTTACTAATTTAACAACTACAATGATTCACTTAACAACTGTAGCAAGAAAGGTCATACAATTAAGGTGACACTCCCTGAATAACTTCCTCACTTAGTAACAGAAATGTTGGGTTCAGTTGTGGTGATAAACCGAGGACTACCTATAATTTAACTCGGATCTTACCGGCTGTACATTTGATGCTGTTTAAAAATAAAATGCATGATTGTTATATATATGTAAAAATACCATTAAACAATCTGTCCTTATTTACTTTTTTCCCTTTTCTGCCTGAATGCATTCTTCAGAAGGGCATATGTGCTTTTTGACCCTGCCAAAATATTCACAAAATATAGTGTCTGTCAGCTTTATATTATGTATTATCAACATATAAGTAAGTGAATAATTATAACCCTCTCTTAGTTGCAATTTTGTAGCCATTTTTATAGAGGTTAACTTTTTACAAACTGTTAAGATACATTGTCAAAGATCTTCTTTTAGCTCTTCTTTCTTACACCAGGCATCTGAAATATTAATAGATGCATAAAATTGAAACAGATGCCTAAAAATTAAAATGAGGGTTTTTTTTTAAATCTTACAATATTAACAAGACGTTTTATCTCCATGACGTGGAATTCTGTCTTAAATAAACATCTCTTTGACCTTCTGGCCTGGAGGTCTATGAATATCCATACAATATTCATAAAAGTTTTGCTATTAAAAATCATACAGTTTTTAGCAAGTTAGCTGAGTAGAGTGAACAAAGGAGTGGAATCACCCAGACCGAAGGGGCATTCCTGGGGAACTGGCATCAGGAGGCCAAAAGAGCTTTTTGCTCTAAAGCAGAGTGAAGTCCACATATCTTAAAGATGCCAAGGTTGGCAAATCCTGCTCTAAAGCATTCAAGGTGATAGATGCTGAGCCACAGTGCTTAATCAACTAGCAGTCTCAGGTACCTATCTATCTATATAAAAATGGCTGTGTGTATGTTCCAGCATAACTCTGGAACGCCTCAAGCAATTTCAACCAAACTTGGTACACAGATGACTTACGCACTGGAAAAAAATATTGTGGGGGTAAGACACCCCTAACACCCGTTTGGGGGGGGATGTTCTGTTAAGATACAGCCTGTTGTGCCTTAAAATGGCTTCTACTATACTGCCTTAAAATGGCTTCTACTGTGCAGCACAGTGGAGTTGCCATGGTAATGGCTCCACAGTACTCCACAAGGGAGCTCCCTTTGGTAAGGGGGAAAATCCAACATTAGAAATTACACTTGGTCTGGACATTTTCAAGAAGGCTTTGATTATTCTTGAGGAAAAATTATGACCATGATCAATAAAATATTACTGCAACTCAGTCTGCCTGCACCATTACGAGACCGACATACTTCACATAGATTATATATGAGAAAAGAACTACAATGTCGAACACCTTAGTGCATATATCACAGACAAAAGCATGCCAAATGATCATGGACCAGCTAGCAAAACAACAAGATGGTATCATTTTACTTGATTCTTCTGGGAGCACAGGGAAAACATTTTTAACTAATTTAATTCTTGCCGAAATCAGGGCTCAGGTTGAAGTTGCTCTTCCTGTCTAATACAGGATTGGGATAAATAAATACCCAGGCAATGCCGGGTTATCAGCTAATACATAATAATGAACAAACCCCTGAGGCTCAGTGTGGAGATACTGAATAGCAATTGAAGGACCATTGGAAAATGCTTTGATAACATCTCTGCTCTCCTTGTCTCAGAATGGCTGATCTTCCTGCTTTCTAGTTCTTTTTGTCCATCCCTAGTCAGTTCATCAGTGTTTAGTTGGCAATGACTAAGGTCAGCACTCTGGTGGCAATCAGCACTTCTCATCCTGGAATTTGGAACAGGTACTGTTCATACACACCAGCTTACTTGTTCAGTTACAATTGGTAAGATCCTTGGTATCCTGAAATGCATATAACTATATCTCAAGGTGCAGATTTTTCCATTGAAAGTCTTGTAAAAGATGTAGCTTTGAAGGGAAATGTGTCCCAAGCATATTAACTGCTGACACCAAACCTAGAGACAGAGGTGTCTGCAAGATATGGTCAAAAAAAAAAAAAAAGTCAAGGTGGTGACTACAATACTGTGATTGAGGCTCCTCTTAGTTTTTATGTACAATAGGAACAATCTGATGATGCAATAGAAGTTGCACTTGGTATTAGACAGGTTTGTTTTTGCCTGGGCTGATAAATATTTTAAGCACCTGCAAACACAAGCGGTACTTCAGAGGAACTGAACACACTCCAAACCATAGAAGTGGTGGTAGACTTTAGGAGAAACCTTTCCATACTTCCACCTTTCACAATACTAGACAACACAGTATCAACAGTAGAGACCTTCAAATTTCTAGGTTCTACCATATCGCAAGATCTAAAATGGACAGCTAAAATCAAAAACATCATCAACAAAGCACAACAAAGAATGTTCTTTCTGCGCCAACTCAGAAAGCTCAAATTGCCCAAGGATGCTACAGAGGAGTTACTAAATCTGTCATCTGCACCTCTATAACTGTCTGGTTTGGTTCTGCAGCCCAACAGGACAGACATAGACTTCAGAGGATAATTAGAACTGCAGAAAAAATAATTACTGCCAATGTGCCTTCTATTGAAGATCTGTATATTGCATGAGTCAAAAAGAGGGCTATGAAAATATTTACAGACCCCTCACATCCTGGACATAAACTGTTTCAACTCCTACCCTCCAAAGGACGCTATAGAGCACTGCACACCAGAACAACTAAGCACAAGAACAGTTTTTTCCCCAACACCATCACTCTGCTAAATAATTCCCTCAATGCTGTTGAGGATGTTGCAATATCCTTCACTCAGGAGTGGGGAGGGAATGGAGATTTTGCAGTATCCTTCCTTTGGGGTGGGGTGGGAATGCAGTATCCTTCCCCTGCCATGCCCACCAAGCCACGCCCACAGAACCAGTAGTAAAAAAAATTGAATTCCACCACTGGGAAAAAAGTCACACTACATCATGTGATGACGCGAGTTTGACACTCCTGATCTAATCTAATGAAGACAATGACTAGAGGTGATATGATAGTAGACTTCCAGTACTTGAGGGGCTTTCACAGAGAATAGGGAGTCAGCTAATTCTCCAAAGTACCTGAGGGCAGGAAAAGAAGTAACAGGTGGAAAATCATTAAAGAGAACTCCAACTGAGAACAAAGGAGACATTCCCTAACAGTGAGAACAATTAATCAGTAGAATGGTTTGCTTCCAGAAATTTTCATTGCTCCATCACTGGAAAATTTCAAGAAGAAACTGGAATTTGTCTGGAATTGTATAAGGCCTCCTGCTTGGGTGGGGGTTTGGACTAGAAGACTTCCAAGGTTCCTTCCAACCTTATTATACTTTCTATGTATAGTTTTATATTATACATTTTAGTGCTTATACTTCTAGCCCAGGTCTTCATTAATTGTTGCATATTGCAGTTTATGTTTAGTCTTGTTTTGGAATTGCAATAATAAAGCATATGATTTGCTCCACCTGATCTTCAATCACATCATTCAGCCACCATGTTTAATTTGACTGTACCCTGTGGTCATCTCTCCCAAAAGAGCTTTTCTTTTTTCCGCCTATCTATCAGCAGATTTGGAAAAAGGACTGGCCAGAGAAGAATTTTCTCACTTACAGTTCAATGATTTTTCTTCTGTAACATGACAGGACATTGCTCATTTCACGTAGACTGCAAGTATATCTACCACTTAATACTTCCCTAAGAATGTGTTACAGTTGGTTAGTGTAGAGTTTTGAAGAATAATTTGTAGAGTCTTCAGTCCTAAGTTTCTTGTAGGTTTAATTTAAGATATGCTTTTGGAAAGGTCAAAAGTAACAGATTTCCTTCCTCCGTTCTTTTTTCCCCACAGCTGGATATGGTCAGACACAGGATGCATTATCGTGGCTAAAATCTGCTTTGCAGTTCCTCAAATTTTTTGTTTTTCTATCTGATTCTCAAGGGACTTGTGAATTTTTCTCCACATTTCCCTCGTTGGTGTTTTCGAGCTTTGATAGTTGTTGAAAATAGCAGTGGATGCTCCTGCTGGCATCTATGCACCTTTCTGTTGCTCCAAGGTCGTCCAGCTGCCCGTATTTCCTCAGTCAGAAGAAATCCCATGCAAGGAAGTCCATCATGAAGTCTTTCAGGGTGTGGTCTGCAGGGTGTGGTGATAAACTATAAAGATAGTGCCAACCATGATGTGATTGAAGCTCCTCCTACTTTGCATGCCTCACAAACTCCATTGTGATGCAATAAAAAGTAGGCAGAACTTCAGTTATATTGAGAGAACTAGATATATCTAAT
>WNWU01000021.1:11304653-11324653 GCA_012654045.1 Ptyas mucosa | reverse complement strand
GTGTGCATATTGCATGGGGAAAAAAAATGTTGGGGAAGGCTAGGGCTGAAATTGGCAAGCATTTCATTCATGATGGAGTGAAACTGCATAAATATGAAGGTAACTGATCTTGCCAAATCAGGCCAGAAGTCTTTCTCATTGTGTATGACATGCCTGGAATTTGCTGAATTGTAATCCATCATATTTGGAAGACAATTTTGTAGAAGCAGTGATGGAATTTGATTTTTTTACTACCGGTTCTGTGGACGTGGCTTGGTGGGCATGGTGTGGCTTGGTGGGCATGGCTTGGTGGGTGTGGCAGGGGAAGGATACTGCAAAATTTCCATTCCCACCCCATTCCAGGGGCAGGATACTGCAAAATCTCCATTCCCACCCCATTCTGGGGCCAGCCAGAGGTGGTATTTGCCAGTTCTCTGAACTACTCAAAATTTCCGCTACCGGTTCTCCAGAACCTGTCAGAACCTGCTGGATTTCACCCCTGCGTAGAAGACTGGACAACCCATGACCCCTTAATCATCATTTCAGAGATATTTCTTCCCCACAGATTCCTTGATGCCTTCAACAATGGCAGAGCTTTAAATTCAGGGAGGTTTCCGGAGACGCCCCAATCTTGCAACTAGCAATGTTGAACTGTAAAGCACAGTCAAATATCAGGCATTAACCATAGGAAATGTTTTATGACATTTTGCATTATGTCGTATTTATTTTTATTTATGATAATTCTGCCATAAAATATTTTATATAATTTGCCAAAATTTCAATTCTAGATTTTGCATATTTGAAGTATCTTGGTTGAAAATGTTTTGCTCTCTGATGCACTATATCACCCACTTAAAGATTACAAGATGTTTAGTAAGTTTATAGATCAGGGCTGTCAAACTCAAACTTCCTGTGGGCCAGATGAGTCACGTGCTGGCCACACCCACACCCAGTTTAGCGAAGGGGAAAAAGTCCCGATATGTCATGTGACGCCACCATGATGATGCGAATTTGACACCCCTGATCTAGATGTAATTCTTTCTGAATTACATTGGAATAGGAGAGAGAGACGCTTATACTGTTACGTAAGAAAGATCAGTACAGTAGTGGCCAAAATTGTGGAAACCTTTTGGGAAAAGAAAGAGGAGGATGGGAGGGAGGAAGGAAGGAGGAAGGAGGAAGGAGGAAGGAAGGAAGGAAGGAAGGAAGGAAGGAAGGAAGGAAGGAAGGAGGAGGGAGGGAAGAAGGAAGGAGGAGGGAGGAAGGGAGGGAGGGAGGGAGGAAGGAAGGAAGGAAGGAAGGAAGAGAAAGAAAGAAAGAAAGAAAGAAAGAAAGAAAGAAAGAAAGAAAGAAAGAAAGAAAGAAAGAAAGAAAGAAAGATCTACTCTATTTATTGGAATGTACAACTAAGCTACTGTAGTTTACAGCTAGCTACTGTAATCACATAAACTAATATATAAATAAGGAAGAAATTACCTCTTTGTTCCAGTGAGATATCCTTCCCTTGTTTTGTGGATGTTCTAGCTAATAGCCTTTCATATAGGGAATAAGTGGTGATATTTCTGCTACCCTACATGGACTCTAGAGAAAGACAGATTATTTTGCATTGTTCCTACTTCAATCAGTTGAAATCAATGAAACCAAAACTCGTTCAATTCTATTTTGTATAAAGTCCTCTCCGGGAAATATTTTTTCTTCATAATCTTACAAGTTTGTTTGTTTGTTTCTTCACTAGATGTCCTTGGCAGAATCCAGCCACTCTGGTGGGAAGAGAAAGAGCCACCTACATAATAATGCCCTGATTTGTGGTCCCAGGAATTTTGCAGTACAGAATAGTGGGGGATAAGGCTGCATAAATCATGATTTTTGACAAGACAAGGCTAGTCATGGGGACAGCGAGTAAAATTGTGGTTGCCGGGCTTTTCTCTCGATGCAGTAAATCACCGGTGAAGAAAGGCAGACCTGGAACTATTCCCAGGAAAATGATCATTATATTATGTTAAATTGAATGCCCATTCATAATTAACTTAATTAACTCCCTCTTTATCTTTAGCCCGTTCTGCAGTCTTCAAATTCTTCAGTTTACCTCTTTCAATCTTGTTTTTTGTCATACAAAATATTCAACCAGAAGAACCTCTGGTAGATAAAGAGTTATTTTTTTAACAGCAATCATCACAGTACGGTTTCAGATTGTGTGTGTGTGGCGGTGGGAGGGTAAGGGAGGGGAGAACCTTCACCTTATTTCAATTTTTGTTTTCTTTTTTTTCTCTCTTTCTCTTTTTTCCTTCTCCTAATGATGCTTATGGCACTGTTAGGGCAACAAATCTAGGGCAGAACAGAATAGAATAACAGTTGGAAGGGATGTTGGAGTTCTTTTAGTCCAGGGGTCCCCAACCTTTTGGACCTCAGGGACCACCACGCTCATAATTTTAAATCCCGTGGACCACTAATACGAATCCAGCGCACTGCTTGCTGAAGCACCTGGACTTCCAGTGATGGGATGGGGTCCTTCAGGCATTCTCCCTCCTCTCTCTTGCTCTCTCTCCCTCTCTCCCTCTTTCTCTCCCAATCTTTCTCTCTCATTCTCTCATTCTCTCTCTCTCTCCCACCTCTCTTTCTCTCTCTCCCACTCATTCTCTCTCTGATTCCCTCTCTCTCTCTCTCTCTCATTCTCTCTCTCATTCTCTCATCTCTCTCTTTCTCTCTTTCATTTTCTCTCATTCTCTCTTTCTCTCCCCCCTCTTTCTCTCTCTCTTTCTCTCTTTTTCTCTCCCCCTCTCTCCCCCTCTCTCTTTCTCTGTCTCATCTCTTCCCCCTCTGTCTCATCTCTCCCCCTTTCTCTTTCTCTCTCTCCCACTGTTTCTCATTCTCTCTCTCTTTCATTCTCTCTCTCATTCTCTCTTTCTCTTATTCTCTTTCTCTCTCTCATCTCATGGGACAGCCAGTGTCTTGGGGCTGAGAGGAAGTCAACCGAGAGGCATGGAGCACCAACAAGGGCCAGAAGAAATGGCCGCGCGATCCAGCAAGAGACAAAGCTTCACTCCCACTCTGGAATATGGAGTAAATCTTCATCCCCCGCCCTTACCTTGACAGGCGAGGAGTGACTGGGAAGGGAGGGTGAGGGGCGGGGACATCCACTGGTGGGTTCAGCCAACAGAAAGCTACAGCAGGGGGAAGAAACAGCCCAGGGTTGCCACCACCTGTTGCTTCGGCCCACCTGCCCCGCCACCCCCCATTGCACCATTACCTCATTCCAGCTGGCGAGGGCTGCACTGTAAAGTTGCAAGTTGCACAAACCTCCCTCTACCATGAAGATTTACAGCCCCACCATGAGCTGCCTGGCCAGTCCCATATTCCAGAGTTCTAGTCCCAGAACTGGCCATTGCTCATCCCAGAGCAGTTTCTCCACCTGGGTGCACCGCGGACCACCAACATTTTCTCATGGACCACTAGTGGTTCGTGGACCACCGGTTGGTGACCATTGTTCTAGTCCAACCTCCTGTTCAAGCGGGAGACCCTACACCCGTGATGGTGAACCTTTGGCATGCATGCCAGAAGTGGCACAAGAGCCCTCTCTGTGGGCATGCGTGCCGTCACCACCTGGTCTTTGGGTTTCCAGCACATGCATGCATGCTGGCCGGCTAGTCTTCACATGCACCAGGGCACTGGAAACCCAAAGACCAGCTGTCTGGTGCACATGTGTGCTGGAAACCCAAAGACCAGGTGGCGGGTGCGCGCATGTGCACTGGCCAGCTGGTTTTTGGGTTTCCAGTACTCCAGTTTAGGCACTCGGTGCCGAAAAGATTCACCATCACTGTCCTACACCATTTCTGTCAAGTTTCTTCTTGAAAGCCTCCACCCACAACCTCTGAAAGCAAGCCATTCCACTGGTTAATTGTTCTCGCTGTTAGGAAATTTCTCCTTAGTTATAGGTTGCTTCTCTCTTATTAGTTTCCATCTATTTTTTTCTTGTCTTACATTCTGGTGCTTTGGAAAATAAGTTGCCACCCTTTTCTGTGTGGCAGCCTCTCAAACATTGGAATGCTGCTATCATGTCTCTCCTAGTCCTTCTTTTCATTAGACTGGACACACCTAATTCCTGTAACCATTCTTCCTATGTTTTAGCCTCTAATCACCTTTGTTGCTCTTTTCCGCACTCTTTCCAGCCATTCAAAATCTTTTTAATAATATGGGGACCAAAACTGGATGCAATATTCTAAGTGTGGTCTTCTAAGGCTTTATATAATAGATTCAAACTCAATGTAAATCACTCTAATCTTGATTGTAGGAAATATGACTTCTGCAATAGAGTAGTAAATGTCTGGAACACTCTACTGATCCTGTTGTTAGTCTCTCTAATCCCCATACCTTTTACCTTAAACTGTCTACCGTGGACCTTTCACGTTTCTTAAGAGGTCCCTAAGGGGGCGTGCATAAGCGCACCAGCGTTCCTAGTATCCCTGTCCTACTGTTCCCATTTATATGTAATCATTCTATGTGTTTATGGCCATGTTTTGCCTATTCATATCCTTTTATTTGTGCCAATTTTTTTCATGTGTTCATGTCTATGTCTATACTGTTACTTGTTTCCTTATATTTGTTAATAAATAAATAAATAAATAAATAAATAAATAAATAAATAAATAAATATAATGGTACTAGTACTTCATGTGATCTTGATTCTATCCCTTGGTTAATACAACCTAGGATTGCATTGGTTATAACTTACAGTCCTCATTAATCAATCATCAGGTATGTCTGTTGTGTCTTTGTAGAAGCAATTCCAGGTAACACTTAAATTGTTCCACTTTACATAATTTAAAGTAATTGCAATCCAAAATTGAACAAAAAGGATAAGGAACGCTAAATCTAAAACCCAGCATATTTAATGATGGGTTTATATATCTTTTGTGGAATATGCTGCATGTCCCACAAATTAATTCAGTCATTCTAGACATGACAAGCTGCTTTGGTTTCCCTCAGACTGAATCTTTCCCATGTGTTCTCAAAAGTCTTTTTGGTTGTAGGGGTTGCTGGAAGAAATGTCCATCCGGGTTCAGTTCCAAGTGGGGAAAAAGACACTGGAAACATGGAGACTGCTTGGAAAGATGGTTTTTAATGGTGGACAGGATCACATGCCTTGATGATGTTGGGTGAAGGAGAAAAAAGGGAAGAGATGCTGAGAGTGCCTGAGTTTTATACCCTGTGTGAGCACCGGAAACTGAAAGAGCAGATTCCTAGCGCGTATGTGCGACCCGGGAAGCTGAGCTTTCGGTTTCTGCCGCATGCATGAGCACACATGCATGGCCAGCTAGTCTTCATGCATGCATATGCACCAGAAACCGGAAAACCAGGTGATTGGTGCACATGTGCATGCCGGAAACCGGAAGCTCAGTTGGGAACTGCTCTTCCGGTTTCCAGTGCTCCCCCGCACGCGTGCGTGGTCCCGTTTCAGCACTCAGTGCCCCAAAGGTTCACTAACCCTGGAATAGCATGAGCATGTTTGGGATAAAACTGGGGTACATCAATAGAAATGTTCTGTCTGTGAAATTAAAAGAAAGGGGAAGAATGTAAGGGATGAGAATGAAGATCGTTTCATCTTGTGCAATGGAGTTAGTGAATACATAAAGGAAAATGGAGGTGCGGGTTAGTTATGAATGACAGGGCTAAAATTCATCTCGGAAAATAAGAATTAGTGTTATCTAAGCTGATATAGGTTCATATGAAAGAAGAAATCTATAGGTTGGTGAAATAGAAATGTTATTTTCCAGGGAATAAGTGATAGTGGAAGGGAGAAGGTTTTTGAAAAAATAAGAGCAGCATTCTAAATGAATATGACCAAGAGGGGGAGAAAATATTATGTTAAGTGACATAAATGGATGAGTGGAAACGAGATGGGAGAGAACTGAAAACAAACAAACCAAAAAAAACCCCCCTGAAGCCCAAGAGACTCTAAAATGAATGGAAATGATAACTGGTGTATATTTGTTTAGAAAAATGCCTTTCCTTTTGGTGATGATGATAATGATGAGAATGATGATGATGATGATAATAATAATAATAATAATAATAATAATAATAATAATAATTTAAAAAATAGAAAATGAAGAAGCTAATGTGCTCTGGGATGTTAGAATTCAAATAGGCAAACATTTGCCACACAACATTTTAGACAACAATTGTTGCTAAGAAAACCAAAAAAATCTGGATAGTGGTCATTGCAACAGCGGTATGAAAGAGAAAGAACTGGAGAAAATCATAAAACCTAAAGACCTGCAAGTAGGAGCAGAGTGTCTGTGGCAGGGGCGGGTTTCAAAACCCATCACTACTGGTTCGCTGGCATGTGTACACACTTGCGCATGTGCAGAAGTGTCTGGGTGGGTGGGCGGAGCTTCCCGCCGCCACCGCTACTGGTTCACCTGATCTGGGACAAACCGGTAGCAACCCACCACTGGTCTGTCGCAAAAGAAAGCAAAAGTAATACCAATGGTAATAGACATCCTGGGTGCAATCTCGAAATCTCTGGAGCATCTCCTGAACACCATTGGCATTGACAAAATCCACCATCACTCAATTGCAAATGGCAGCTTTGCTTGGAACAGCTTACATCCTGCAATAGTACATTTAACATTATTAAACAACATCTGCTATTCTAGATCCTTAGGAAGGCCTTGATAAGTGAACAAAAAATGTGAAATCCAGTCTAAACATATGACTGAATGAGTAATCAGTCATAATAATAACAACTTCATATAGCAATCGCACTTAGACTTATATACCACTTCACAGTGGTTTACATCCCTCTCTAAGCGGTTTACAGAGTCAACATATTGCTCCCAACAATCTGGGTCCTCATGTTACTCACCTCGGAAGGATGGAAGGCTGAGTCAACTTTGAGCCTGGTGAGATTTGAACTGCCAAATTGCAGACAGCTGGCAGAAGTAGCTTGCAGTACTGCACTTTAACCACTGCACCACCACAGTTTATGTGTATCAAACTCTCAGTGATTGGGGGCAGATTATGTGTTTGTGGCATAAGTGACCTGATACATAAGGAATTAATACATAATAAATAGAAAAGGAATTATATGATTTCTTATGATGAAAGACTGAGTGAATTACTGAAGGTTACAAGAGCAATAAGTGGGTTCAAGTGTTTGACATAATGTAGTGTTAAATTACAAGGGATGTGGTGGCTCAGTGGCTTAGATGCTGATCTTGTTGATCGAAAGGTCGGCAGTTCAGCGGTTCAAATCCCTAGTGCCACATAACGGGGTGAGCTCTCATTACTTGTCCCAGCTTCTACCAACCTAGCAGTTCAAAAGCATGGAAAAACTGCAAGTAGAAAAATAGGGACCACCTTTGGTGGGAAGGTAACAGTGTTCCGTGAGCCTTTGGCATTTAGTCATGCTGGTCACATGACCACGGAAACGTCTTCAGACATTGCTGGCTCTTCAGTTTGGTCATGATATAAAATTAGACTACATCTGCCTTTCTTTTTCTTACTTCCTTAATTTCTTTATCTTAGAATGTCTAGCTCTCTTTCTGCCCTTTGTTTAACATCACTTACCTTGAAAGTGTATTGCAGGATGGTACTGTATGTTTATACACATGGAACCAAAAAAGAATACACAGCTTCATGAAACTGAAAATAGCAGTATTGTTTTCCAGTGATTCAGCTAGAACTCATCACCATATCCTGCAGTTAGGAAGAAATGGAGTGTTGATGATTTCTTCCTGTTTTGTCAATTACACATTCAAGCAGGGCCTTCTCCCTAATTTTTTTTCTTAATAACAATTTCATGAGGTCTGAGTATAGCCTTCTGGCAATACCTTCCCTTGCTGCTTTGTTCATTCCCAGACTCTTGCAAATGGAAAAGATAGCATCATTAACAATAAACCCTGAGCAAGCACTTGTTACTGACAATTTAAATACACCCCCTTCCCAAACTAGCTGCAGGAGATGCCACTGGTTTGGTTGAAGGCCAATAGGAAATGCCTCATGTTGAAAGTGAACCAGGGTAACAATGGATGTTTATGATGATGTCAGCATCACCGGAAAAAATGTAAGCTTTGATCAGCGGTGGTGTTCAGCCGGTTCGCACCAGTTTAGGCGAACTGGTAGCGGCTATCATGTGTGGGCTGATCCACCCACCCCTGCTCCAAGTTGTGCTATTTAGACATGTTTTCAAGGCGGGGCGCATGCGCGGAAGGCACACAAGCAGGCAAAGCGCATGTGCAGAAGGCTGAGTGCATGCATGGACAGCGCACATACACACAAAGCATGTGGGCACGCGGGCGGCAAACCAAAGGTAAGTGAAACCCACCCCAGGTTTTGATGTATGGCATAACCTCAGGTACAAAGGCTGATCAGTGAAACTGAAGTACATCTAGGAGGCAGGTACACATTTTTAAATTTGGGGCTACACAGTTTCTGGATATTTTTGTAATGTCGTGCGATATAACTTGTGAGCCAATCTATCACTTCTATACACTTCTATCACTTCGATCACTTCTGTATTGGTGGTTCTGCTTCACCATTAAACCATCTTTCCAACCAGCCTCCATGTTTCCAGTGTCTTTCTCCCCACTTGGAACTGAACCCAGATGGGCATTTCTTCGAACACATCACTAATACCATTGCCTTGATAATGTAAGATCTGCAAGAAAACAACGACTCTCAGAAAGTACCAAGGATTCCACAGTTCAACCCATACAAATATTCTTTGCAATCAGAATAGGAAACTAGGATGAGGGAGCACAGCGTGATTGGCAGAGAACAGCTGTCATCTGGGGATTGAAAGAGATTTGCAAATGGGAACCATAATGTTCACCCTAAGACCAGACTATTTCAACTCAGATTGCAGGCATTTTAATAAATTTTGGGGGATTCTAACTGCTAGGGATAAGAAAGAAGAAGGTAAACGGGATGCATATAGACAAACTAATAGAGAGAAAACTGCACTAAAGGCAAAACAACAGCAACATTAATTGAAGAAGGAAAATGATACACAGAGACCAAAATATTAAAAAAAATAGTGGCTGTGATTTGTGAGTAATATAAGGAGGCAGGGACAAAATGTAACAAGAGGCTGAAATTAGTAGTGTTGGAAGAAATGTCCATCTGGTTCAGTTCCAAGTGGGGAGAAAGACACTGGAAACATGGAGGCTGTTTGGAAAGATGGCTTAATGATGAACAGGACTACATGGGTTTGAGGTCCTGGGCAGCTGATCACATGGAATGGAGAGTGAGAGGTATTTATACCCTCTCTTGGGCTTTGCCCTTGAGCTTCCTGATCCTGTGCAAGAAATGTATTCTATTGGCTGTATGTATGAGGCCATGTGGGTTCATGTTTGTCTTGAAGTCAAGTTTGGTTGAAGTGTGCTGATGCAATGAAGCTCCTATTGTGGCTGAATGGCTTTCCCCTGAAGGATAATCCCATCATCCTGGAGCTGAAGGCCTTTTGTCTTGTAGATAGGCTGGCTCAGTCCTGCTGGGGCTGTGGGCATGGCTTGGTGGGCTTGGTGTGGCTTGGTGGGCATGGCAGGGGAAGGATATTGCAAAATCTCCATTCCCACCCCACACCTGGGGGAAGGATATTACAAAATCTCCATTCCCACCCCACTCTGGGGCCAGACAGAGGTGGTATTTGCCAGTTCTCCGAACTACTCAAAATTTCCGCTGTCGGTTCTCCAGAATCTGTCAGAACCTGCTGGATTTCACCCCTAGTGCTAACTTTCTACACTAGTAAACAGGAGTTCCAATGAATGTTGAACCTTATTAACAATTTCCTGAATACCTTCCTTCAGAAACTGTGCAAAACCATATACAAGGCTTTCTCTCTCTGTGTTACAATGCTGTGTCATACATTTGAAATACTAAACATGTTGATTCTTGTTCTCTCCATCCCTCTAGAATAATTTTCTGCAAGCTTTTGCATCCCAATCACACATGGCAAGCAAAGCAAAGTTTCACCACTAATGAAAATGGAATTGGTTGTTGTGGATTTTTCAACTAAACTAACAAAATCTAAACACACTCCTGTTTTGCCCTCTGGCTGTCCAGAGGAATCCATTCCCAGCCTATTATACGTTTATTGAAAATGTTTGCCATTGCAGTCTCAAAAGATTCCATTTAATTCTTAATTTTCTTTTCTCTGAAGTATTACAGGAAAAATAATAAGGTTCCATTTTTGATCTGGAGAGGGCAGCCTCAAAGTTTAGTCATTAATTTTTTTTTCAGCTCCTGAAATGTCCTCTAATTATAGTTCCAAAAACTTACAGTAATTTGCCCCACCATTTTGGGAGGGGAAGATTGTCTACTGCCCTAAGAAGAAGAAGCAGTATGAAAATGAATGGAGAGGAATGTGCAATTGTGACCTGCGATGCTTGTGGCATGTTGGCAGACTTCCTGCAATTTTTGTGGCAGATTAAAGCTTGTAGCAGTTGTTGAAAAAAGAAATCAAAGTATCAGAGCAGAGATTGGCTACCCTGCACAGGGCAAGAAAGACTGAGGGTTTACCAATTCAAGCAAAGGCCCTTGTAGGAGGAAGCAAAATGTGAATAAAAAAGAACCTTGTATAACATAGAGACAGATGCAGGAGAAAATGCAGAGGATGAATACAATAACCAGAAGGAAGAGCTAAACAAAATATATTTTGTTGGACCCTGTAAACAATTTTCAGGCCTTTGTAGATAAATCAGGCAAAGTGTATAATAAAATAGCTCAATTCATTTAGTTTTGCCCAATTTTATTAGTGTTTTCATGAGCAATTTGCTACTCATATATTACTTATTATTTAGCACATAGACAAAAACAGGGGTGGGCTGCTGGGGCTTCACAGGGGTTCGGGAGAACCTCTAGCTAAGATTCTGTGCAGTTCGGAGAACCCCCAAAATCCCAATCCTGGCTGCCTTCTCCTACTTGTAACCTTTAGCTGAACTGTTACTGACGTTGCTCTTAATGATTGGTTGGTAAAAATGTGAGTTTCCATGATTGGTTCATGACAATGCATGCTTTTCAAAATTGTATAAAAGGGAGTCTACTCCAAGCAAAGGTTTGCCCATTTGGCACTTGCTTCTGGGTAACCCTTTTATTTGCAAATATATTTTCTTTTATTTACAGGAACTGGGAATGTCTAGTCTAACATAGAGATGGACTAGGGGGTGACATGTTAGCAGTCTTCCACTATTTAAAGGAATGTCACAAAGAAGAAGAATCAACCTATTCTCCAAAGCATCTGAAGGCAGGAAAAAAAAACAATGCATGGAGAGAACCATATCAAGGAGAGAACCAACCTAGAACTAAGCAAACATTTCCTGACAGTGAGAATAATTAATCAGTGGACCGGTTTGCCTCCAGAATTTGTGGGTGCTCCATCACTAGAGGTTTTTAAGAAGAGACTGGAGAACCATTTGTCTGCAAATGGTTTAAGGTCTCCTACTTGAGCAGGAAGGTGATCTAGAACACCTCCAAGGTTCCTTCCTATTCTATCTCAAATGATCTAAGCCCCAGAGCTCATTGTAACAGCATTGCCAAAAAGGCATTAAGAATTGTTAACCTAATTTTGTGAAGCTTCTTCTCCAGTAACATTGTATTGCTAACTAGGGCATACAAAACCTTTGCCAGACCAATTCTCAAATACAGCTCGTCTGCCTGGAATCCACACTGTATATTGGACAATAATACGATTGAGCAGGTCCAGAGGTATTTCACGAGAAGAGTACTCCACTCCTCTACTCACAATAGAATCCCTTATGCCACTTGAAATTTTGGGCTTGGATAATCTGGAACTGCGCCGCCTGCAGTCTTATCTAAGTATAGTACACAAAATTGTCTGCTACATCTTACCTGTCAATGACTTCTTCAGCTTCAACCTCAATAATACACGGGCAAACAATCAATACAAACTCAAGGTAAACCGCTCCAAACTCGATTGCAGAAAATACGATTTCAGCAACAGAGTGGTCAACGCCTGGAATACTCTACCCGACTCCATTGTTACATCCTCAAACCCTCACAGCTTCAATGTTAAACTGTCTACTGTGGACCTCACCCCATTCCTAAGAGGTCCATGAAGGGGGCATGCATAAGCGCACCAGCGTGCCTACCATCCCTGTCCTACTGTCCCCATTTATTTGTATTCATTTCTTTCTTTCATGTCCATGTTCATATTTATACCTACTATCTTGTACATGTTTGACAAACAAACAAACAAATTATTCTGTGAATCTTTTCCCTTCTACTTCTCTGGTGTGGTTCATTGGACCTGCATGCCCGGTAAAAGGACTAAGCTTTCCGGGTGAATATATCTAGTGGGGGGGGGGGAAGAGGAGCAGAATGGGGGTTCGGAGAGTGGTTTCCTAAAAAGCAAAAAACAGAACTGAAACACTTACCAAGCAGATCATCAGTAGATTAAATTTTCTACATAACATAGGGGTGTCAAACTCATGGCGCCACAACGGTATCATGTGATGTATTGGGACATTTCCCCCCTTCGCTAAACTGGGTGTGGGTGTGGCGAGCGCGTCACGTATCCGGCCCATGAGTCGGGAGTTTGACAGCCCTGAGCTACATTGCATCATCACAGACGTTGAAAAACCTGGCAGGAAGTTTGAGATCTAAGGGTTTTTGGTGGCTTGCGTTGATGACATGTCCAATCTTCCAGTCCATGGAAAAGGGTCAAAAAGGTTAAAGAAAAGTACCAGTCAATGGATGGCTATGCAAATGGTGCTGATAAAGAGATGAGGAAGTGCTGGCATATGGGTTGCATCTCACAAGGACTTCTAAAAATTGCTATAACTGATTAGGATGCTTTAAACTCCATTCTAGTGGCCAAGGATGGAAATGAAAAACCAGGAAGCAATTAAATGGGATATCTTACTCCTAGCAGAGGAGAAGGTTGTTTGGCCAAAAGAAGCCCTTATGACCATGTTATTCTATACCTGTGATGGCGAACCTATGGCACGCATGCCACAGGTGACACGTGGAGCCATATTTGTGAGCACATGAGCGTTGCCCTAGCTCAGCTCCAGTGTTCATGCATGTGCCAGCCAGCTGATTTTTGGGCCTTCCGGGCCCACAGGAAGTCAGGAAACTGGCCGTTTCTGGTCTCCGAAGGGCCTCTGGAGGCCGTTTTCACCCTCCCCGGGCTCCTAGAAAGCCTCTGGAGCCTGGGGAGGGCGAAAAATGGGCCTACCGGGCCCACTGTGCCATCGCGTGCCAAAAGTGGGGGTTGTATAGGGAGGGGGGTGGCACGTGCATGCATGGTGGGCGGGGCACATTGAATTATGGGTGTGGGCACACATGTGTGTGACCTCCCCTGCACTCCCTGCACTTTTGGCACGCAACGGCAAAAAGGTTAGCCATCACTGTTCTATACTTTTATGCATATGGCAGTAAAACATCTTGTCAGAAGTACCACCATACTGTCAGTCTACCACAGGGGTGTCAAACTCAATTTCATTGAGGGCTGCAGCAGGGTTGTGTTTGACCTCAGAGAGGGAGGAGTGGGCATGACCAGGGCAGGCATGGCCAGCTCACCATCACTCGTGTTGGGGACGCCTGTTTTGGCCCGAGCACTCTGCCAGAGAAAACGGGCTCCTGAGCTCCATTTTTGGCTGCGACGGCTCCTGCAACCCTCTGGTAGCAAAAACGGCCATTTTCGCTGGCAGAGGCACCATGAGCCAGTCCTTCACTGTTCCCATGCACACTTGCATTTCCGGTGCTAGGCAAACCCATTTCCATCATCTCCTTCAACTTCTGCTGCCTCACCTTGTCTTAGACAATTGTCCTTTTAACCAGCAACTTTCCAAATTTCATGTAATGTAGGGATAATTAATAACAGTACATTGCAAGTGTTCTCTGTATAATTTTAAATAAGTAATCTTTCTGCTTCCTTTACTCCCACAGGAGAAACTATTGTAAGAAGATAGAAGATTATATTAAGAATCCAAGAAGCAAGCTTTCTTGGAAGCTGGATTGGATTTCTTAGCGTACGAAAACAAACCAGAAAGCTTATTTGAAGCAAAGTTCTTATGAATATCTTGGAAGGCTTGAGTTGCGTTACAGCCAGTTCTAAACTATTCCTGGCAAATATTGGATGTTGTAAATAGAGGGTGAGTTTAATGATTATATAAGACTTGCAGAGCAGTGAAAAATAGTTTTTATTATAATAGATATGAAGCAGCGTTATATTTTTGTGCTGCCTTTCAATTATAAAATAAGGCTTGCATTTGAGAAACACTGTTCCTGCCTTTGGTTAGAATTCCTAATCTCTTGAATTTCTGCTCTTAAGAATAGATATTTACTTCATAGAATTATAGAATCATAGGGCTGGAAGGGACCTCACAGGCAGTGGTGGGCTGCAAACGGTTTAACAACCAGTTCTGTGAGCTTGTGTGTGGGCTTCGCATGCATGCAGCGTTCAACATTCAGCAATTTGAAGCCCAGTTACCTTCTAAGGCAGCCCCGGTAAGTAGAACAGCGGAGGCATGGAAATCAGCTGTGCCGTGTGAAGCAGCTTAGCCAGAAAGAAGGAAATATAGGACAGGATACGGCGGGGGTAGGTGGGCAGGCCCAGCCACTGGCCGTAACTACCAGTTCGCCCAAACAGGTCTGAACCAGCTGACTCCCATCCCTGCTTGGATGTCTTCTAGTCCAGGCCCCTGCCCAAGATAGGAGACCTCATTGCATCCCAGACAAATGGGTGTCCAATCTTTTCTTGAAGAACTCCAGCAATGGACCATTCACAAGTTCTGGAGGCAACCTGTTCAACCGATTAAACAAAAAAGAAAAATATAACAGAATAACAGATCTTGAAGGTCCTAGTCCAACCTCCTGCTCAAGTAGGAAACCAGTGGTGGGTTTCAAATTTTTTTACTACCGGTTCTGTGGGTGTGGCTTGGTGGGTGTGGCAGGGAAAGGATACTGTAAAATCTTCTTTCCCTCTCCACTCCAGGAGAAGGTTACTGCAAAATCCCCATTTCCTCCCGATCAGCTGGGACTTGGGAGGCAGAGAATAGGTGGGGGTGGGGCCAGTCAGAGGTGATATCTCCAAACTACTCAAAATTTCTGCTACCAGTTCTCCAGAACTGGTCAGAACCCGCTGAAACCCACCTCTGCAGGAAACCCTATGCCATTTCAGAGAAATTAATTGTTCTACTGTCAGGAAATTTGTCCTTACTTCCAGATTGGATCTTCTACACATTGCTTCTAGTTTTGTTCTCAGATACTTTGGAGAACAGGTTCTGATACTTTGGAGAACAACCTCTTCTTCCCTAGGACAGCCTCTCAAGTATTGGAAGACTGCTATCATGTCATCCCTAATCCTTCTTTTGTTAAGATAGACATATTGAGTCTATGCATTCAATGGGACTGGACAAAACCAAGGAAGCCAAATGAAATCTAGAATCCAAGTGAGCTTTAAGGCTTAGACAAATACATTGAGACTTAGGTTGCACATCTGACACTAATCAAATGTATAGTTCTTGTACATTTCCTCTAAAAATACAAGTTTAGAATAGAATAGAAGAATGGAGTTGGAAGGGACCTTGGAGGTCTTCTAGTCCAACCCCCTGCTTAGGCAGGAAACCCTACACCACTTCAGACAAATGGCTACCCAACATCTTCTTAAAAACTTCCAGTGTTAGAGCATTCACAACTTCTGGAAGCAAGTTGTTCCACTGATTAATTGTTCTAACTGTCAGGAAATTTCTCCTTAGTTCTAAATTGCTTCTCTCCTTGATTAGTTTCCACCCATTGCTTCTTGTTCTACCCTCAGATGCTTTGGAGAATAGCTTGACTTCCTCTTCTTTGTGGCAGCCCCTGAGATATTGCAACACTGCTATCATGTCTCCCCTAGTCCTTCTTTTCATTACTACTAGACATGATACCTAGTTGCTGCAAACATTTTATTTGTTATGGGTCACCCATAACACACACACTTGAATATCACTTTACAAAAGTTTCTGAAGGAAGAAAAAAAAACATTTGTTACAGAGAAAGAATAACGGAATGCTCATTAAAGTTTTCTACAGTGATTTTGGCCTAAAAATTCATACCAACGTTTTGCATAGCTTGCTTGACTTTACATGTGTCAGTGCTTTGCTCACTATAATTAATATGCTTGCAATTTACAGTACCAGCTTTTCATACCAGATTAAATTAAAGGCATTGTTCAGCATTGCATTTTTAACGACATAACTTCAAAATAGGAATCAATGTGTTCCATGAAAAGTCTGCACGTAGAAATAGAACAAACCTGAGGATTCTGGGTAAAAACAAAAAAGCTTAAGATAGCACATATATTGTTAAGAGTTACATGGCTGTAATAACCTGCAAAGTCTTTCTGTCATTTATTTATTATTTGTTTTATTGAATTTATTTTGGCCTCCCACTCCCAAAGACTTTCAACCAGAATAATGGGGTTGATGTCTATGAATGAATTGACAAAGAAGGATTGTTTTCTATTTCTCTTTTTCTTACTTTTTCTTTTTTTCTTTTCTTTTTTTAAATTTGTTTTATTTTTATAGACAAACATACAATACATAATCAATCCATCAGTCCATCATCTGAGTGCATTTTTTGTGACTTCTCCCTCCTGCTCAATTATTTCTCATATCTTAATATTTATCATTTCATTTGTTATAACATTTCTCCCCTCTTTCTTTACAATATTACTCTCTATATATCTCTTCTTTTCTTACTTTTTCTGTTACATGCTTCCCCCCCCCCTCAAAATCAGATTGTTAAAAACCTCTCAGAATATCACACAAACGCACACTGCGTACCTAAAAAATTTTTTGAAGGGACATGCAGACCTGTGAAACAAATTAATACCTTCTGCATATCTCTGCATATTGTATAATCCCATAAAAGTAAATAAGAGTTTTAAGTAAATAAGAGTTTTGTTTTCTTTCCAAATTTACACATTTAAAATATTTTAATTGCATTGATAAAGACATTTCTTCATTTGTTTTTATTAAGCTTGCTGATCTGTACCAGCTAAATCCAGTAGCATCCCGGACTGTGAATAACTGAGTAGGTGGCTTAGTGGCTAAAGACACTGAGCTTGTCAATCAGAAAGGTCGGCAGTTCAAATCCCTAGTACAAGTCTCCTGTGTGAGCAGGGGGTTGGACTAGATGACCTCCAAGGTCCCTTCCAACTCTGTTACTGTTAACTGGGTTAACTGATGAAAGCTCAGAAACCTGACCGGGAAAAAAAAAGATTGCAGGCTTAATTTAGCATCATAACCGTTGAATACACAGGGATTAAAACATTTTTTTAAAGATTCCTCATAATTAGCTGTAACCCAATTGATAAACCTCTGATAAGAGATTACATCTATTTTTATAATATCCTCCTTTGTAATGCTAGAATGAAACCTCCCCCGTGTTAGATTATATAAAAGGTTTAGTAAGTAAAAAAAAAAATAGCAACAGAAATTGATATGTATGTGCAAAATATAATGCTGCAGTTACATTGATACAACTCAGCTTCATGTTTTGAATAAAAAACCTACTGTGTCTTTCATTTTTCAGCATTAAATTGTTTTCCCCCATTTTACCTGTAAAACTGAGGACAGAGAAAAACAATTTTATAGGAAATTTTTACAAGAAATGCTCAGGTTTTGGCCTTGTAAAATTCCCTTCTGGCTGACTCTTTAAAACAAGTATGATTAATGTTGTATGTTCATCGCTATATAAAAAAAGATGATTTTGACTCTCCTAACTCTTAGGAGAATCAATTAATTTTTAATAGGGGTTTTCTGATAGCAGATATAGTCGCAGTGTGCTGAACCAAAGCAGTATAAACTCACAAGGGTACTTTCAAGTTGTAAACTTCTGTAGCTCTGGAGGAAAGCTACAGCTGCTTAGATGCCGCATCTAAATGAAAGCACTAAGCAGTGCACATATTCCAAGATCTCCTTTTTCCTTAGTCAGAAGAAACTTCTCTTTGGCCGCTAACCTCCTCCTAAGCACATAAAATTATGGATACTTTAAAGGGATATTATTATGGATCATTTCTGCATTTCGTGTGAGTGTGTGTGTTTATAGACCTAAGCACCACATAATAGAGTGAGCTAAAGTTCCTTGCCCAGCTCCTGCCTACCTAGCAGTTTGAAAGCATGCAAGTGCAAGTAGATTAATAGGTACCACTTTCGTGGGAAGATAACTGTCAGGGTATGAAAGAGTTAACAGCTGTAAACTGAATTGTAAACTGTAAGCCTGAAGCTGATACAACAGAATGAGGCAGCAGAGTTACTGCAACTTTAAGAAGCTGGGCCAGAAGCTGTCTTTATAAAAGGAAGCCATTAGAGAGCGTTCCTTCTTCCTCAAACCTTCTCATCCCGGATTATATTTCTTGTTCCCTAGTTGCAGGGGTGAAATCTAAAATTTCTTACTACCGGTTCTGTGGGCGTGGCTTGGTGGGTGGGGGTGGTAATGTGACTGGGTGGGCGTGGCCATTTTTTTTTTTTGCTTTTAAAACCATTTTTTCTACAACCTCTTCGGCTAAGAGGTTGTAAAAAAATGTTTTCAAAAGGCTCTGACGATCCCAGCTGAGTTCCCTGATCGGCAGAGGCTTTTTTAAAACTCAGCTGGGATCGTCATAGCATTTAAAAGAAAAAAAAAGGGGGTTTTTTCTTTTAAATGCCTTTGATGAGCCGCACGATCATCAGAGGCTTTTTTTTTAACTTTTAAAAGCATTTTTCGGCCGTAGTTGTAGAAAAAAATGCTTTTAAAAGTAAAAAAAAAAAAGCCTCTGATGATTGTGCGGCTCAGCTGGGCATGTGGGGGATTTTTGCTACCGGTTCTCCAAACCACCCGCCTCCATCGCTACCGGATCGGGCGAACCGGTCGGAACTGGAAGCATTTCACCCCTGCCTAGTTGTGTGTATTATTGCTTGTCCGTGTAGCTGTAAAGGTATTTAACAACGTATATGTGTGTTGTAGCTCCTAGGTTTACCTAATAATACTAGTTACGCTGGCTAAACTCTGACAGTAACAGTGTTCTGTGTGCCTTTGCTGTATAGCCATGCTTGCCAATGACCATGGAAAATGTTTTTGGACATTGCTGGCTCCCTCAGCTAAGAAATGGAAATGAGCACTGGGCCCTAGAGTTGGACACAACTGGAAAGGGAAACCTTTACCATATATTCTGTGTGTGTATGTGAACCAAGATATCTTAAATGGGTTAACTTACATAATGCATCCAAAATCTGGAAACCATGTCTCTTGTGTAATTGAAATTTGGCTAATTTTATAAAACATCCTGAAAACATAAAAATCATCATTTTTCTCACAGTAGTAACTGTGAGAGGGATCTTGGAGTCCTAGTGGACAACCATTTAAATATGAGCCAGCGGTGTGCAGCAGCTGTCAAAAAACCCAACTCAGTTCTAGGCTGCATAAACAGAGGGATAGACACAAGATCACGTGAAGTGTTAATACCACTTTATAATGCCTTGGTAAGGCCACATTTGGAATACTGCATCCAGTTTTGGTTGCCACGATGTAAAAAAGATGTTGAGACTTTAGAGAGAGTGCATAGAAAAGCAACAAAGATGATTAGGGGACTGAAGGCTAAAACATATGAAGAACAGTTGCAGGAACTGGGTATGTCTAGTTTAATGAAGAGAAGGACTAGGGGAGACATGATGGCAGTGTTCCAATATCTCAGGGGTTGCCACAAAGAAGAGGGAGTCAAGCTATTCTCCAAAGCACCTGAGGGCAGGACAAGAAGTGATGGATGGAAACTAATCAAGGAGAGAAGCAACTTAGAACTAAGGAGAAATTTCCTGACAGTCAGAACAATTAATCAGTGGAACAACTTGCCTCCAGAAGTTGCGAATGCTCCAACACTTGAAGTTTTTAAGAAGATGTTGGATAGCCATTTGTCTGAAGTGGTGTAGGGTTTCCTGCCTAAGCAGGGGGTTGGACTAGAAGACCTCCAAGATCCCTTCCAACTCTGTTATTCTATTCTATTCTATTCTATTCTATTCTATTCTATTCTATTCTAT
>WNWU01000021.1:11290931-11304643 GCA_012654045.1 Ptyas mucosa | reverse complement strand
ATTCTATTCTATTCTATTCTATTCTATTCTATTCTATTCTATTCTATCATGAAACAAAATGTCATAAAAGATTTCCTGTAGACAACCCCTGATGGAGTGGACTGTTTTCAAGACAGATCTCTGAATCTCTCCTTGAATCTTTAAGAACATTTACAATACATTAGAAGGTGAAGTAGTATTTGTGAAGGCACTGAGGAATCTGGTAAAGAAATATCTCTGAAACAATGACCCAATAGATCACAGGTTGTCTAGTTTGGTTTAAAAAAATATTTAGAATGCCTCACATGCACTGAGGCAATAAACATTGCAACAGTTCCCAAAGTTGTCCTCGAATTATTGTCCTCATGTTGCAAGGGACATGGATGATGCTCAGTGGCTTCCTAGGGTTGGCCTTTTCAAAGGAGCTTCTCTTGTGTATGTTTTTCAGAGAAAGACAGATCCTTGTCATCAGCGGGGGGGTTCCACATTTTGTTGCTACTGGTTCGACGTGCATTTGTACGCATGCTCGCTTTGCACATGCATGCACCTTCTGCGCATGCACCCGGCCTTCCATGCGTGGGTCCAGTCTTCCGTGCATGCGCCTGGCCTTTTGTGCATGCACCCGGCCTTCTGTGCATGCGCCCGGCCTCAGAACCGTGCCTACATAGGACAGCCTAGAGCTTTGCAATCTCAACTACTGGTATGAACCAGTGAATACCACCTCTGCTTGTCATCAAGTAAACTCCAAAACTGTAATGGGAATCATTTCCCAAGAAATTATTCCGAATAAAGTTGGGCAGGAGGTGGGATACCAAGGAATCCCTGTCACAGAAAAAGAAACAAGCTCAGTGTTTTGAATCCTGACTGCTTGACATTAAGAGCAAAAAGAATATTCCTCTTTGCTGTAAATCAGCTGCTGGCATGTGGAAAACATGAGATTACCAGGAAGCTCCAACAGCTTCATGGCAATTTTGTCAAAAATAAGAAGTTCATTATGCTAAAGCCTCTCCTCATTCTTCATGCTCTATCGATATTTGATCTCAGTGGTGGAAATTTTGGTGTGCCTTTAGGCTGTCTCTGTTTGGAAAGGCCAGTGTTGAATCCTTTTAATATGACTTTGTTTCAAATGCTGGAGAATTTGCTAAGCCAAGAGGGTCCTTGAAGGATAATCTGCTTCTCTGCAAGCCTACGGCCCTTTCTGAATCACCTAGTCCTCCAGCTGGCATTATTCTAGCACAAATATACACCAAACTTTCACTATACAAGCACTATAGAATAGCTGGCTTGATGTTTTTTTTGATAAATACGCTGATCGAAACCTTGGCAGACTTGGAGAGGAGAAATTTAGGGATGGTAACAACTGTTTCAATATCCTACCTGATTAAAGTTAATAAAACACCATACTTCACAGAGGAAAAGAGACAGTGGTGGTATTCAGCCAGTTTGGACCAGTTCGGGTGAACAAATGGTGGCGACCTGCAGGTGAGGGGGGGGGGGGGGGGCCTGGCGCTATACCGTCCTATTTAGCCACATTTTCTCAGCCACACACTTGTGTGCAAGCCGCACATGCGAGCAAAGCGCATGCACGGAAGGTCACATGCATGCACGGAAGGCGAGCGCTCACATTTTTGGTGCGCGGCGAACCAATGGTAAAATTATGCGAAACCCACCTCTGAAAAGAGAAGATGATGAAACTTTCTGCACAGAAGATGAAATGTGATGTTATGCTATGTAAGTTTTATATATATTTTTTTTAAATTTGATTTATATGCCGCCCTTCTCCGGAGACTCAGGGCAGCTTACAAGGCGTTAAGCAATAGCCTTCATACTTTTGTATATTTATACAAAGTCAGCTTATTGCCCCCACAAACTGGGTCCTCAATTTACCTACCTTAGAAAGGATGGAAGGCTGAGTCAACCTTGAGCCTGGTGAGATTCGAACCTGCAATAATTGCAGGCAGCTGATGTTAATAACAGGGCTTTAGACCACTGTACTATCCAAGGCTCTTGTATTACTAAACAACCTAACTTTTCAGGCAAAAGCAGTGGTGAAATACAAATTTTTTTACTACCGGTTCTGTGGGCATGGCTTGGTGGGCGTGGTGTGGTGTGGTGTGGCTTGGTGGGAGTGGTTTGGTGGGCATGGCAGGAGAAGGATACTGCAAAATCTCCATTCCCTCCCCACTCCAGGGGAAGGATACTGCAAAATCCCCATTCCCTCCCCACTCCTGGGGGAAGGATACTGCAAAATCTCCATTCCCACTCACTCCAGGGGAAGGATATTGCAAATCCCCATTCCCTCCCCACTCCTGGGGGAAGGATACTGCAAAATCTCCATTCTCACCCAACTCTGGGGCCAGCCAGAAGTGGTATTTGCAGGTTCTCCGAACTACTAAAAATTTCAGCTACCGGTTCTCTGAATTCCTCAAAATTTCTGCTACCAGTTCTCCAGAACCTGTCAGAACCTGCTGGATTTCATCCCTGGGCAAAAGGTTTTACAATTTAGTTGCAACTTATCAAATGACAGTTATTCCAGATAGGTCACAGAGAAGAGAAACACTATCTCTTAACACTATTAAGATCAGTCCAATAAGTATGGAAAGACCCTGTCCCTAAAAATACCTTGTTCCGAAGTTATTTAGTGTTTGTACAGTAAATAAGCATAATGTTACTTACCTTCCTGTCTTCAATATACTCTCTGGGTGGGACAGGATAGCATGTATATAAGGTAAGATAAAAAAAGAGCATATAGGCTCTGTATATGGAAGGGGAAATTATTGAATATAGATATTTTATCACTTCTATATTGAATTATTGCTTCGCTTTCATGTGCATACAAGCAATCAGTGTAGTTTTCTTTCTTTACACCTAATATTGTCATCCTTCCTGGATAAACCAGATAGGAAACATGACCAGATGAGCTAATTCTACTTCTTGTAAAGCTACATTAGCAGAATTTTATAAATCTGATTGTACAAACTTGCAATGCCACTTTTAACCACCTGAACATTAGGGCAGGTCCTTCCTAAATTTCTTCCTCTGATTGTCAATCCATTAGTGACTCCTCCCTCTCTCCCCTGATTGGTTCCTAGGCAGCATCTCTTGCTTTCATCTCCACACACAGTATTCCATTACAAATATGTAGTGAGGCATATATTACATTTAATAGAAATGTGCTTTAATATAAGAATTACTATCAACTTATATCCATTCTGTCAACTGCAGTATTTTGGATTATGACTCTTATCTATGTACCATTTCAAAATTTAATTTCCTCCCACATCAAGCTATCTTTGGCATCTAAAAATTAGGCCAATATTTCAAATTAAATAGATGTTCCTTCTGAATGCCACTAATATGTAATGGAAAGCCATGTAACATTGTGGTATCAAAAAGATGGTTAGGGGAAGTGCTTTTATGACTGTGGCACATACATTTTCAATTCAATATTTTATTTTGCATGAAAAAAGAATAATGGCACTAAGATGGCTAATTTTATGCAAGGAATTACTTCAGAGCTTCTTTTTAGCAGTTTGCTAGATGACTGGTAAAAATCTTAATAAATGGTATCAAAGTGAAAGAAAAGGAAGACATCACACACAGGGAGTGACTAGAGTTTGAAAGGTAAGGGAAATGTGGTTCATTAGTATCTATAGAAAACAAATACAGCTGCAAATGATATATAGACAGAGTATGATCCCAAAAAGATCCAACAGCATGAAATAAATGACAGGGTTGGTTCTAGGAAATGTGGTAACTTCAGCTCTGATTTATATCATATGATATATCATATGTAATGGAAGTGTTTTAAAATATGATGGGTCTGGAAGCCATTTTCTCAAACTGTATATCAAACAGCTGGTGTTGATATGCAATATCATGTATTGTCCTTCCCCCCCCCCCTGAACTCTGTTTTAGAACTCTGAAATACTTCCATAAAACATGTGCGCTTAAATGTATTAACCCTAGGAAGAAGGACTGTAGCCAGGCATTGGAAAAATACAATTTTTTCCTATATCATGCTGACTGAGGAATTCTGGGAATTGACATCCACACAGCTTACCATTACTAAGGTTGAGAAACATTGTCCTGCTGTAAAATATGAGACTTTAATCCAGTTTGGTCTAGCGATTAAGGCCCAGACTAGAAAGTGGGGGACCATGAGATCTAGTTCTGTATTACCCATGAAAGTTGGCTGTGTGTCTTTGAGCCAGTCACTCTCTCTCTCTCTCAGCCCAACACTTTCACAGGGTAGTTGTGGGAACAATAGGAGGAGGAAGTTGTGTGGGTAATGTTCATTACCTTGAGTTATTTGTAAAAATAATAATAAAGGTGGGATACAAATAATTAAATAAACAGGGACAAACTAATGGTACGATGCATTATGCTTTAGCAGGGACCACCCCCCAGAGCCAAATACACCAAAGGGGTGGCTGAAATGATGGAATCAAAGCTTTGTTAGATTTTCATGTGTGGTGAACCATTTTGGCAACCATATTGATTTTTTAATTTAACCATACTTTGTGGATGATCTTGCAGATAAGAAACATTTGGATGAGTGGTTCTTTTTGTATAATTGTAGGAAGTTTGTTTGTTTATTGCTGCTGTGTTCCTTGTCTGTTCGATACCAGGCATTCATGTAGCTAACAGACCAGAAAATACAATGGCTGTTTTTAAAGTGGTGGGGGGAGGGAACCCTCAATAAGGCCAACATCTAACTTTGTTCTCAGCTGAAACTTTGCTCTCCTTTCAAAGGGGCTTCAGGAATAACACTCTGACAACATTCTCATGACTTCTTCTCCTACAGGGTGGCCTTAGTTCCTTTTGGAGCCCTCCAATGGGGAGAATTCAGTGCGGGGTGCGGAGACCCACTCCTCACGTCCGATCTCGCCGCAACATCAGCCGGACCTCCTCCTCCTCTTCCTCCTCCTTCTTGTGCCATATCCATCATCGGATGTTGGCAATCATGTTGAGGATCCTATTTTTTGTCAACAACCACACGAAAAAGTGCTGCTGCGTTTTCTCCAAACCAGTCCCTTAGATTTTGAAGCCATGATGGACCTCGTTTGCCTTCAATCTTTCCCTGGAGGATTACATGAAATATGCTATATTTTTCTGGGTGTCACATCACATGTCTAAAATATTCTAACTTTCACTTTTTAATGGTTTTGATGATTTCCCTTGGCTTTCCCAGGTGGCTTATCACTTCCTCATTTCTGATTTTGTCAACCCAGTTTATATGTAACAGCTGCCTGTAAATCCACATTTCAAATGCTTCTAGTTTCTTCAAGATGCTTTCTGTCAAAGACAAACTCTCTACTCCTTAGAGCAGGATAGAAAAGATGTAACATCTGACAAGCCTGATTTTCAGTCTTAGGCTTATGTCGTGACTGCAGAAGACCTTTTTCATTTTGAAGAATGCTGTTTGACCTTTCTCTGTCCTTGTCTTTACTTCAGAGTTCATGTCCCAGCTTTCATGTAAATTAGAACTGAGGTACATGATCCTTTCAACTTTTTCTAGTAGTATTCCTTCCGAATTTATCAGAGGTAAATTAATGGGTTGTTCACTGACGACCATGATCTTGGTTTTTAAGGTGTTAAGCTTCAAGCCGTATTTTTCAGATATTTCTGTGACTCTGTTGATGGAGCTGAAAGTCTTTATGCTTACTGGCAATTCTCGTGATTAACAAAGCATAATTGATAAAACCCATGTTATTCATGTCACTATGAACAGTTAAGTAAACCAGCTTGACATATTCATAAGAGTGGGGAACATTTTTTATATAGAGTTCTCAGAACAGATGAAGGGAAGCTTAAGTTAACATGAAAAATATTCCCATGGACTATAGAAGGCAATAATAAGCCCTTTCTTTAATAAATCCAGAACAAAAGTCCTTAACTCCTCCACTTCTTTCCTTGGCCAGCTAGAAGTAGAGTTCCTAATGAGATCTGTATGGATATTTAAAAATTCTAAGTAGGAATTAACTGTCAGAGTGACTCCCTGTGATCATTATTTCATCAATGCAGGTATTAGCAGAAGAGAATGCAATGAATACAAAAATGCATATATTTATTTAGGTGCTGTAGGAAGTTAGCACTCACCCCTTTCCTAGAAAAATGAAATATTTTGGGAAATATTAAAAAGGCAGAATATTATGTTTCCCTGGATGAGAAATGGAGAAGCATGTTTTAAACATGAAGCAGCTCCCATCTTCCTGCCCCCACCCTTTGTCAATGGGCCAGAGGCAGAAACTCAATATTTGTCAATGGACCATCATCTGCAATACAATAGGACCCATCTAGCAACAGAAACTAACACAATAGGACCCATCTAGCAACAGAAACTCACGACATGGCACCTGGGAAGATTACATCAGCTAGCAAGGCTAGCTAAGACCCCCACCCCCTGGGAGTCTGACAACCAATCAGGATACTCTTTCTGGGCCCCAGGAAGTTCAAAGCCAGAGAAGGCATAAAACCTGGGGACTCACCGCATCTTGGCCCTTTTCTGTTCAGGAACTCAAACCATCCTGTCCATCCTGATCCTGTCCACCATTAAACCATCTTTCCAAGCAGTCTCCATGTTTCCAGTGTCTTTTTCCCCACTTGGAGCTGAACCCAGAAGAATATTTCTTCTTACACTGCATAAAGTACATTAAGTGGAATGGGTTGCCTCCAGAAATTGTGGGTGCCCCATGTGGGAACTTTTTAAGAAGACAGTCATTTGTCTGGAATGGTATAGGATCTCCTGCTTGAGCAGGAGGTTGGACTAGAAGATCTCCAAGGTCCCTTCCAACTCTGTTATTCTGTTAAAAATTCTGCATAGAATTTTTCCTTAATGTATGGTTTTGGGGTACATTTATTTTGAAATTAGAAGCTTGCTGCGATATTCAAAGAACTACAAAAACCACACTAATTATACCCTGATTTGTTTTGTATTTGGGGAAATGTAAATTTGTTCAGACGAAAGTCATGGTAGTAAATAAGCACCAAAAAAAATATCTTCAGCCCTGCCTGTTTTTCTCCTGTAAATCTCCAGAAGATACTTTATCTGGAACAGATACAGAATATAGAGCTGCTGTTATGGAAATCAGCCATTCCAAGCAAAAATTGACTTTTCTAAAGAAATTCTAATTTGGATAGAATCTACCTTTATTAGGGTAGATTTTACATCAATTGGAAAGAAATACAGTTTTCAAATACTGGTGTTTATGTGATCCTACACGTACCACACTGAGATAAAAATATCCACTTCAATTAAATGGTTCCAGACTAAAATTTCTTTTTGAACTTTCATGATCAATGTTATATTGAATCAGTGTCAATTCTGAAGATTTTTATAAGCAACTCTTTGATTTTTGTTCATAGAAAATGAGTGTAATTAGCAACGCTTCTATAATTTTGGACAGAGATTGATTCCTTTTAGATAAATGTTGCTATGCTTATATTTGAAGGATAGTCCTCTAAAAATTAAGAGTGGAAAGAAGATGTATTATATGTTATTAAACATGTTAGTTAGGACTGCCTGTTTAATAAAACAGATTACAGCTACCCAGTAAGGTACAGGAGCAAAAACACTGAGATTTCCTGAAGAATATAAAACCATTTCTAATTAATCAACTCATTTCACTGAGTTCGTACTGTGAAAGCCTGCAAAGGAATATAAAACCCTTTCTACTGATGATGGTTTAAGAAATAAAACTGAAGATGAACAAATAGGAGCCAAAAATAGTTGCAAATTGCCATGCGAGTGGCATGTTTGTCTTCCTGCCAGAAAACCACCTGGGATATATTTGCAGCAAATGCAGCCTTGTAGCAATTCTTCAAAAAGTAAAAGAATTGAGGACAGGAAATAACTAATGAGAAAGGGACGAGATTTATCTATTTAAAAAAAAGGAGACTCTGTAATAGGCAGAAGAATCTACACTCCATAAGAAAGATAGGAGGGAGGGCAATGGTTATGAATAACATTTGCAAAATTGGGTGAAGAGTAGAAAAAAAAGGAGACTACACAAAAGACTGAAGAGAAAAAGGCAGAAAAAGAAAGTTTCTATAAGAAATGGAAATAGGTGGAAGAGTATAGATTGCAGAGTACAAATAATATTGAGAGTAATCCAAAACTTCAGAGGAAAAGAAAAACTTAGAATGAGCTGAGATTAAGAAAGTGCTCCTTAAATATGTTCAGTGCTCCTTAAATATGTTCAAAATGATTGTAAGGGCAAGATTGATAGAAACATGGTCTTGTAGGAAGTTAGCACCCACCCACCCCTCCTAGAAGAATGAAATATTCTAGGAAATATTAAAGAGGCAGAATATTATATTTCCCTGGATGAGAAAAGGAGAAACATGTTTTTAAAGACAAAGCAGCTTCCTGCAGCTCCCGGCCTCCGCTTCAGCTCCAGGCTGGTGGGATTAAGATGTAGCCCTCAGAACATGATAGGATTAGCCCTCTACCCATCTCACCACATGGCACCTGGGAAGATTACATCACCCAGCAAGGCTCAACCAAGCCTGGGACACAGACACCCTGCAAAGTTAGTTAAGACTACTGCCCCCTGGGACTCTGACAGCCAATGGGATACATTTCTTGTACAGAAACAAGAAACTCTAAGGCAGGACCCAAGAGAGTGTATAAATATATCCCTCTCTCCACTCCATGTGCCTTTTTGTCCAGGATCTCAAACAATATCCACCATTAAAAACCATCTTTCCAAACAGCCACCATGTTTCTAGTGTCTTTCTCCCCACTTGGAACTGAACCCAGATGGACATTTCTTGTAACAATTTCTCTTTAGTATAAATCTGTGGAAAGTATACACCAGAAATCTTAGAAAATAATGCCAAGAGATTCAAGCCAGCCCTTCCCCCTTTAAGAAAACCCCGGGGAAAAGCACCATCTGAAAGGAACACTTAAGTAGAGCCATTAAGATAAGGGGAACTAAAAATAACTCACCTGGAACTTCCTTTTTCCTCTTTCCTGGCAGAATTAACCCCCAGGATAGGAAAGACAAAGCTCCAGGAACAGGATTAACCCATTAGGGCAGGAAGACACAATTCAGAGAATCACCTTAACTAAAGGCACACACAAAATCTCATCAAACCACACAAACTTCAAAGGGAAAATGGGTATAAAAATCCATACACTTATCATGCTACTCTGCTTGCAAGCCAGGAACACTTGAGTTGTGTCACTACTTTTCTTGCCTTCCTGAATTAAAGGATCCTCTTTCTGACAGCTGCTTCCATGTCTATTTCTTCTCAGCATCGGTGACTGCTTCCCAGCTGGGAAACAAACCAGGGAAATTTCTTCCAACAAATCTTTGAGGCTAAATCTAGAATTTTGTTATAAAGTACTGGAAGAAGAGGTTGATGATCTGGCCAAATTCTTATGGGTTTTTCTTGAGAAATCCATGAAGTGCCAGATGACTGGAAGATAAATGATGCCCTTACACTGAAAATAAGAAGATAACTTCTACAACAAATTGTAGGAAAACTGTATGTATAATAGACAGTTGACTTGAATTCATCAAAGCACTTGATAAAGGAATCCCTACTGTACTGATCAATTAGCTAACTATATATGACTTGGGTGTCATGGCAATATATAGCTGGGTTGAAACTCCTTCTCAAAGGCAGTGCTTATCAGTGCTACTTCAGCACAACAGAGATAAATATCAAACCAAGTCTACTAAATAGAGTGCCCCAAATGTTGGGCCTTGTATTCTTCATCATTTTCAGTAGTGGGATGCTGCCGGTTTAACAACTGGCTCAATGAATGCATGCTTCATGCTGAAAATGGAGCATTTAGAAGCTCAGCTGCTTACCTTCCATATCAGCAACGGTAAGTAGAACAGTGAGGGAGGGGAAAATCAGCTGTGCCGCATGATTGAGATGAGCTAGAAAGCAAGAAATAAAGGACAGGATAGGGCGGGGCAGGTGGGTGGGGCCAGCTGATCGTTGGAGCTACCGATTCGCCCAAACAAGTCCAAACTGGCTGAATACCACTTCTGATCATTTTCATTAATTACTTGGACCAACAGATTATGCTTACTAAATTGACTGTCCCTCATGTTTTAAAAAAATATCAAATGAAGAAGTATCAAATGCAAAATATCTGGTATCTCAGCCCTTGTGGGGGAAAAAAAGCTATTGGATTAAGACTTAATTGAAAACAATCAGCAGTGGGAGGGGGTTTAAAAGATGATGTTTTAGATTGCATCAGCAGAAGTTTCCAAATCATATGAATTAGTTATTCCACTCTGTTCTGCTTTGCTCAGACCCAGTCTTGAGAACGATATCCACTTTAAGAAGGAGTTGAAGAAATTAAATATGTTCTGAGAAGGGTAGGGAAGATTGATCATCATTAAAAAAAATAAGCTCTGTGAAAAGAGATAAAAGAACTGCTTTACTTTGAGAACGGATGACTGGTCCCAGCTACTGTCGTTAAGTGAGGAGTATCTGTAAAGCAATGTAATTGACATTCAAAATGACACCACATAAATTATGTTGGACCTCTCCAACTAAAGAGACATCTGTATTGGTTTAGTACAGTACTAAACGGTACTGGATGTTGGATGATCTGATAGTCATCCGATCTCTGAGAACTTCTCATCTCAAATGTATCTCCCAGATCCCTTAAAGGTAAAGGTAAAGGTTCCCCTCGCACATATGTGCTAGTCGTTCCTGACTCTAGGGGGCGGTGCTCATCTCCGTTTCTAAGCCGAAGAGCCAGCGCTGTCTGATGAAAATTCTGTGGTCATGTGGCCAGCATGACTAAATGCCAAAGGCGCATGGAACGCTGTTACTTTCCCATCAAGGTGGTCCCTATTTTTCTAGTTGCATTTTTACATGCTTTCGAACTGCTAGGTTAGCAGAAGCTGGGGCAAGTAATGGGAGCTCACTTTGTTATGCAGCGCTAGGGATTCAAACTGCTGAACTGCCAATCTTTCTGATAGACAAGCTCAGGGTCTTAGCCACTGAGCCACTGCATCCCCTTTTCCCAGATTCCTTAAGAACATGTAAAAACCATCACAGAAAATGAGCAGACGTTTTACAGTGAGTGAAAGTCTTGACTTGGAAAAACAAATTTTGAAAGTTTAGCAGAATACAGGAAATTTCACCAAATTTACAAAAACATTACTGTGCATAAGTTTTCAACTCATAAAACATAGGAAGATGCATAAATTGATCTGTTGACCTATAAACATACACATTGCAAAATGCTCTTTTATAAAAGACAAAATCATTTAATTTATAATTCCTTACAAATAAAGAAAGAAAAAGAAATCAAACCAAGGAACAGGATGAAGCATCCTTTTAGATGTAAATAGTAGATTCTTTTTCAAACCACAAGTTTTTATTTATAAGAAGTAACTGTAAGAAGTAATTGATGAGGCCACAGTTGATGATTCCTTACAATGGACGGATTCTTTTTATCTTTCTACCCTAGCTCAAAATTTCAGATTCAAGTAAAAAAAAAAAATTCCACTGTAAACCTGTGGGTGGAAAGGATAAGGTTGTGTTTTATGATACATTTTGATGAAAAAAAAATACTGGCTTGTTCAGCATAACTGAAAGCATATGGTATTTTTCAGAGTATAAGACGCTCCGGACTATAAGACGCACCTACCTTTTTTGGGGAGGAAAACAAGAAAAAGAAATCTGCCTCTGCCTCCCAGCAATCTGCCTCCTTGCAGCAAACAGCAAACAGCAAACAGCCTGCTTTAGTTTCATTTTCATTTTCAGCACATCCTATTAGCACAAGAAAAAAAAAATCTGCCTCCCAGCAATTTGCCTCCTTGCAGCAAACAGCAGAGGCCAGCGCAGCAATAGCCAATGGCAATCCCTGCAGCCTGAAACAGCTGAGGATCAGGAGGCCCATCTAACCGACAATCAGCTGTTTGTGCTTATCAGGCTGTGCTGAAGCTGAAATGGGCTGTTTGCTGTTTGCTGCAAGGAGGTAAATTGCTGCGAGGCAGAGGCCAAAGGGTGGGGGCCAGTGGGGTGGGTGGGGCTACATTCGGTGTATAAGACACACCTAAATTTTCACCCTCTTTTAGGGGGGGGGGAGTGTGCCTTATACTCCAAAAACTACAGTATATTAAAAACACCTTCATTGTTTTCTTTTACAAGGACATTGCCAGGGAATTTGGTCACAGCAAGCAACCTGCCTTTCATAAAAATATGTTTACCATTAACGGGCCTTTTCAAGAAAACCCCAATAAGCTACCTGAGTTCAGGATATCTTATAAAATGGTTTAAAAAAAAAAAACACCCCAAAACATTGTGGTAGGAGAATGTAACTTTTAAAAAATCCTCTTTAATTTCGTACGTAATTTCATTGTCAGGTGCAACTGAAATAGTCGGATGTATCCATAGTGTTTAATTTCAATGTCCAGTTTCTAGCCAACAAATCTTTTACCAGCACAGATTGCATTATCGTTTCACTCCAGCTGCAGAGTTCTAATCATTGGGTGACTGAATACTTCCAATCACTGATATGGAGGTTGAGATTTCTGAGATTTTTTTTTTTTAAAAAAACCTCTTGTGCCTTGATTCATAATGGATCTCTTGTTGACTCACTGTAAGTTTCTTAAGCAGAAAAAAGAAGAAAAGTAAGATCGATAAGGTTTACTAGGGAGAATAATGTACTGCCTGCAGGAGGGTTAGCCATTTCAGCAATTTATCACCTGAGGGCAACTTTGTCAGCGGAGATTTAATAAAAAAAAATATGTAGCAAATCAAAACTCAACAGGTAAAGGGCAATTCCATATTGGATTGAACGGACGCTGCCCAAACCCTCTATTATACTGAAATGACTTATTGCTAGTTTGCAGCTTAAGCCGGCCGAAAGAGCAACAGGTATGGCAAAGTAGGTTTCGGTTAAGCAACTTCAACTGACTCTATTATATACCTACTGAGAACAATTCAGTATGTTGACGGGGTAAAATCTGAGCAAGGAAGATTAAATCCAATTAGCTTCCAAGGATGAATTTTTGCCTAGAACTATTAGACACACAAAATAATAATAATAATAAAAAAATACGTTGGAGCCAAAGTCACATAGCATCATGGTAAAACATGTTTTATTGCTATAAGTTTACGGTTTTAATTACAGATATTATTATTTTTTAAAAAATAAGACGTGCTATTCAATTTAGCAAATTCCTCATGTGCTTTAGTGAACTTTAGATGTAACAATAAAATCTGTGCACACATTGTATGGCTCTGTGTTTCTGAAATGCTTGTTCTCATTTTATACATGGGCAAATTATATAAAATATGAAAAATACATGAAAAATATAAACAGAAAATTGCATATATTTTAATGGACATTTCCTTTCCCCCACTTCCTTTATTAAATCAAGTGTTTACTATAATTTATACCTCTATCTGTCTCTGTCCAATGGTGGGATTCAAAAAATTTTTCTACCGGTTCTGTGGGTATGGCTTAGTGGGCGTGGCACGTCATGGCTTGGTGGGTGTGGCAGGGGAAGGCTACTGTAAAATCTCCATTCCCTCCCCACTCCAGGGGAAGGTTACTGCAAAATCCCCATTTCCTCCTGATCAGCTGGGACTCAGGAGGCAGAGAATAGAAGGGGGCGGGGCCAGTTGGAGGTGGTATTTACCGGTTCTCCAAACTACTCAAAATTTCCTCTACCGGTTCTCCAGAACTGGTCAGAACCTGCTGAATACCAACTCACTCACTCCCTCTCTCTCTCTCTCTCTCTCTC
>WNWU01000021.1:11271005-11290831 GCA_012654045.1 Ptyas mucosa | reverse complement strand
CTCGCTCGCCCTCCCTCCCTCCCTCCCTCCCTCCCTCCCTCCCTCCCTCCCTCCCTCTCTCCATGAACACAGAGACCCACATATTCTAAGTTCATTCAAAGGAAATGCCAAGAAAATTTGTGGATCTCTTGAAGTTTTTTTTTTAATTGAATACTTTTTTGGTAGGATTTAAAATTAAGCAGGAGTTTTTAGTATTCCTGTCTACAAATAATATCAAATCAGTATCAGTCTTGTTCTTCCTGACCTCTTTCATAGGTGAGATGATAGTGTGATCCACAACCAGATAAAAGCAAAATACTTTTGCTTTATTTTAGTGCTATTTAACATTTCACCCAAGCCCCTATATATTATACTTAGCTTTAACCATGATATCCTGAAACAGGACTTTTTCAAACCATAATTTCCAATATAGTTTAGCTTTAATGAATCATAGTTAAGATGAAATACAGATTGAGATTTGCTTATAATGCTAATTCTGGTTAATTGAGAAAGTGGATTCCACATTACCAATCTCCTGTGACCCCTTCATCAATTGGGAGACAACTTTGCATTAAGTGGGAGATCAAACAGGTTCCTGATGAGCAAACTGACAATTTTGTCATCCAAAAGGTAGAGAAGGCAACTAGAGGGTCAGCTATACTGGACTTAATTTTTACTAACAGAGAAGAAATGATAGAGGGGGTTGAAGTTTCAGGAACTTTGAGGGACACCATGTCATACTGGAATTCAATATGATTTAGACACAAGTAATAGAATAAAATCAAACTAATACCCTGTTTTCCCCAAAATAAGACATCCCCTGATAATAAGCCCAACTGGGCTTTTGAGCTCATGGCAATAAGGCCAAGCACTTATTTCAGAGTTCAAAAAAATATAAGACAGGGTCTTATTTTCGGGAAAACACGGTATCTTAGGCTTTACAAGAGCTGATTTTAACAAACTTTGAGAAAGCTTGGGAAGGATTCCATGGATGAAAATCTTAAAGAGAAAAACAACTCAAGAAGCTTGGCAAACTCTAAAATATAGGATTATAAAACTCGAGTCCAGCACAGCACCACTGGGGGGAAAAAACAAATCCAAGAAACCAGCATGTGCATTAAAAACCGGCTGATAAACTGAAAGACAAAAAGGACAAATATAAAAAATGGAAAGAGGGACACATAACTAAGGCAGAATACCAGCACATAGATCAAACCTGCAAAGATGAAGTCAGGAAAGCTAAGGCTCAGAATGAACTAAGACTTGCAACAAATGTCAAAAATAATTTTTTTAAAGCTTCTTTCAATATGAAAAAAAACAAGAAAAAAGTGAAGGAAACAATTGATCCACTAATGGGAGAAGATGGCAAGGAAGTGATAGGCAGCAGGAAGAAAGCAGAGAGTCTTAACTCATTCTTTGCATCTGTCTTCACACAAAAGGAAAAAATAGCCCAACCTACTAAAATTAGAAACATAAAAGACAGACTAGGAATACAAGTAAAAATTGGCAAAAAAAAAGGGGGGGGGGTTTAAGACAACACCTATCCACCCTAGATGAGTTCAAATCAGTAGGACCAGGTGGATTATATCCCAGCGTTTTGAAGGAGCTGAGAGACATGATCGTGGAACTAATGAACCATATATTTCAAAGATCCTGGAGCATCAGGGAACTACCAGAGGACTTGAAAAGAGCTGCTGTGATTCCCATCATCAAAAAAGGAAAAAAATAGATCCAGGAAACTCCAGATCAATCAGCTTAACATCAATACCTGGGAATATCCCAAAAAAGTTAATCAAGCAACAGGTCTGTGAATACCTAGAAGCAAACAAAGTCATAACCAGAAGCCAACACATGTTAGTCAAAAGCTGATCATGCCAAACAAATCTTATTTCATTCTTTTGAAATGTTATAGGGTATCCTGCTTGGGTCGGGAATTGGATTGAAGGACCTCCAGGGTCTCTTTCAACTCTGTTGTTCTGTTCTGTTATTCTGTTACTCTTTCTATGATTACATGTATCCATCCCATCAAGGCCAAAGACAGTCCAGAATGAATTGGATCTCCTGCCATGGGCAGGGGATTAGACTAGAAGACCACAAAATATCCTTCCAACTCTATTATTCTATGTTCTATATGTCAAGGTTCCGACTAATGAGCCCAAGTAAATGAGAATTCTGAGACTAAGATCTCCCTCAAAGAACTTCTATATTGGGCACATCATATCCAATCTGGTCGACTGAGCATGGAGGTGAGCTAAACCAGTAGCTTGGGTAGCCCCCGGCTCTAATGTAGTGGAAGGGGAGACCCATTACAAAGTACGGAGGATCCTAGACTCTAGACTGTATAAGGGAAAACTGCAATATTAGTGTAGTAGAAGGGTTACCCCCTATCAGAAGCTACATGGGTAAAGAGTAAGGACATAAGGGTGAATAAACTAGTCAAGAAATTCCATGAGAAAAATCCCCAGAAGCCAAAGGAACCACCGGTTGATGGAAGGGGTGACTAGTAATGGATTAATTTGTCTGTACTTGATATTTTCCAGGTACTTCTCACTCACTAGGGGGAAATTCAGCTGTCAACTTCAAACCTAACCTGGCAGAAGCCATTTTGCTATTTCTCAGTTGCCACATACTATGGGGGAGGGAGAGGAGGATGGAATGCATTGCTATACGTAACACAGAACTGTCTTGTGGGAACCAAGGTCATCTCTACAGGTGTTGGATGGAGATGGATAGGAGTGCCTAGGGAGCCCGCATATTAACCTAATTGGACAATGTGACCTGTGACACTGGGGAGGGTGCCATTTACTTTTTAACTATACTGAAACTGCAGGAAATATTTAGAGCTGGTTTTACATTTAATCGTGCCGATATGATGTGCCCAATAAAGAAGTTCTTTGAGACAGATCTCAGCGTTCTGATTTGCTTGGGCTTGTTAGTCAGAATCTTGACACTATGTTTATGATTAAAATGTTTCCTTGAGTTTTATAGCTTATATTGGTACCAGTGTGGGATCAGTCAGGTACACCTTAAAGTAGCCATGTCTTTTCCTAGCTTGCATATCTGTCACACGACGTCAAGAAAAGATACTTTTGGTTAAATATTTCCTGAAATACGTCACATGCGACCCCCACACACTTGGAATTACATTGTGTTCTTTGTATATGGAGTGTTGCACATCCCTAATTATGTGGGGGGTTTTCCTGAATGCAATCCAGAGACTACAGCTGGTGCAAAATGCAGCTACCAGTGTGTGCCAAGAACAGCTGTTGGAGGTCATGTATAATTGATTCGGAAGGAATGACATTGTTTGTCTATTTGTTTCTGAACCGTATTTGAGGTATTAGTGCTATTCTACAAATCCATAGCCCAATTAGGGCAGAGTTATATGAAAGGATTCTGATATAAGAATAGCCATGCTTTTATATCAAAAGAGAGGGGGGGGGATTGTTACTTTTTTTAGTATAGTAGCTATTAAGCAAATTATATTGAACTATATCTGCAATTTGGGGATGGTTTTAAATAATAAAAAAGTGAGATTTTCTGCTTATAAGTAACAGAACAACAGAAAAACAGAGATGGAAGGGACCTTGGAGGTCTTGTAGTCCAACCCCCTGCTCAAGCAGGAGACCCAATACCATTCCAGACAAGTGGCTATCTAATCTCTCCTTGAAAACCTCTAATGATGGAGCACCCACAACTTCTGGAGGGAAGCCGTTCTACTGATTAATTGTTCTAACTATCAGAAAAATTCACCTTATTTCCAGGTTGGTTCTCTCCTTGATTAGTTTCCATCTATTGCTTCTTGTATTGCCTTCAGTCTATCTGTAGAATAGGTTGACCCCCCCCCCCTTCTTTGTGGCAGTCCCTTGAATATTCGAATACTGCTATCATCAGCATAATCAGAGGTGGGTTTCAGCAGGTTCTGACCAGTTCTGGAGAACCGGTAGTAGAAATTTTGAGTAGTTTGGAGAACCGGTAAATACCATCTCTGGCTGGCCCCGCCCCCATTTATTCTCTGCCTCCCGAGTCTCAGCTGATCGGGAGGAAATGGGGATTTTGCAGTACCCTTTGCCTGGAGTGGGGAGGGAATGGAGATTTTACAGTATCCTTCCCCTGCCATGCCCACCAAGCCAAGCCAAGCCACGCTCACCAAGCCATGCCCACAGAACCGGTAGTAAAAAAAATGTGAATCCCACCATTGAGCATAATGTATAAATAAAGAATTCTCTCCCCCCGCCTCCAACAGTTATATGAAATTTGTACATGAGGACATGAGCTAATGTAACATTTCTCTCTCTCTCTCTCCTTCTCTCTCTCTCTCTCTCTCTCTCTCTCTCTCTCAGAGCTTAAGAGAAACTGAGAGAGAGTGATTGGCCCAAGGTCACTCAGCATAAAAGCTTAGGCCTTTTAATACAATGTGTTGATCTAAAAAGGTGCTCCCAGGCGCTTATGGCTGCCATAAACCTATGCAGTTCTGCCCTTAGCTTATGATCTGCAAATCATGACAACTTTTCTTTTGGTTCAAACCAGTCTGCTGCTGATCAAGAAGCTTCTTCCATCTGAGCAGGTTCCTTAGGGGGTCCTCCTGAACCAACTTGCTCGGGCTGAAGAAACTCCTTGAATAAGCAGCAAAACTTTTCAGATCACAAGAAAAGAAGTTCCCATGACTCAACTTCCAGACAACTTCTACTTGGAGGACTGAGAATGTTCACTGACTCTTCTAACTGTTTTCCCCACTTTCCTCCTCCTTGATCTTTCCTTCTCCAACTGGCTTTTCCTGTTCCTCTGTGAGGGCCACTCTGCTTTTCCTTAATCCATTCTCTAGTTGTCTTCCTACTCTGGCTTCCCTTTCTGTGTTGTTCTCTTTTTAATCTCTTTAGTCAGTATTCCTTATCTGTGGTAAAGCTGGCTGGGAGTGGTGGGAGTTGAGATTCAATAATACCTGGAGGCAGTGGTGAAATGTAAAATTTGTTACTACCGGTTCTGTGGCTGTGGCTTGGTGTGTGTGGGGGTAATGTGACTGGGTGGGCGTGGCCAACTTTTTTTTTTTACTTTTAAAAGCATTTTTTCTACAACCTCTTCAGTGGAAGAGGTTATTTAAAAAAATGCTTTTAAAAGGCTCTGATAATCCCAGCTTAGTTGCCTGATCGTCAGAGGCTTTTGTTTTCTTTTAAAAGTATTTTTTTTGCCTTTAAAAGAAAAAAAAAAGCCTCTGAAGATCAGGCAACTCAGCTGGGATCGTCAGAGCCTTTTAAAAGCATTTTTTTACAACCTCTTCAGCTGAAGAGGTTGTAGAAAAAGTGCTTTTAAAAGGCTCTGATGAGCCCAGCTAAGCCGCACAATCATCAGAGGCTTTTTTTTTACTTTTAAAAGTATTTTTTTCATTTCATGCTTTTAAAAGTAAAAAAAAAGGCCTCTGATGATCGCGCAGCTCAGCTGGGCATGGGGGGGGGCAGGGATTTTTGCTACAGGTTCTCCAAACCACCTGCCACCATCGCTACCGGATCGGGCGATCCGGTCCGAACTGGAAGCATTTCACCCCTGCATCTCTGGATAAAACCATGTGTCCTTCACAAGCTATACTAAGCTATTTTCCTCTTCTCTTGCATCCCCCATCATAGCTATTCAGAAGTTCAGTTTTATTTGCATGCTGTTTTCATTTCAGTAAACAGACATTGTTGCATCCTCAAATGCCACCAGCTCTTAAAGCAGTAGAGTTCAATGGTATTATCGCCTACTTAGGGACAAAGCAGCAATTTCATCAACAATTTCTTGGCAAGAAAATGTTGTTAAGCTGCTCTTGTTTACTTGGACAACACACTGTGCGGCAACACGATTCTCATGCCATAATTTTTGGGGTATTAAGGGATGAATATAAAGATTAAAACAACACGGGTAAGCAAGCCTTGCTGTCATTTTTTTTAAAAAAAGCTGTAATTCAATCAACAGAAGTGAGATATTTTAAATTCTGTGGAAACTTTAGTGCCGATAAATACTTCCGAACTCTTAAACTAGATGTGTCTGGAGTCATTTTTTTTCTTCAGCTCAGAAGGTTATGTAGCTACCATCTGTGAAACAATGATATTTTTATTCTATGTTCATTCCTTTCACAATTGGCTGACCAAAGATCCCCCCCCTTTTTTAAAAAATCACCAAGGCTGCCTAAAAGACTTCCAAAAGAAACTTCCTGTTGCAAAAATAAACCATGTGAATGAAGAAGGCCATGAACCTGCTAAGTTTAGGGTACCAAACCACACTGTGTTTCCTCAGTTACTCTTTATATTTCAACACCGCTTTTCCAAATATCCCATTTTTGCAGTGTTAATTAATGTCATCACTTGCTGGGCATACTTGACAGGACAGAATGTACGTGGGAGGTTTTGGGATGCATTTCTGGGGCTATAATTGTTAACTTTTTGTCTTTCTTCCTATTTATCAATATGTTTCTGCAAACTTAGGTTCACTTTAGTGAGTCATTTCTAATGAATGCCCCATGCCATATGGAAAGATCTGCCTACTTTATTGCAGCAAGATGTCAAAGCAGGACATCCATTCATGGCCACAGGCATGGAGCTGTTCACTTTCTGCTTCCAATTCAGCTTCCAATTATTCATATTAAAGCAGAACTGCATTTGATCAGAGCCAGTGGGCCAAATGAGTTAACAATTGGTAAACCATTCATGAAAAGGTGGCAGTTTTCTTTCCTGTGTTTGCAAAAACAAGAGAAAAGTAGTTTGGATGGGTTATGTTATTCATCTCTACCATCATAATTTATAACTGGATGGGTTCCATTTAACATAGCAGGTTCCAGATTGTGCAAGTCTACCGTATTTTTTGGAGTATAAGATGCACCTTTTCCCCCCAAAAAAGAGGGTGAAAATCTGGGTGTGTCTTATACTCCAAATATAGCCCCGCCCAGCTTCTCAAATGTAGGTTTCAGAGGCTGAAAAAAGCATCAGAAAAGAAGCCTGCAAACAGCTTCAGAGGCTTTTTTTCTGAAGCTCTGTTTCGAAGGCTTTCAAAGGCAGAAAAGAAAGTTTTTTCTGAAACGGAGAGGAAAATCAGCTTTTTTCTTATTTTCCTCCCCAAAAACTAAGGTGTGTCTTATACTCCAGTGCTCTTATACTCCGGAAAATATGGTAATTTAGAAGAACATGAGACATGAGTCTCATGAGTACCAGTGGTTTTAGTCCCGTCAGCCAGAGGGAAAAAAAATATGGGGTACTAGAAGTTCCACTCCTGAACTACTCAACTGCAGGTTCCTTGCACCAAAGCTTCCTTTAGCTTTTCTTTTGTACAAGCACATCTATTTTAGAAATTTTTATTCTGCTCTTTTTGCTCAGAATAAGATGTTTTGGACCATAGCATCCTGAAACAGCCAGAATGATAATCAGGAATGATAAAAAAACTACAGACCAAAAACATCCCAATGTTAGTTACCAGGCAGTTTTAGACACTTCATACCAGATACTGTAGGTGAGGTGTAATGGGCTACCTGCCAATTCTTCATTGGGTCATGATTTATAGCATACTCAAGTAAATGTTTTCAGATAAACAGAAAAAGAATATGCTGGATCTCTTTATACTGTATTCTTCCTTCTTTTTCGAATAAAGATAAAAGGAAAGGTTTCCCTTGTCTAGTTCAGAGGTGGTATTCAGCCGGTTTGAACCGATTTGCCCAAACCGGTAGTGGAAATCGCGGGTATGCCATTCTATTTAGGCATGTTTTTGAGGCCGGGTGCATGCATAGAAGGCACACATGCCAGCAAAGCGCATGCACGGAAGGCTGGGCACATGCGTGGATGCACATGCGCTCACATTTGAGAACAGGTAGGGAAAGTAAGTGAATACCACCCCTAGTCCAGTTGTGTCTAATTCTAGGGGGTGGTGCTCATCTCCGTTTCCTAGCCAAGGGAGTTGCATTGTCCAAAGTTGCTTCCATGGTCACAGAGCATGAATATATACTGAGGAGTATGCAATGCTGTTTCACAAATGACATTATTCAACAGCATTTTGGCGTGGCACCAATTATAGAGAAGATGAGAGAAGGCTGTCTCTGCTGGTATGGACATGTCCTGAGAGCACACCTTCCACTGTTGCTAAAAGTGCCTACCAACTAGAAGTCAATGGCCGGTGACTTCACAGGCGTCCAAAACAGAGATGGCAAGACACCATTAACAAAGATATGCAAGTCGATGCAGCTGACCGTGCAAAGTGGCATTCAATGATCCAAAAGGTAGACCCTGCACTTGCGGGAATATGCTATGAAGAGGAAGAATTATGGAATGCTGTTACCTTCCCACTGAAGTAGCATGTATTTATCTACTTATATTTGCTATTGAACTACTAAGTGGCCAGGAGTTGGGGCAAGGAAGATAGCTCACCTGTCAGCTTTGGAAGCCATATTAACACCATATTAACAACACAGTGCTCTGGTCTCAAACTGCCAACTTTTCAGTTGACAAACCCAGCATCTTAACCACTAGGCCACTGCACCTCCCCATTGATGAATTAATTATTTTTTTCTAAGATCGAAAGATGCTCATTGAGCATACAAGCATTTCCATCTTTGGCTTTCCTTGGTATTCACTGAAATGAATGAGTTGACTCTACAGATGGACTCTGAATACCAGAGAATGTTTTATATGGTTTCTTTCTTAAATGTGAGGTAAAAACATGGAAGGTTCCCATACTGTAGAGGCAAATACGTTGAATTATTGGATGAGTTGGCTTTGAAATGATTTCAATTATATCTATATTTCTGTGCATAAAGAGAAAAAGCTTCTTTTAAAAGGATTTTTATCCCATCTTCTTTTTCATATACAACACAAAGCAGCAAACATGCCAGCACTTCTTCCTACTCCTTTCCCTACAACAAGAACCTTGTGAGAGGGCTGAGAGAGAGTGACTGGCCCAAAGTCAGCCATTTTTTCATGCCTATAGGTAAAGGTAAAGGTTCCCCTCGCACATATGTGCTAGTCGTTTCCGACTCTAGGGGGCGGTGTTGCAAAGCTGAAGAGCCAGCACTGTCCGAAGATGTCTCTGTGGTCATGTGGCCGGCATGACTAAATGCCAAAGGTGCATGGAACGCTGTTACCTTCCCACCAAAGGTGGTCCCTATTTTTCTACTTGCATTTTTATGTGCTTTCGAATGGCTAGGTTGGCAGAACCTGGGGCAAGTAACGGGAGCTCACCCCGTTACGCAGCACTAGGGATTCGAACAACCGAACTGCCAACTTTTCTGATTGACAAGCTCAGCGTCTTAGCCACTGAGCCACTGCATCCCTTTTTTCATCCCTATAGTGGGACTAAAATTCAATTTCTTGGTTTCTCGGTCAGCATCTTAAGTACTAGACCAAACTAGCTCTTTTCTAATTCATTTGGAATTCTAAAATAATTTGACCCATTTCAATCAATGTATTTGAGTTCAGAATCAAATCAGATTGATCTGCCAAATCGGAATCAATAGAATTTGACCCTATTTTTTACATATGTATTGAAATGTCCCCTACCCATTTATTCATCTGTTGTAATGAACTCCATCAGAATTCGTCCCAATTGACAGTGAAATTATTTCAGTACTTATACTATTGAACATTTGTTAAAATGTGTTACCCATGTGTTAACAATTTTCATAATTTTATCCCTGTAAAACCCATCCAAAATACTATTCAATAGGTTAGCCAGTATAGGTAAAAAGGTAAAGGTAAAGGTTCCCCTCGCACATATGTGCTAGTCATTCTCGACTCTAGGGGGCAGTGCTCATCCCCGTTTCAAAGCCGAAGAGCCACCACTGTCCAAAGACGTCTCCGTGGTCATGTGGCCGGCATGACTAAACGCCAAAGGTGCACGGAACGCTGTTACCTTCCCACCAAAGGTGGTCCCTATTTTTCTACTTGTGTTTTTAACCTGCTTTCGAACTGCTAGGTTGGCAGAAGCTGGGACAAGTAATGGGAACTCACTCCGTTACATGGCGCTAGGGATTTGAACCGCTGAACTGCTGACCTTTCTGATCGACAAGCTCAGTGTCTTAGCCACTGAGCCACCATATCCCTTTAGCCAGTATACATGTTGTAAATTAGTATGTGTCTCTAACTATTATGTTGCAGGTAGTATAAATAGCATGCTTAATTGGCCCTGAAAATGGAATAATACCTAGTACGTTTTGAAAAACATTAGGAGCAAGTTCAATATAATTCTGAGCTAAAAATAGAAAATAAAAGGTACTACACCATGAAGTGAAGGGATAGATTCACATTTCAAAATATTCTATTTTAAAAACAGCTTGGATATAGGTAAAGAGAAGCATGGCAAAGAGTTTATTTGGAAATATTCTTTTTGACTCATAAATCTCTTTTGCTTATTTGTTTGCCAGATTTTTTATTTCTTAAAAATTGGGGTATTTTCAATATGACACTCATCACATGTATGAATAATTACAGGTGTGCACAAAATAAAAACTGTTTTCCCAGGTGGGTTAATAGAATAACAGAATAACAGAGTTGGAAGGCAAGAGAACAAGTAGGAGACCCAATATCATTCTGGACAAATGGCTGTCCAATCTCTTCTTAAAAACCTACAGTGATGGAGCACCCACATCTTCTGAAGGTAAGCCATTCCACTGATTAATTGTTGTCAACTGTTAGGAAACTTCTCCTTGTTCTCAACTGTTAGGAAAGGTCTAGGTTGCTTCTCTCCTTGATTAGTTTCCATCCATCATGCCTTCTGGGGCAAGACAAGAAAGTAGATTAACCCTCTCTTCTTTGTGGCAGTCTCTCAAATATTGGAACACTGCTATCATGTCATTCCTGGTCCTTTACTAGATTAGACATACTGAATTCCTGCAACTGTTCTTCATATGTTTTAGCCTCCAGTTCCCTTCTCTGCACTCTTTCCAGAGTCTCAACATCTTTTTTTTAATATTTTGTTGACCAAAACTGGATGCAGTATTCCAAGTGTGGTCTTACCAAGGCATAATAAAGCAGTAATAACATTTCACGTGATCTTGATTCTATTCCTCTGTTAATGGAGTGCATTGGCTTTTTTGGTGGCTGCAGCATACTGTTGGCTCATATTTAAGTGGTTTTCCACTAGGACTCTTAGATCCCTCTTGCAGTTATTGCTATTGAAACAAATTCTACCTATTCTATACTTGTGCATTTAGTTTTTCTTGCCTAAGTGTAAAAACCTCACTTTTGTCACAGTTGAATTCCATTTTGTTAGTTAGGGCCCAGTGTTCAAGTCTGTCTAGATTCTTCTGGATCTTGAGCCTATCTTTTGGGATATTAGCTACTCTGCCAGCTTGGTGTCGTCTGCAAATTTAATGATTACCCTTCTATCCCCACATGTAATTGTGTGGGTGGGTGTCAGTTAAACTGCAACTCGACTTTTGGTTGCTCTTTATTTCAGCGGAGATCAATTCTGGACGGGTCTTACAGGGAAAAAATGGCAGGGCAGACATGCCTATCCCCAGGGGTGGGAGTCAGCTGGTTTGGACCAGTTCGGACGAACCATATGCTAATTTTACATCTGGTTCGCCGAACCGATAGATGCAAGGACTGGCTGGCCTGCCCACCCCGCCCCTTCCAGGAGTCTCCACACAGCCCATTTTGGATGCCAGGTAAGTGCAGGGCCCACACGGAGGCTCTGGGAGAGTGAAAAACGGGCCTCCCAGAAGTTCCAGAAGTCCGGAAATGGGTCCATTTCTGGCCTCCAGAGGGCCTCTGGAGCCAGGGGAGGCCATTTTTGCCCTCCTGGAGGCTCGAGAAAAGCCTCTGGAGCCTGGGGAGGATGAAAACACCTCCCCACCATGGTGCAGAAGGCTGAATAGGCCATGGCAACCATGGCCACTCCCACCCAGCAACTGGGCAGAGAACTGGTTGCTAAAATTTTTGAATCACACCCCTGCCTATCCTTCTCTCTTCTCTTCCTTCAGGTGGTCCATGCATCAGCCCACTTGCCTGTCTTCCAAACACCTTCCTCCCTTTAACCACTGCTAGGTTTCCATGCAAGCATAGGATACCAGTTTGCCATTCCTCCCTCATTTTTTTACAGGACCTTTCTTTTCTTCCCCTTTTCTTACATTCATGTTTAACTAGCCAGTCCACTTACAACTCTTCTTAATCTTCCAGAGACTTTCTTCCCTTGTAAAAAGTAAAGGTAAAGGTTCCCCTTGCACATATGTGCTAATTGCTCCCGACTCTAGGGGGTGGTGCTCATCTCCGTTTCAAAGCCGAAGAGCCAGCACTCCGTGGTCATGTGGCCAGCATGCCTAAATGCCAAAGATGCATGGAATGCTGTTACCTCCCCACCAAATGTGGTCCCTATTTTTCTATTTGCATTTTTTACATGCTTTCGAACTGCTAGGTTGGCAGAGGCTGGGACAAGTAACAGGAGCTCACCCTGTTATGTGGCACTAGGGATTCGAACCGCTGAACTGCTGACCTTTCAATTGACAAGCTCAGCCTCTTAGTCAGTGAGCCACTGCGTCCCCGTTCCTTCCCGTGAGCAATCATCAATTCTATCAGAGGATACTCAGGTGGCTTCCCAGGCCTTTCTTTTATTAAACTCCCATTTAAATTCAAGCAAAGTAACACCTTACTCTCCCTTTATCTCCTCCTTTTTTTTTTTTAAGGTAGGTTCTCCTGGCAGGAGATATTGTGAAACAGTATTGGATTTATTTAGATGGCTACATGAAATATGTGTCACCAAACAGTTTTCATGAGCCAAGGCTGCCTTTCTAATAAATGATGTGGACATAGTGAGCAATGCCTTTCCTCAAGACAATATGATTGCCTGAAGTCAAAAAAGGCAGGGGTAAGATGGTAGTTAAAAATGCTTCATGCTGTATTGAGTCATTTCTCTTCCATCTCCAGTATGTTCCATGTAGAGGCAAGACACTAGATTATGGTGATAACTTGATTTTAGGGAGTTGTGCATGAAGTAGATTATTTGGATTCACCTTAACCTATCTTCAGGCTCTTGTTGGGATAGAAATATTTTGGTTACTTTAATGAAGTATCTATGTCTGGAACTGAACTAGAGAGAATTGATTTTGATGGAATTTTTACAATGCTATTAATTAAAATATTCTTTTGGACAACTTGCTGGGTTGCAATTTTGTAGTCACCATTTTATTATGACATCCAACTTCTAGAGAGTTGGGTCTAAAGGTAGATCCAATTCCATTAGGTAAAAATTATTATTCTTTTAATATGATCCTTTCTGTTCTATTGTCAGCTGTAAAGCTTGAGGCACTTTCAGTGGTGGGTTGTTACCGGTTCTTCCTGGTTTCGGCGATCGGGTAGTGGCGATGGTGAGTTGATAGCGAACTGGTTCACTGCGACCGACAGCTGGGCCCTCCTGCCATGCCCTGTGCTATACTTACCTATATTCAGTCATTTTTAGCCCAGCTGATAGACTTGGCAGAGAGGATTGCTGTGCCTCAGCTGTTCTGAAATTAAATGTGCTTGCGCGATGCGCAAGTTTGGCAAATCATGCACAAATCGCAAATCGCACACAAATCACGTGCACAAAGCGAACCGGTGGTAACACCAGTTGAAACCCACAACTGGGCAGTTTGTTCATTCTGAGCACATTATGCAAAACATCAATTCAACCGTCTCTATCTTCTCACTGCAGTTGGAAACATTCTAAGAGGACTGGACTGTCCACAAAAATCTGGAGGCCTTTAGGACCCCGCGAAAACTATCGGCCTAACAAGTCCGCTGGGCTCAATACTTCAACTGGTTCAACTTCATCCTAAAGCACATCCCAGAGGGGAGGAACTTTCTAGCTGATGCCCACTCCCGCATGTCCCAGTACAAATGCGAACGGGAGAAGCTGGTAGACATCATCATCCCCCCTACCCAAACAGCCGCCCAAGTGACCACCAGATGATAAAGCCGTGACCTACAAGACCAACCCACATGCGATCACAAGCCAGAGTGGGTGTGGCCTAGTCGGCCTCTTGCACCATGGGGGGGGGGATTTTTCCCTCCCGAGGCTCCGGAGACTTTCCTTGAGCTTCTGGGAGGGCAAAAGCAGCATCCCCAGGCCCATTTTCACCCTCCCCGAGCCTCCACGCCCACCCTGAACTTACCTGCATCCAAAATAGGCTGTGTGGGGACTCCTGGGTGGGGAGGGGTGGTTGGGGCCAGCCAGGAGTGGGATTTGGGTGTTCTCCAAACTGCACAGAATCTTACTAGAGGTTCTCCTGAACCCCTGCAAACCCTCAGCAACCCACCCCTGCAGTCCAGGACTGTCTAGTTTCTGCTACTCCTAACTGTGGTTTTTGTATCTATTCACTGACAAGCCTGAGGTTCAGCTACATTAGTGATTGTTTAATACTTAATGTAAAATGTTACATTCACAAGTGAATAGACATCAAGGTTTTGCATGGTCCCCCTTGTCCCCTCATCCCAGCTACAAGGCGGAGTACAGAAATGTCTGTTTCCAGTTTTTATTTAACCCAGGTTCCTTATGCATGCCAAGTTGGAGAAGCTCATAAAAGCAGGTGGATGGCCATGTCTAGAGTCACAGTGGTATTTGTGAAGCAAGGACATTTTGCTCCAATATATCACATTTTACACATTTGCTTCCTATAACTATTCATTACAAGAAACATAGTCTGAGTCAGAGAAAGTATCTTAAATAATGTATATACTTAATTATATTGTGTTGGAGAAAATGAACCCTGCTATGTAATTTTTGCTAAATTAATAAGAATTTTTATTATCCAGTCTCAGAACATTATTTTCCCCTTTCATAATTAGCTTGTTTTTAAAACATTGCTAAAATTTAAATTTTAGATTTACTAATTCATGGAGCACAAATGATATATTCTGTGCCATGCTTATAATTTGTAACAAAAGTATAATGAATGCTGATGAAATTCACAAGCTTGCAGTAGGAATTTTACTGCTGATAAAATAAAATTCAGATTTGTAAGACATCCGCAGCAATATCTGCAGTATTTTAATTCGGTTTGTAATAAGTAACATGGGCCACATCTTTAGAAAAAGGCACGTCCTAGATTTCATCAGGCCAGCCATTGGTTTTCCCTGGTGCCCTTCAGATATTTTGAACTATAAAGTCCTTAAATTTCATGCCATTCCCAAGGATTGATGGGAATTATTCAAAACATCTGCTAGACCTATTAGCTTACTCATGCCTTAAACTCTTATCCCTTCTTAGTTGTTGGAGCCAATACAAAGTGCTACTGGCCTGCTCAGAAAATTGATTTAAAGTGAGAAAGGGAGCTGGGGTCTGTTAGCTATTGTATGTATTGCTGGTTATACTCAAATTGGAAGTATTAAAGGTTTTTCACATCTTTTGTAAATAAGATGTCATAAGAAACTTTTAATTGATTTATTATACTGTTGGCATTGCTATTCCCTTGCAGCACCAGCTGAGAATGAAGCTCATTCATTTTCCCTTCTTTTCTCTCTGTCAATCCTGGAGCCATCTTGGAATATCTTCAGGGTTGCCACAGCGAGGCTGGATAGAGCTGTGGGAAAGGGAGGGGGGAGTAGAGATAGCTGGGGAAACATGTAGCCAACATAACATTCTTTCCAACTCAGGAAACTTAAACTGCCCAAGGAGTTGCTGATACAGTTCTACAGGGGAATTATTGAGTCTGTCATCTGCACCTCTATAACTGTCTGGTTTGGCTCTGCAACCCAACAAGACAGACACAGACTTCAGAGGATAATTAGAACTGCAGAAAAAACAATTGCTACCAACCTGCCTTCTGTTGAGGATCTGTATACTGCATGAGTCAAAAAGAGGGCTGTGAAAATATTTACAGACCCCTCGCATCCTGGACATAAACTGTTTCAACTCCTACCCTCAAAATGACGTTATAGAGCACTGCACACCAGAACAACTAGACACAAGAACAGTTTTTTCCCGAATGCCATCACTCTGCTAAACAAATAATTCCCTCAACAGTGTCAAACTATTTACTAAGGCTGCATTACTATTACTATTAGTCTTCTCATTGTTCCTATCACCCATCTCCTCCCACTTATGACTGTATAACTGTAACTTTGTTGCTTGTATCCTTACGATTTATATTGACTGTTTCCTAGTATGATATGATTGCTTATTTGTACCCTATGACTAGCATTAAGTGTTGTACCTTATGATTCTTGATGAATGTATCTTGTCTTTTTATGTACACTCAGAGCATATACACCAAAGACGAATTCCTTGTGTGTCCAATCACACTTGGCCAATAAAAAATTCTAGTTCTTTTTCCTGGGAGCCAAGGACACTCACAGCACCTGGCAGGGCGTGGATGGGAATCATCCGAATCTGGGACTGTGACCTGATTGGGGCATGTGATGGTTGTGTGTAGTGGGGGAAAGAACTTTGGATTTTTAATTGGGTGGAGAAAACCCAGGGAGCTTCAGAGTCGGGTTTTCACCAGCTGTGACAATATGACATGCCTAATAAATCTATACTTTGAGAAACGCTCTGGTCTTGGAATTTTGATTTCATCTGGGCTGCTACTTGGAACCCTGACATTCTCATTTTACTCCATGCTCTTTTTTTCATGCCTATGACTTGTCAGCCAGACTATTTTGGACATGGGTTTAATATTGCTTTCAGAAGAGCATTAGACCCACAGTGACAGACAGATCCTAGGTAGCTAGACTCAACTTTCCAAGGATTTTTCCCAATTCATCCTATTCTACCCTACATTAGGGAGAGTAATTGATAGTTGTTTTCTGGCTTGTGAGCAATGTTTGTGGCATGGAAAACAACGTTGAGTAAATCTACTAATCATTGTCTCTAATGCATTCTATAATTAAGTTACAAGAACAATACCTGGACACAGTCAGTGTTATGATAGTACAGGGTGGAACAACTGACTCAGCAATTTTTATGCTGGTGTACTTTCTGCTGGCTCAGATGGGTGCATTTAACATGGGTGTCTGGCTTCATCTTTATTATACAGTGAAGATTCTTTATCAGCTATCAGTCATGTTGAATATCTGGAATGTTTCAGCTAAGTTTCAGCCAGCTCCAAGAAGCAGCTTAAGAGATGATATGTCTTATGAAAAACATTTTACATTGGCAGGAAACTACAGATAATTCTGGAGCTTCTGACTTCCTTCCTGAATTTAATGAAAAAAAAGAAAAACAGGAATAGAATTCCTTTATTTTGACCATTGCCTAAATAACCCATTCCCTACTTTGAACATATAAAATCTCTCTCTTTCTCTGTCTCTGGTGTAAAATCTCACTGGCTAGCCTTATCTTAATTCTTTTTGTTTCTTTCTACACTATAGCTAAATTAGTATATTATTTATCAGGGTTGCGACAGATTCCCTAATTAAATCATGAGCCTGGAGCCAAGCTTCAAAAGAAATCCAGTTATTTATTAGGAGCTTCATGTCAGCACATTCCAGGTGAAGCCAACTCTGACCCCATGTGATTTATGCCCCAATCATGACCCTGCTTCCCCCCCTCCCCCCAGGGTGTGTCATCAATCACATTCGCCAACAGAGCAATTTTGCAGGTTGTAGAAATCACTCCCATTCCAGCTGCTGTGGGTAACCCTGGGAGACAGCCTTGAGAGAGATATGTCTGGAATGTGCTTTCATTTTTGGCTGCCATGCTGCTTTGTCAGTTTCCCATCCCCCTTGCCTATGGCAACTCGAGAGCAGGCCAGGGATGCTTTGCGAGTTGACATTATTCTTATTACAATGGCCTCTTCTCATACTGTATGATGTGTATATGTGTATGCATACATGTTCAGTAATACAAGTTTGCCAAAATATTCCAAACCCAGAGCATCCTGTTTTGATCTCACTGAGATCTCACAGAACAGCCAGATCTTGTTCATGTGTTGCAATCTCAGAAAGGACCATGGGGATTCTTATTCATCCAGGCCATGGTTGTCCCAAAGGTGCTTTTTCAAGAGGCAACTGGACTTTCTTTGATAGTCAGAGCTGAAGAAGCTTCTTGGATGACAAGCAAAACGACTTCAAAGAAAATCCAGAAAGTCCAGTTGCCTCTTGAAAAAGCCCCTTTGGGACCCAGAAAGGACCGTTTCATTGACGTCTGATTTTGCATGTACTATCTATCTGGTTAAGCCTGTTGTGACCCAGGCCCAAGTAGGTAGTAATCGACACAAACAGTTCCAAAACAGACTTTATTAGAACAGCTGAGAATTAACTCATTCTCAGCATAGTCCAAACTAAATTAAAACAAACTTGTGTTTCATAACACAAATTCTTCAGTCTAATCACCAACCTTGGTATAATTAGGCAAACTGCCAAAGGCTTCTCTTGGCAAAAGTTCAAAAGCAGAAGATGCTGATAAGAGATAAGTGCAGCAAGACTATCAACGTTGTTTTCCGACAAAGAGCCCAAGAGCCGTTGCTGGTCTTTTAAGCCTTATGAGAGGGGCCAATCATCTCTTGGTCCTACTCCTGAGTCGTCCTCTTTGCTTTAGCTGCTCCTGCCTTCTGGCAGCTCTTCTCATACATGCACTAGGAACAGGCTCCTCCTGTTCCTCTGCCTCTCTACTGTCAGCCTCTGGAGGCTCCAGAGTCCACGCATCACTCCCCGATGGCCCTGGCCCCATCTCTGCCTCCAACCCAGAGCCCTTATCTGGGCCTTCCCCAGCCTCCAGGACTGGCCCATGTTCTTCCTCAGCTTCATCACTGTCCAACTCCGCTGCCAGCTCCTGGCGAAACACAACATAACCTCTTGCAAATCTAGATTGAGCTGACCCTTTTGTCTAAAACCCTGGAGAAACACTGTCAGTCAATAGTCCAAATGATAATGTACTCTTTGTATTTCTCTACTACAACTAATTCCATAGATCATGGAATGGTTGAAGTCTGGACTTGTGTTCTAAAATAAGACAAATCAATTCAAGCATATGTGTCCTTCCCTTATAAGTGATTGTCTTTGCTTTTCATTTTCCTGTCAATTTCCCTCTTTTTCTAACATTGTCACCTGCAATTATTGCACAGAGATATATCAAAAACAGTTGGCATGCCATAGAGAATCATGGTTTTTAATCTAAATTCCATAGTTGTGTTTGAGGTACAAGAAAGTACAAATGGGATTTATTAGCTCACCTTAAAAGGGACCCATTTGCACAGATGTTCAAGTGCTTTGGATCTTTATTTAAATCTCTACATAACCAAGGTTCGTAACTCAATCTTGTTGCTGCTCTTTGGTCAATGTTGAATAGAATTAAAGAAAAAAACTGAGGCTGTTTAAGGAGGTTGTCTTTGGGCACTCTTATTGAAAATGTCAGGCATTTATTTTTATATAGAAAATAAATGATGCAATAAGAAAGTTTAAGTCTCAAAGGTACTTTTTCTAAAGTCAACTGGACTATTGTTCCTTAATGAAGAAGAGGAAAATCTTTCACTTCTCATCCAAGAAGCTTCATCAGTTCAGACTGGATGGTGGGGGGGATGGAAGGATAGGTTCTTAAAAGCAAGTTTAAGGGAGTTTTAGTATATATTTATTAGCATAACGCCTGAACCTGGTCGGGACAGGAATCCCTGGTTTCCAGGTTAAGAACATAGACATGGTGCTTCTCAACTCTAAGGAGAAATTTCCTGACAGTTAGAACAATTAATCAGTGGAACAACTTGCCTCCAGAAGTTGTGAATGCTCCAACACTGGAAGTTTTTAAGAAGATGTTGGATAACCATTTGTCTGAAGTGGTGTAGGGTTTCCTGCCTAAGCAGGGGGTTGGACTAGAAGACCTCCAAGGTCCCTTCCAACTCCTACTCTACTCTACTCTACTCTACTCTACTCTACTCCCATTCTATTCTATTCTATTCTATTCTATTCTATTCTATTCTATTCTAT
>WNWU01000021.1:11226983-11270995 GCA_012654045.1 Ptyas mucosa | reverse complement strand
TATTCTATTCTATTCTATTCTATTCTATTCTATTCTATTCTATTCTAAAGTTCTTCAAAGGAATGGCCAAGTACCTGGGAAAGGCAGACGAACCCTAATATTTGAAGTCTGGGCTATAGTCCTGTTGTTGTGGAATAGCCAAGATCTTAGACTGGGAGATTGGAGGTCTTAAACTTAACCAGAAAAGTGGAGATCATATAATTATGAAAATAAATTACAAGGGGAGATATTGTTTTAATGGGACAATGTGGCCGTACAAAAAGCATTTCATCAATATAATTCCAATGTGCAAGTGACACCTCTCTAGAGCAGGGGTCTTCAACCTTGGCAACATTAAGACTTGTAGACTTCAACTCCCAGAATTCCCAGCTGGTTGAGGAATTCTGGGAGTTGAAGTCCACAAATCTTAATGTTGCTAAGATTGGAGACCCCTATTCTAGAACAGGGCTGCAAAACTCCCAACCCATGGGCCAGATGCATCACGTGCTGGCCACGCCCATGCCCGGTTTAGCGAAGGAGGAAGGAGTTCCGATACATCATGTGATGACAATGTGAGTTTGACACCCCTACTTTAGAGCAACTATATGAATATTTCACTAACAAATTACTGGGGATTACAGACACTATGGAATGCATGGTCTATATCAGCAACAGCTGTAAAGAGCTCTTCCAAAAGTAAACAGGTTTTTCTTTTCTTTTTTAATTTTTTTTTTGTATTTTTTGTATTTTTAACTCACTTTTAACCCATTTTTAACCCATATCTGACTTTTTTACAAAAGCACTATAGAGAGGTTACCAATTTGTTTTAGATACATTTTTAACAAGCCAGGATTTTTAAGAATGGGGAAAAGGAGAAAGAGACAGAACAGAATTCATCCAAACCATTGAAGCAGCAGGAAATGGAAGATTATACTGGGGATTACAGAGGAACAAAGACAGATTATAAAGCAGACCTACTATATAACAGTAAGGGAAGTTTCTGAAGCTGTACAATATAGATTAAAATTACAACTAGCTGAACTTGTTTATTGATTCCTTAGAAACTAAAAGTCTCCTGAAGCAAAGGTTCTTTGCTTCTTTACTGGATTTTTTTCCCCATCTTGTATTTTTTAAACTCATGAGAACTATGTTTTGTTTTTCCTTTCCTAATCCCATATTTAGCTTCTCCATTTTCTCTGCCAATTTTTCTTAATATGTAAAATGACCAAAGATTTTTGTCTGTCTTTAGGAAAGAGAATGGCTAGGATCTGATTGCCCGGGTAGGCAGTCTTCCTTGGCTGTAGAATGAGAATGTCTGAGAGGCAATAATCTTTTAAATTAGCAATTTGTGCATGCATTTAAGCATAGGGCTTCTTCTTTTTTGTCTGCAATAAACAGATTAATTAAACCAAGCTGTGTCTGAAGTCCTAGCTGTCAACTTGCAAAGCATCCCTGGCCTGCTCTTGAGTTGCCATAGGAAAGCGGGGATGGGAAATTGATGGAACAGCACGGCAGCCAAAGACAGATGAACATTCCAGACTTATCTCTCTCAAGGCTGTATCCCAGGGTTACTTACAGAGGCCGGAGGGGAGTGATCTCTACAACCCGTGAAATTGCCCCATTGGCAAATGTGATTGATGACACACACTGGGGGAGGGGGGGAACAGGGGCATGATTGGGGCTGTAAATTATGTGGGGTCAGAGCTGCCTTCACTTGGGAACGTGCCGACATGAAGCTCCTAATAAATAACTGGATTTATTTTGAAGCTTGCCTCGAGGCTCATGATTTAATTAGGGCATCCGTCGGAACCCTGACACTAGCACTTTTGGAATGGATGAAGAAGATCTGGAGAGCCGACATGTACAGTTGAGACTGTTAAAAAGGCTGATAATTATCTCCCCCAAATAAAAAATTAAACATAGTGCCATTACTTACTGTTACTATTTTTTCTTAATAAGGTATGAACCGCAAATACGAAGACTGCATTTTGTTTTCCCCCTTCACAAATATTATTTTATTATACACATTAAAAGTCAAATTCTTTATTATCAAATCTTAATACTAATTCTTTGCTCTTTTCATTTTCTACCTTATTGTGCAGTTTCTTATTACAATTAAGCTTTTAACATTTTTTCTTTTTAATGTTAAACTAAACTAGAAAAATGTTCTGTAAACTCCCTGAGTGAAGTACAATACATACAGTAGATGGAGGGATCTTGGTAAAGATTATCTCCATACTTGACATTTGTTCTGATGCACCCCTTTCCCAAATATTCTAATCAGTGGTGGGATTCAAATAATTTAACAACTGGTTCTCTGCCCTAATGACCAGCTGGATGGGCGTGGCCAGGGGTGTGACAGGCAGCACTCGGTCTCCTGTAACCCCCCCCCCCGGAGCAAAACCAGGCTGTGATGGGATGCGCCACTCGTCTGCCCTGTTTTGGGCTAGTAGGCCTCCCTGCAGCCTCCTGGGAGCAAAAATGGGCCACACACCCCACACTCCATTTGGATCTAATAGGCCTCCCTGCACTTACATGGCAGCCAAAATGAGGTGCGTGGGGACCCCTGGAAGGGGCGGGGCAATCCAGCAATTTAACTACTGGTTCACCTGAACCGGCCCAAACCGGCTGAATCCCACCACTGGTTCTTATTCTTTGTACACAAGTTGAGTATCATTTGTGGGGAACTGGACTTGCTATCTACACTTTAACTTTCTAATACTGCATTCTTCATACTGCATCCCCCAAATATTTTGTGTCTATAGTAGTTTCTACTGAATGGGAAAAATAACATTGTGGGATCAAGCAACCATTTCAATGGCCAAACAAAGTTAGCCATTATTAATATTTACTGTTTCAAATGTGTGTTTCTGGTTACAAAAAAAATATAAGGTGCTTTAATCTTTACTGAACTGGTCAACGTGTTCTCTGAAACTCTAAAATATTTAAAAGGGAATGGAGGATTTTATCCGGCAAGAATTAGCTTGGAAAAGATCAATTTTAAATGAGATATGTGTTGTATCTAGAGACTGCTTTGAGTACAATGGTAAATTTGAGTGGGATGACATTTCATTTTCCATATAAAGAGTTATCGATCTGCAATAGCAATTTGGTGCGGTGATTCAGCTATTAAATCATTTCAATTGGAAGAGTGGGCGCATTTAATTTCAAGCAGACCTCTAAAAGAATGGGTCCTTCCTCTGACAACATTTTTAGCTTTCAGCTAAAACCAAACTGTGTAAAAGGAGAATTTTAAATATTTTTTTGCAGAAGCTCAAGGCAATCTCTTTGCTTCTAGTGAACCTCTTGATGCTTTGTAAAGTGCTTTCCTCAGAACATTAAAGTCACCTTATCCTTTGGAAGGCTCATGAAGCTGCTTTGAATGCTTGACTGTTCGCATGTATAGTTATTTTGCTTCCGTGACAGCCCAGCAGAACTTCCGCCAGTAAGAAACTAGAAGGGGCATATAAAGAAAACCAGTTGAAGATGTTTTATAGATGGCATCTACCTCTGGCTAGACTTGCGAAGATGTTTCGGAATAACTCTCCAATATGTTGGAAATGTAATAAGAGCTACAGAACATATTACCACTTTGGTGGACGTGTCCGGCTGCAAAAAAATTCTGGGCTAAGATTAAGAAATGGTTAGAAAAAATAACAGACCAACCTATGGATAGAAAACCAGAGACATTCTTATTAGGAATATTTACTGAAAAATACACCAAAGAAATAAAATATTTGATTTTACATACTCTGTTTCCCCTAAAATAAGACATCCCCTGATAATAAGCCCAATCGTGCTTTTGAGCCCATACATTAAAATAAGCCCCCCCCCTTGAAAATAAGCCCTCCCCAAAAATATTTAAACACATGCGCAGCCGGTCCCCGTCATTTCTTCTGGTTTCCTCCACGCGCCCTAAAATAATAAGACCTTCTCGAAAATAAGGCCAAGCACTTATTTCAGGGTTCAAAAAACTATAAGACAGGGTCTTATTTTCAGGGAAACACGGTATTATAACAGCTGCACGCATATCATACGCACAAAATTGGAAAAGGGAAAGCATACCAACAGAAGAAGATATGATTTAAAAAAATCCTAGAATGTGCCAAGATGGACAAATTAACAAAAGAGCTCAAAGAAAAGGAAGATACAGAATATGATATAATCTGGAACAAATGGTATAAGTGGTTAGAGACTAGAAATATTGATAATAAAAATAAGGATGAATTTGAAAATGGAAAGAACGAATATGATAATGTATAGAATGTATAAAACCATTATGACTGTTAAGAAGTATAATGTAATTAAAAGAGAAAGGGGCAAGAAGAAAATGAAATAGTATAAAGGGAATCGGGGGAGAATGTAAATATTAGAAGATGACCACCATGAAATAGCTAAAAAAAGAGAGTATATATATGTGTGTGTGTTTTGTGTTTGTCATATTGTGTTATAATAAAAATAATAAAAAAATTTTTAAAAAGAAACTAGAAGGGACAGCCTTTGGAACTGCTACATTGAGTTTTCTAAAAGATGAAACTGCTTAAACCCTTCGCTTATTTGTGCCAATATGTTTTGTGAATCCTCTCTTTTGAACACCTCGGCAACCCTCATGTGGGTTGCTTGCAACTCCTTTGTCTCAAAATGCATGGAAATCACTTCCTTTGGTGGCATAGTGTTTAATCTTAATCAAAGCCCAGCCTAATTGAGATATAAACATGGTCAGTTCATGATATCATTTTTTCCTAATGAAATGCAATCCTCTTTGATGAAAAATACATGGTAAAGAAAAAGGACAGCACAACTGGAAGGTAAAGGTTGCATTACAGAGGTGGTTTCACATACTGTAACAACCGGTTCACCCAGCACTGGAAATGTGAGTGTATGCCATCTGCGTATGCATGTGGCGTCACAAAACACGACAATTTGTGTGCGCACACCATCTGCACATGCATGAGGCATTAAAAACATAGTGATACAGGACGGGATTGCATCTGGGTGGGTGGGCGGGAGCAGGCCTATACACAGGTCGCCACTACCGGTTCACCTGAACTGATTTGAACCGGCTGAATCCCACCTCTGTTGTATTAGCTGACAAAACCTACAACAAAACTATCCATGTTTTGAAGAGGGAAACTTAAATTTTTTTAAAGTTTTGAACAATTTTATATCAGGCCATGCTGTGTTTTTGCAAGAATAATGCATAATGCGTATTTTTGCAGAGAGGATCTTAAAAACCAGCAAGTGGAATGACAGTTCCTGTTGATCTGCACTAAGTCATACTGCTTTTTAAGTAAATTAAATGTATCCATGTTACCACGGCATTTATTTTGTATTATAACAGCTGAATAGCAACTGGAGAAAAATACAGCTGCTAGTCCCATTGGTTGATAGTTTATTTTAAATATTTTTACCCAAAATATTCCATGGAGAACACTTTAGAAAGATAAATAAACAAATCCCCATCTTGAAGTTTGCATTTTGAAAAACATAAGATACCAATTCAGGAATGAGAAGAAGAAGAACATAGCATGATAGAATGAGTTGACTTGTCCTACATGGAGGGCTGTGTACATTCGGGAATTGTGGTTATTATTCACCTGGACTGAATGGTGTTTGCACTGGATACATCATCCCCATCTGTCAAACTGTTTCCTTGATAGTTCAGAATAGCAGAGGGATCGCCTGGTGTCCTACTTTCAATCTCTATTCTACTATAGTTATATACATAAGTGGTTTAAGGATGCAATAATCAAAGACCACTCCCTTTGGGATCAACCTTGCTGATTATCCACACTGTTATTTCTAGAGGCTCTGGAAAGTTTAGTGCCTTTTGATAGCTACAGATATATACTGTAGATAATAGAACATTTTGTTGGCAGTGCCCTCTGCTTTCTCTACTATTTACCTTCATCCCATGCTGTTCTTTTTTAATGTTTTCTGATATTAGACAAATGAGCATCAAGCTATGGTTTTTCTACTTCAACTGAGTAGCATGTAGGCCTGCTCTGATCAAGATAAGTGACCAATTAGAAGTATCTTGGAAGCAAGCTAAACTGGAAAGGTATTTATTTAAATGGCACATCTCCCTCTTTTTCCAATATTCTGGTGACTTGTCCTTCTCCTTTTCAAAGATGATTAGGGGACTGGAGGCTAAAACATATGAAGAATGGTTGCAGGAACTGGGTATATCTAGTTCAATGAAAAGAAGGGCTAGGGGAGACATGATAGCAGTCTTCCAATATCTCAGGGACTGCCACAAAGAAGAGGGAGTCAAACTATTCTCCAAAGCACTTGAGGGTAGGACAAGAAGCAATGGGTGGAAACTAATCAAGGAGAGAAGCAATTTAGAACTAAGGAGAAATTTCCTGACAGTGAGAACAATTAATCAGTGGAACAACTTGCCTCCAGAAGTTGTGATTGCTCCAACACCGGAAGTTTTTAAGAAGATGTTGGATAACCATTTGTCTGAAGTGGTGTAGGGTTTCCTGCCTAAGCAGGGGGTTGAACTAGAAGACCTCCATGGTCCCTTCCAACTCTGGTATTGTATTGTATTGCATTGCATTGCATTGCATTGCATTGCATTGCATTGCATTGCATTGCATTGCATTGCATTGCATTGCATTGCATTGCATTGCATTGCATTGCATTGCATTGCAGTCTAGTCTAGTCTTTAAAAAAATTATTAGACTTGATTTACATATATACATATAATTAACAGTGTACACAATTTTATCTCTACAATTTCTGTTTCCTCTTGTTTAATATTACATTTCTACTCCTATATCTTCCACTATTTGATCTTTCCTTGCCTTTTATCTCTCTCCTCTAGCCATTCATACCATTTCTCCCACACTATATAATATTCTGTTTCCTCTTTTTCTTGTATTTTCTTTGTAAGTTTGTCTATTTCTGCACATTCCAAAACTTTTTAAATCAAATTTTCTTCGATTCATATATTATTGTTTGCAAATAGGTAGTAAAAAATGCTTTAAAATGTAAAAAAAAGTTTGGATGATCACATGGCAAAGCTGATCGTCTGAAGTTTTTTTTTTTACTTTTTTAAAGCATTTTTTTACTACCAGTTCAGGCAATAGCTAGTAAAAAAAATGCTTTAAAAAAGTTTAAAAAACGGTTCCGATGATCAGGTGTCACAATCAGCTGTGCTGCGCAATCGTCGGAACCTTTTTTTTTTTTACTTTTTTAACACATTTTTTTACTAACTATTTGCTCAAACCGGTAGTAAAAAAATGCTTTAAAATTTTTTTTAAAAAAGGTTCCAATGATCACCTGGCACTACTGATTGTTACACCTGATCATCGGAAATAGGTAGTAAAAATGCTTTAAAAAGTAAAAAAAAAAAGTTAACCATGTCCCCAGTCACATGATCCCTCCACCAAGCCATGTCCACCAAGCCACACCCACAGAACCAATAAGGAAAAATTTTGCATTTCACCACTGACATTAACCTTAGTGTTATCAGACAGAAATATCCATTTGACCCAAATCTCAGATTTTAAGGCTATGAAAGCCTCTCTTACACACACCAATTTCTCATTTGTGGCAATGCTCCTTTTTCCATCATTAACCCAATTTTTCCTCTTAAAAATTGTTCTGAATATTGACTTAAATGTGCTTTTTGCGTGTTTATTTCTGTTGCTTTGTTGAATTAGTTTTAAAGGGAGTTATTCAACAAATGAGAGAACATTCTGGATTTTAGAGGAAGTAGAATCACACCTGACTTTGAATCCTGTATTTCTGTCAGTTTCTGGGTTCACTGCCAGGGCAATTGATCTGCTGCTATGTTATTCCACTTGATTGGACTCTCCTTTATCAGGAAGGACACATAGATGCAAAGATTAAGTGAACAGGACAGCGCAAGGCAAGTGGGGCAGGGCAGGGCAATGCAATTGTCTTTATGTTTAATCATGGTGTGGGCTTATGCCAGCTGACTATCATTGCCCTTTATCTATATATATAAAAGCCAAATACCACTTACTCATCACGAAATCTCCAGATCCGTAAAGCCTACAAACTTGAAATTTGGCATGTATGTTCCGTGTGGCTTCTAGGTGCTCACTAAGAAAGGATTTTTCAAAATGATCATCAGATCATTAGTATTTCATATACAGTATTATATTCACACACTCTGATGCTAAAGAGTGAGATGTTCTACTCTCCTGCCCCACCTGAAAGGAACTCTGTCCCAACTGCCAGTTGCCTTATATTAACATGCTCTGATGCTACCCCTTCATTAAACCGGGCATGGGCATGGCCAGTGTGTGACTCATCCAGCCTGTGGGCTGGGACATTCTACTCCCCCACCCCCTCTGTTTCAATTGCCAGTTGCCTTATATTAACACACTCTGCTGCTATGGAGTTACACATTCTACATTGTTTCAGGTTTTAAGTGTCAATTTATCAAGCCCTATCACATAGTTTTGTAGTGAAGCATGGGTGTCCAGCTAGTTTTATATACTTTACATTGCAGTGTTTAGGACCAGCCATATTATTATATTTGTCAAACTGACAGTGACTAGGATTGATGTTTAGATGAAGGGAGAGCAAGTGTTTAGTGATGATGAAAGTGATGGGAGGAGAAGGGTTTATGGGATTGTCTTCATCAGATACCTGTGGGCTTCTGTTGTTCAGTCACTCAGTTCCTTCTAACTCTTTTAGGCCCAACAGACATCAGGACTGCCAGGACTGCCTGCCAGTAACTACTTGTCATCTTTACATTCCACACTTAGATAGAACTCTTATCTGTCATTCTCTGGAACTCAGTTAATTTATTGGGCAATTTTTCCTCAGTGTCTTTTGCCCTTAGCTGTCTTTCTTTAATTATCAACAGTCATTTCATCTTTTTTTTTGCTGTTTGCATTTTGGCATATTTTTGTTTGCTTTGTTTGTTGTAATGATGTCACAAATTTCAATCCATTATTCTTCAGACATGCTGTTTATCTAATGTATCCCATTAAATCTATTATTTACCTTCATTGCACAACTGTCTGAAATATTGCTGAAGCTGTACCTCATTGGTGTGATTATTTTTTAAGTTGTAATTTTGCAAAAAAAAGACTTCATGAGCATCATGAGATCAATGCTCAAATCTTGTGTATGCTGACTAAATAGAACTTCATTTTTCCACGAAGAATATGTCCAAATGTTAATATGATAATATTTTTCTACTTGTGCATTTTGATTTGTTTTCTTGCAGAATATTCATTGCTATAATTCACTTTACAGATTAACTGAGTTGGAAGGGAACTTTTAAGTCATCTAGTCCAACTCCCTGCCCAAACAGTAGACCCTACTCTTCTTGAAAGTCTCAAGTGATGAAGCTCCCACAACTTCCGAAGGCAAGCTGTTTCACTGGTTGATTGTTCTCACTGTCAGAAATTTTCTCCTTATTTCCAGGTTAAATCTCTCCTTGTTCAGTTTCCATCCATTATGCCTTGTCTGGCCTACAGGTGCGTTAGAAAATAGCTTGACCCCTTCTTCTCTGTGGCAGCCCCTCAAATGTTGGAAGACTGCTATCATGTCTCCCCTGGTCTCTCTCTTCACTAGACTAGCCATGCCCAGTTCCTGCAACCGTTCTTCATATGTTTTAGTCTCCAGTCCCCTAATCATCCTGGTTGCTCTTTTCTGCACTTTTTCTAGAGTCTCGATATCTTTTTTATAGTGTGGTGACCAAAACTGGATGCTATATTCTAGGTGTGGTCTTACTAAGGCTTTATAGAGTATTAGTACCTCACTTGATCTTGATTGTATCCCTCTGTTTATGCAATTTAGAATTGCATTGGCTCTTCTTTTTTTTTTTTTAAATTGATTTATATGCCGCCCTTCTCCGGAGACTCAGGGCGGCTTACACTGCGCTAAGCAATAGCCTTCATACTTTTGTATATTTATACAAAGTCAGCTTATTGCCCCCACAAACTGGGTCCTCAATTTACCTACCTTAGAAAGGATGGAAGGCTGAGTCAACCTTGAGCCTGGTGAGATTCGAACCTGCAATAATTGCAGACAGCTGGTGTTAATAACAGGGTGCTTTAGACCACTGTACTACCAAGGCTCTTGGCTTGGCTGCCGCTGCACAATGCTGGCTCATATTTAGCTGGTTGTCCACTAAGACTCTGAGATTCCTCTCACAGTTACTGCTATTAAGCCTGGTTTCACCCAGTCTATATATATATATTTGGTTTTTCTTGCCTAAGTGTAGGACTTTTCTCTACATTGAATTTCATTTTGTTAGATAGGGCCTTTACATGGGACTGCCCTTAAAGATGATTTAAAGCTCCATCTGCTATCATATTCAGCTTGCCATATGTTTACCAGTCAACACCTGTACAGCAGAATGACAATAATTTTATGGGAGCTGCATTTCCTTCTCGGTCCATTTCAAGGTGCTAGTGCAAGGTCTATAAAGTCCTTTATATCTCAGACCCTTAGTATTTGTCATCCCTTTGAGGCAGTCCAGATCAGAAGAAGACTCCACAAAGTTCACTTGAATTTTATAGATGTGAGTGTGGACTCCAACTCCTTGAATTCTCATCAATGATCATGCTGGCTGTGGAGTTGTGGGAGTTAAAGTCCACCCAGATGAAAATTTCTCTGGTTAGGAAACAGTAATATAGACAATAAAAACAAACTCTTGAAAGCCTGACAATGTTTTCCTTCTGTCTTTTAAAAGGTAAAGGTAAAAGTTTCCTTCGCACATATGTGCTAGTCGTTCCAACTCTAGGGGGCGGTGCTCATCTCCGTTTCAAAGCCAAAGAGCCAGCGCTGTCCGATGACGTTTCCGTGGTCATGTGGCTGGCATGACTAAATGCCAAAGGAATGCCATGGAACACTGTTACCTTCCCACCAAAAGTAGTCCCTATTTTCCTACTTGCATTTTTACGTGCTTTCGAACTGCTAGGTTGGCAGAAGCTGGGACAAGTAACAGGAGCTCACTCCATTATGCGGCACTAGGGATTCGAGCTGCTGAACTGCCGACCTTTCGATCGACAAGCTCAGCATCTTAGCTACTGAGCCCCCATGTCTGTCTTTGAAAGAGAATTAAATTAGAGACAGTTTCTTTTTGAGGTTCACTTCCTGCCCAGACTTAAATTATTTTTGCTAACTGCTATGACATTCCTTCTCCAAGGTTGTTTCTGTGGTTATCTACAGTGTTTTCAGGACCATTTCCAAATTCCTGGTAGAATTTGCCTCCTTAGGATGCAATGGGGGGTTAAGAAATTAGGATGGTTCTTCCCTGCTGACATTTCCAAAGGCAGTCAAAATTGCCCTCTTTCAGAGTGACTTTTGATGGAAGTGTCATTTAACTGGAAAATCTATTTAGTGGAAGAGATAGAATAACATGCAGTATACAGTACTGATGATGTTTAATGGTTTAATGACATATAGTCACATTTGACCATTTTAACTGCGTAGAATTGAGGAAGTAGACCGTATACTAGTCCATGAAAAAATAAACATTGGGGTGATTGTCATTTCCTTCTGTGGAATATATTCCTTATTTGTGACCTACCTATCAGGGGTGATAGCTCTGGGAGTAGTGTACATACACAACAGTAGCTCATAGGACAATTGGGATGCTCAGATTCATGTACCACTACAAGGTAATGATCCATGAAGGACTATAAGCTGGATCCAATTGGAGCTCAACAGATAACAGACTAGTCTAGCCAGCCTACATCAGTTTTGACATATTGTTTTCCTTCATGGGAAATTGAGCCTTTAAAATGGTTCAAACAACGTAAATAATAAAATGAAGTAAACAATGCCCTCGTAGATAGGAGTAGAAAACCATAACTTTGACCTTGCAATCAAATTTCAGGCAGAAGGATTTGCTTGAAAATCTGTATCAGCCTCCTGGCTGCTCCAAAACTTTTATATTTTCCTAGACTATACATATGGAAACAGCATCAATATTTTAAATATAATTCAATTTCCAAGGAATATTTTGGGTCCCAGGAAAATCCATGAACCAAAGCTCAATTCTAGGATGTCAGTAATTAATGTCAACATTATTGTTATTTCATTTTCCAATTGAACTTAATTTCATATTATATTATTAGAAATATTCAATAGCTCATGCTTTTAAGAATTATAGATGTGATCTTTTTTAGTGATGATGTTTACTTTCACATATGTCCCATGTATGTATGTATGTATGTATCTATATATATGTACGTGTTGGCTTAGTGGCTAAGACGCTGAGCTTGTCAATCGAAAGGTCTGCAGTTCAGCAGTTCAAATCCCTAGTGCTGCGTAATGGGGTGAGCTCCCGTTACTTGTCCCAGCTTCTGCCAACCTAGCAGTTCAAAAGCACATAAAAAATGCAAGTAGAAAAATAGGGACCACCTTTGGTGGGAAGGTAGCAGCGTTCCGTGTGCCTTTGGTGTTGAGTCATGCCAGCCACATGACCATGGAGACGTCTTCAGACAGCACTGGCTCTTTGGCTTTGAAACGGAGCACTGCCCCCTAGAGTCAGGAACGATTAACACATATGTTCAAAGGGAATCTTTACCGTTACCTTATGTATGCATGTATGAAGGTAGGATGATATTCATTTATCTGTCTTAGCAATACTGTTTAAGTTTGGTACCAAAGCAAGTTCTTTTGGGTAACCTCTTGTTCTCCACACTTAGACACAAGTCTGTTTGTCTACCTGTCATCTATCAACATCTTCAAAAAATAAAATTCACAAGGAACAAGAAAACAATAACACACACACCTTCCTAGACACTCTTGTCAGCAGAGTCAATGGTGGCAAATTAAATACATAAGTTTATCAAAAAAAACTACCCACACCAATCAAGTGCTTCACTATCAAAATAACAACCCAAGCTCCCACAAGACAAACTGTTTAACAACACTGCTTAGATGACCATGAACACACTGCATCAACCCTGAACTTCAGAAAAAGGAAGCGGAGCATCAATACAATGTCTTCCAACAAAATGGATCAGCATGCAACTTTATCAAAAAGTGCCTAACCACTCAATCACTACAGCTCAACCCACACAAGCTGTGAAAAGTATTATACTGCTGTACAGAGGTGAAATGCTACTGGTTCGGGCTCATTTGCCTGAACCAGTAGTAAAAAATGCTACTGGTTTGCTGAACTGGTAGTAAAAAAACGTTAAAAAAAGTTCCGACAATTGCGTGTCTCTCAGCTCATCGTTGGAACTTTTTTTCCTTTTTTAAAAAACTTTTTAAGCATTTTTTTACTACTGGTTCTCCTGAACTGGTAGTTTAAAATGCTTTAAAAAGTAAAAAAAAAAAAGTTCCCACGGTCACACGTCACTCAGCTGATTGTCAGAAGTTTTTTTTTAATTATTTTTTAAGCATTTTTTTACTACCAGTTCTGGTGAATAGGTAGTAAAAAAATGCTTTTAAAAAGTTTTTTAAAAAAGCTCAGATGGTTGCGTGACACAGCTGTGATCATTGGAACTGTTTTTTTACTTTTTAAAAGCATTTTTACTACCTATTCGCCCGAACCGGTAGTAAAAAAATGCTTTTAAAAGGTTTTTAAAAGGTTCTGGTGATCACAGCTGTGCCAAGTGATCTTTAGAACCTTTTTCTTTTTTTACTTTTTAAAAGCATTTTTTTACTACCGGTTCGGGCGAATAGGTAGTCAAAAAATGCTTTTAAAAAGTAAAAAAAGAGGTCTGACAATCGCATGGCACAGCTGTGATCATCGGAATCTTTTTTTTTTACTTTTTAAAAGCATTTTTATTACCTATTTGCCCGAACCGGTAGTAAAAAATATTTTTAAAAATATTCCCAAGATTGCGTGCCACAACTGATTCCCCCCGTTGTTGTTCTACTTACCTTCCCAAGCCTCCTTTTGGCACATATTGCACATGCATGCGTAGTGCGCATTTGGTGTGCACTGCACCTGTGTGCGTGCAGCACGCACAGCACATGCTTGACACGCAGCACACATGCGTGGCCAGCGAACTGGTAGCAAACCGGTTCAGATTTCACTGCTGCTGCTGTATATCAAAAACATCACAGAAACCAGCAGCAGACTATTATAACCATCACTCTAGCACACAAACCAATTAAAGCCCTCCAAAATATGTAAAATAAGTAAACCAAAAGTCTCAGCAGCCCCCAAAGAAAAAAATAGGAGTCATCTATAGCATACAGTGTAAGGACTGCAACTGTCATGACAAACGAACTAACAGAGCATATCCCTGAACACCAACTAGCAGAAGACATGATAAAAACACCTTTCGTAACCATAGTTTCAACTGGGAAACTGAGGGGGGGGGGGCATCCTAAATCAAGCTAAATCCAAAAACACTGGAAAATTCCTGGAAGCCTGGCACTCAGACAAATTGGCCATCAACAGGCACATAGATATAAACAATATCTACATACTGCTCAAAAGAGGCAATCAAAAAGTCCCAAAGGAAACAAAAAGACTAAAGCATCTCCTCATCAGCAATAACACTCAGATAAGCAAAGATTAATACCATGATTGACTCTAGATGAACAATCGAGAAGTAAATAATACCCCAGTCAAAGAACTACCAATGCTGACCAGCTAACAGTAAACAGCACAATGAAGGAATGCCAAGAATACTCCTATAAAAACTGACAGGTCAAGACACTAGTATATAAAAATAAGCACAACCCCCACTCCCTTCCAATGCTGATGATGTTACCTAATTAGGTAATAAATGCCTGCAAGAAAACCACCAAACTCAGAGAGCACCAAGGACTCGGCAGTTCAATCCAGAGCTGCAAATATTCTCATCTATCGATTGGTCTGTTTCTTTCTCTGTTTATCTGTTATTTATGTATTCTATTTATATAACCACCCATCTCACTTTTACGTGATTCTATGTAGCTTCATCTTGCTTGGAGAAGCAAAGAGGAGGCAATGTATTGAAAAAAATAATATTTAAGCAAATGAATTTGATACTGGAAAAACTATTAACTGGTTTCAGCAGATAATAATTTGAGTACTGTATCATTACTATCATTATTGAATTTCATTGCCTATAAATAAATTATAATCAGAAGTAGATGATTTTGTACAGAGTTAAAGGATTTTTTAAATCTCTTTGTTCTGAAATATAACACTTCTTGCCTGCAGTCTCAGCTGGCATTGATCAGCTGAAATATTTTGTGTGTTTTTAATTCATACAAAAGTATTATGAAATGCTGTCTAGGTTTGGACTATGTTTTCTTTTTTTTCATTCATAAATGAAATTCACATTAGATGTTTGGGTACATATATCAAATTTAATGTCTTAAATTTTAAGACATTAAAAAGGTTCATTTCCATGCAGAAAATTTAGTGTAAAAATGTTAATAAGTTGTCTTTTTAAAGGCTTTTTAATCCTCTCCTTGTCACAAGTTCACTCAAGAATACCCAGTACTCTGTCAGGGTTCCAAGTAACACCCCCAACGAAAGAAGACTCCGAGGCTTGAAGTTCCTCAAAGTTCCATTTTATTAGAGATGTCATATTGGCACATCTGGGAAAACCCAAATCTGAAAGCTTCCAGGTTTTCCCCACTGAAAGGAAAGTCCACATGTCTATTGTGTAGTCTGCCCAGTAGCCACATGTCTATTGTGTGGTCCAATCAAAGCACCATCCCAACTGGAGATGCCTCCCAGTCATACCCCTTCAGGTGCAGGGCAAGATGTCCTTGAGTCTCTGAGAAAGGAATGTTATTATGACTATGTATCACCATTTCTCCATACAATCCCCCCTCCCAGTTTCCCACAGCACTAAATGTGGCAGGCCTGAAGGCACAATGCAAAAGATGCTTTGCAGGCCTGATGTACTCTATGTTATATGAATAATCATATTCTAAATATCAGTGGTTTAATGTTAATTAAATGTAAACAGTCTGAGTCTTCTATTGACAATTTTGCAATGTGTATACTTCCTATTGTTGAGTCTATTAAAAGAATAGCCTGATCCTAGAAGAAAACTGTTTATTTTGGGGAAATAGGTATTTAACAATATTAACATTAGATGAGAATAAATCAGGAATATTTTTAGGACTATGCTGCCTGAATCATAATGCTTTATCTGTTTTAATTATTATATGATAATCTGTTTTGTACTGCAGAAACATGTAACTTTGGTCTCCAGCTTTTCATCATTGAAAAGTAGAAAAATTTAGTGGTTGTCCGTTTATAAAATAGTTGGCACAGTGGGTGCAGCTTCTCACAAATACTCATTTAGCAGAAGATAGATTGATAAGATTATTGTATGCCAACTGATCAAAACTCCTATCATGCAAAGCTGACAGAAAGAGAGAAAAAGCCACCCAGAGTCAATTGGAATTGGGCAGCTCCAGTTGAACAGAGTAAATAAAGTCATAGTATTACAAAGGAGTCCTTGACTTACAACTATAATTAAGTATTAGTGCCATCGTATAAAGCCTTAATAAGGCCACACCTGGAATATTGCATCCAGTTTTGGTCACCACATTACAAAAAAGATGTTGAGACTTTGGTAAAAGTGCAAAGAAAAGCAACTAAGATGATTCAGTAAGATTGACTCAGTCTTCCATCCTTCTGAGGTGGGTAAAATGAGGACCCAGATTGTTGGAGGCAAGATGCTGATTCTGTAAACCACTTAGAAAGGGCTGTAAAATACTGTGAAGTGGTATATATGTCTAAGTGCTATTGCTTTTAAAAGTCTGGACTGGAGACAAAAGCAAATAAACAGTCTAGAGAAAAAAAGGACTAGGCATGACATGATAGCAGTATTCCAGTTTTTGAGGGGCTGCCGCAAAGAAGAGGGGGTCAACTCAGTGGTGAAATCCAATTTTTTTTTCTACCGGTTCTGTGGGCATGGTTTGGTGGGAATGGCAGGGGCAGGATACTGCAAAATCTCCATTCCCACCCCACTCCTGAGGGAAGGATATTGCAAAATCTCCATTCCCCCCCACTCTGGGGCCAGCCGGAGGTGGTATTTGCTGGTTCTCTGAACTACTCAAAATTTCTGCTACCAGTTCTCCAGAACCTGTCAGAACCTGCTGGATTTCACCCCTGGGTCAACTTATTTTCCAAAGCACCAGAGCAGTAGTGGGTTCCTCCCGGTTCAGCCTGGTTCCACCGAGCCCATAGTGGTGACAATATGATGTCACCAAACCGGTTCTGCCCCCCCCCCACCCCCTACCCCCCCACTCCCCCACATTATTTTTACCTTTTATTTGGCCCCACCCACAATCTATTGCCTCCTGAATCCCAGCTGATGAGCTATAAGGAAAAAACCTGTTTAAACTTGCCGTGGGGCTTCAAAGGGCCGCCCTACAGCTGATCAGTGGTAAAAAGCAGTTTGGTGGTAGACCGGTGCCTCCAAAAACAAATGACTAGACCGGTGCCTACAAAAATAGATGAGTAGATCAGTGCCTGCAAAAATAGATGAGTAGACCAGTGCCTGCAAAAGTAAATGGGTAGACCAGTACAGCTCTGCAAGCAGTTAAAAGCGTGGTAGAGCAGTACCTCTGCTAAATCCTAAAGAATTGTCACATGACCATCAAGCCACGCCCACAAAATAAGCCACGCCCACAGAACCGGTGTTAAAAAATTTAGAACACACCCCTGCACCAGAAGGCAAGGCAAGAAGCAGTGGATGGAAACTAATCAAGGAGAGAAGCCATCTAGAATTGAGGAGAAACTTCCTAACAATTAATCTGTGGAACAACCTGCCTTCAGACATTGTGCTTCATCTCATGAGGTTTTTAAGAGACTGGACAGCCATTTATCTGAAATGGTATAGGATCTGTTTGAGCAGACGGTTGGGCTGGAAGACCTCCAAGGTCCTTTCCATCTCTGATTGAAAGCTCGGAATTACAGTTATAAGTCATGGTCGTTATTATGCAGATCACCATATGACCATACTCAATTTTATGACCTTTTTTTAGTGGCAATTGTTAAGTAAATGTCATAATCATTAAGTGAACACAAACATTGTTAAATGTGTCTGTTTTCCCCAGTGGGAATGTTTTGATGGAAACCAGAAGTAAATGCTGTACATCGGCAACAAACACTGAACATCCTGATCATGTGTCCATGGGATGCTGCAAATTGCCATATATGTGAAACAATTGCCGAGTGGCCAAAATGTAACTGCGTGAATGCAGAGTGTGTGTGCAGCCATTCAAACTTTGAAAACAGGTCATGAATAGCGCTGGGGAGGTGTGCTATAACTTTGAACAGTTGTTAAGTGGCCCATTGTTAAGCAAGGTCTTGTACTCAATTCCATTTCATTCCTAGTACCAAGGCCCACATTATTTGGGGCTATATGTTTTGAAGATCACATTATATAGGACATAAAAACTGCATGATATGCAGCTTTTGTGTCCCATATAAATAGCAATAGCACTTAAACTTATATACTGCTTTACAGGGCTTTACAGCCCTCTCTAAGCAGTTTACAGAGTCAGCATATTGCCCCCAACAATCTAAGTCCTCATTTTACCCACCTGGGAAGGATGGAAGATTGTTAACCTTGAGCCTGGTGAGATTTGAACTGCCAAATTGAAGGCAGCCAGCAGTCAGCAGAAGTAGCCTGCAGTACTGCACTCTAAACACTGTGTCACTGTGGCTCATAAATAAACTCCATTTCATTCATTTTGATTAATTATGGACAGGATTGCAGCCCCCAGTCTGCCCCTCACTTGCCTGAGGCACCCCATGGTTCTTACCTTATCATGCTTAAAGTAGGAAATGCGGGTCCAGCTAGATGACCACTGAAGGGCCCTCTCTAATAATAATGATGATGATGAATGCGGGACCTACTAAATGACCACTGGACATCTTTCTAGTATTCATTTCCAAATGTATCCAGTGTAAAAATACAAAAGCCAGCCAAACTCCTCTGTATAAGCAACATTCTGTAAGGGAGGACCCCTCGCTGTCAGAAAGACCCATATCTTGGGTGACATACTGTTTGAAAGTTACAAATGTCAAGGATACCAAAATGAGACAGTGAGTCTCTATCACCAAAGATAATTTTCAGAAAAGTTATATTTGTTTGGCAAGACATGTAAGAACTTTTGTAATTAGGAAATGTCTCTTTGATATAACAAATGTTTCTAAATGAAAACTGCTGAGTTCACAGAATCCTTTGTTTGAAACGGTATAAAGACCAGGGTCCCCGACCCATAATTTTGTTCAGACTTCCAGGTATGAATCGGACTCTGAACCTTATTGCAATAATAAAATCTGATTCTGTTTGCCCTTTGGGATGACTCTCAATCTCTTCATTCCATAACATGCTGCCTCTCTCATCTCCTTGGATTTTGTCTGTCTCTTGTCTAGTGTCCAGTGGCTGAAAGCATTGCCTGCCAAAGGATGTCAGCAATCCTTCATGCCTGGAAGAAAATGGGGTGAGGGACAGGTGGCAGCATCTTACAGCATTCCCTGCTGGCTTCCCAGTGGTGAAATCCAAATTTTTTAACTACCGGTGCTGTGAGTGTGGCTTGATGGGTGTGGTGTGATGTGGCTTGGTGGGCGTGGCTTGTTGGGCATGGCAGGGGAAGGATACTGCAATATCTCCATTCCCACCCCACTCCAGGGGAAGGATACTGCAAAATCTCCATTCTCACTCCACTCTGGGGTCAGCCAGAGGTGGTATTTGCCGGTTCTCCAAACTGCTCAAAATTTTCGCTACCGGTTCTCCAGAACCTACCAGAACCTGCTGGATTTCACCCCCGTAGCTTCCCCATTGACTTTATGGGTAAACCAGCAGAGAAGATTAAAAATGGTGATTACATGATAGTGTGGCCCTGGCGTAAGTATGAACACATATTGCCAAGCACCCAAACCATGATTGTGTGATCATGTGGAGATGTTCAGTGACATTTTATGACAGCTTTACAGCTGTAAGTGCTTTACAGCTATAAAACATCCTTTCTGAGGGTGTCATGATTTCAAACAGTCATTAAAACAACTGGTGATAAGTTAAGGACTTCTTGTAGGTAGCGGAAGCGGCAGGAACCACTACTCGAAAGCGGTGGGTGAGTGGAGGATATGAAGGTGTTTCAGGAAGAGAACATTCATAGGCCTTAGCCATTTGCTAGAACTCTTTTGCAATATCTTTACTAAACAAAGCATCAACCCACTGCTACATAATGGGGCAGGAACATTGTTTCCTATGCCCATTTATCAGAACAAATCCTTGCTATCTTTAGTAGCCTTTACTTTCAGTTGTGTGCATAGAACTCCTATTCGAATACTGACTTTCTTGAGTGACGAGTGCTATTGTTGCAAACCCTAAGCCGTTTTGGTCTGAAATTTTGTAATATTGCTTTCAAATTGTACTGTAAATACCAGAAGAATTTAAGCTAGCACTTTCCACAGGGGAAAAAAAGCTATCTTCTTTGTCACCTCTATGCCTGTATGGATGCAACCATTTCTTTTGTGAAAGAGAACTGGGATTTAGGGATTTCATTTGAGAAGTTAATTGTAAAATAAAGCTTGCTATTTACAATGCAAAAGAGATATTAGCTGCAGTAAGAAGACCGTCACACTGTGACTATTATGACATCCTCGTATCTGAGATGTTTGCAGATTGCAAATCATAAGTAATTTGTTCACAAATAGTTCAGTCATTTCTTTTCTTATATTGAGAGCTGGGGGTTAATGTGCCTATGACTAATTTCTGCAACCCAAATAATAAAGGGATCCTAATTAGATGCAGCAATCTAAATCCTGAGGTATATTGGATAATTACTGTAACATGCAAAGATCATATGACTGATGGGCTACTGTTTATGTAAAAGTACCCAGCATAGTGGGAGAGAACTATGTTAATTACATTATAATTTCGTGGGTAATTATAAACAAATTTAAAACAGTGCAAGGCTAACGATGTGATAAGCATAATGTCTGCTATGGTTCTTCTTTGAACAACCTTGACTTTATTATACTTTATTTTATTTTTGTATGATATATGCTGAAATTAGTATGCAAATATACAGTACTTGTTTGTATCTCAGTATGATTTATACTGAAAACATATGATTTTTTAAAAATTAAACGTGTCAGCTTTTTGTTTCTCCTTCCTGTTGTAAAACTTGTGTGTGTGTGTGTGTATGTATATGTGTGTATATATATATGTGCGTGTGTGTATGGGTATGTGTATGTGTATGTGTGTGTATATGTATGTGTGTGTGTGTGTGTGTGTGTGTGTGTGTGTATATATATATATATATATATGTTTTCTGAGGTTTTCGCGGGTGTTTGTATGTAGGTCTTTGGTTATTCGGGTTTCTCCCGCGTAAAATTGGAAGTGTCTTGGTGACGTTTCGACGAAGTCTCATTCGTCATCTTCAGGCTGGTGTTCTCGGCTTCGTGCTTCCAGGAGCAATGTGTGATCGCAGCTGTTTCCTCCTTTTAACTGCCAGTGGGGGTGGGAGCTGATTGGGTGGGAGCATGGCTGTGTTCTGATTGGATGGGGGGGTTGGCTGTGCTCTGATTGGATGGGGGTGTGCTCTGTTTGGGTGGGGGCTTGGCTGTGCTCGGGTTACTCTGAGTTGCAGGGGGATTTGAGCTGGTGAGCTGCATTGATGTTGTTTGGCTTCGCATTCGTGGTCGTGCCACATCTTCGTGGTGGGTGTCAGTTTGCTTCATGTATGGATTGGAGGGGTTTAAATTGGTCAATGGTGCAGCTTTGGTTTGGCTTCTGGTCTGTGGTCGTGTCTCATCATCGGTGTGGGTCTGGGTTTGCTTTTTGCGTGGAAGTGTAGTGGTGATATCCTGTGTGGTTTTCGTGAGTGTGGGTCTGGTGTCATTCTTTGTGTTAAGGACTCGTTTGTCACTAAGGGAGGGTTTCCAAATGGCTGGTAGGCGGGAGGTATAATCTCGTTTATTCATGCTGTGTGGTCGTTTTTCTATCTCGATAGCTTCTCTGATTATTCTGTTATTAAAGTGTTCAGTTTTGGTGATAGTTCTGGTCTTTTTAAAGTCAATATCATGTCCTGTGGCTTTATCATGTCCTGGTGTTCTCGGCTTCATGCTTCCAGGAGCAATGTGTGATCACAGCTGTTTCTTCCTTTTAACTGCCAGTGGGGGTGGGAGCTGATTGGGTGGGAGCATGACTGTGTTCTGATTGGGTGGAGGTGTGCTTTGATTGGTTGGGGGCCTGGCTGTGCTCTGATTGGATGGGGGGTTGGCTGTGCTCTGATTGGATGGGGTGTGCTCTGTTTGGGTGGGAGCTTGGCTGTGCTCAGGTTAGTCTGAGTTGCAGGGGGATTTGAGCTGGTGAGCTGCATTGCTGTTGTTTGGCTTTGTGTTCGTGGTCGTGTCACATCTTCATGGTGGGTGTCAGTTTGCTTCATGTATGGATTGGAGGGGTTTAAAGTGGCCAATGATGCAGCTGTGGTCTGGCTTCCGGTCTGTGGTCGTGCCTCATCATCGGTGTGGGTCTGGGTTTGCTTTTTGCGTGGAAGTGTGGTGGTGATATCCTGTGTGGTTTTTGTGAGTGTGGGTCTGGTGTCATTCTTTGTGTCAAAAAACCACAAAAACCACACAGGATATCACCACCACACTTCCACGCAAAAAGCAAACCCAGACCCACACCAATGATGAGGCACGACCACAGACCAGAAGCCAGACCACAGCTGCATTGCTCCTGGAAGCACGAAGCCGAGAACACCAGCCTGAAGATGACGAATGAGACTTCGTCGAAACGTTGCCAAGACACTTCCAATTTTACGCGGGAGAAAACCCGAATAACCAAAGACACACACACACACACACACACACACACACATATGTCTGTAGGCGCTGCCTTCACTGACTAAAAAGAACATCTGACATACCCGTATTTTTCGGTGTATAAGGTACACTTCCCACCCACCCCCACCCCAAAAAATGGGTGGAAATGTCTGTGTATCTTATACAGCGAATGTTGCCAAAGCCCCTCCCAGTAATTTACCTCCTTGCAGCAAACAGTCTGGTCAGCTTCAGTACAGCCTGATTAAGCACAAGCAGCTGATAGGCGGTTGGATCGGCCTCCCGGAATACCGCCTATCAGCTGTTCCAGGCTGCAGGGATCGCCACTGCCTGTCACCACCCATCACTGCTGCCACCTATCGCCACCTCCACATGCCCCATTTTCAGCCTCTGAGTGTCCCATTTTTGGCCCGTTCCAGGCAGCAGGGATAGGCGGCAGCAGCAGCAATCCCTGCCACCTGGAACAAGCCAAAAATGGGATGTGTGGAGGCTGAAAATGGGGCACGCAGAGACTGAAAACAGGACATGCGGAGGTCAAAAATGGGGCACACGGAGGCGGCGATAGACAGTAGTGGCAATGGGTGGCGATGGCAATGGGCAGCGGCAATCCCTGCAGTCTGGGACAACTGATAGGCAATATTTTGGGAGGCCGATCCAACCACCAATCAGCTGCTTGTGCTAAATCAGGCTGTGCTGAAGCTGACCAGGCTATTTGCTATTTGATGCAAGGAGGTAAATTGCTGGGAGGCAGAGGCAGATTTTTTCCCCCTTCTTTTCCTCCCCAAAAGCTAGGTGCGTCTTATACTTCAGAGCATAGTCCGAAAAATATGGTACAAACCATGGCAAAGAAATTAATATAAATCTCAAAGTATGCTTGAGTTGATTGGTATGCTTGAATGTTTGTGTTAAAACAAAAAAGTTAAGATTTTTTTTAAAAAATAATGGGCGCTGAATAAATGTGGATTTAATATGAACATGAATGACCATTTTGGAAATATGTGAAGTTTGGTGATATAGAGAAAAAAAAATGAAAATTAAATTTTTAAAAAATGGAAAAGAGGAAGGATTGGGGAAAGCTCATGATAAATATAGCTTCTTCTTTTTTTAACCATTTATATATTTTCACATTACATACATAAGTGCTTAGTGAACAGCATATTGTCTGGATCAATTTATTTACATACAATAATACTTTTTCCACTCCTAGTTCCTACCTATACTGTCCAACCACTTATAAAATAAGTCCCATGTTCGAAAATACTCTGTATCTTCTTTTTCTTTTAATGTCGATCTGTCCATTTCTGCACAATCTAAATTTTTTAAAGTTACATCTTCTGTAGATGTTTTCTCATTTTTCCAGTACTGTGCAAATACAATTCTTGCTGCTGTCAAGACATGTAATATTAAATATAAGTTCCCTTTATCATACTTTTCAGGTATTATGCCTAGGAAAAATATTTCTGGCTTATAATCTATACGTTGTTTTAACATTTTCTCCAACCATGTATGTATTTTTGTCCAATGTTTCTTTGCTTTTAGACATGTCCACCACATATGATAATACGTCCCCCGTGTCTGATTACATTTCCAACATCTGGCAGACATGTTTTTAAATATCTTTGCTAATCTTGCTGGTGGTAGATGCCACCTATAAAACATTTTATATAAATTTTCCTTATATGTAGTTGCCGTTGTCAACTTACAATTTCTTTCCCAAATCTTTTGCCATTTGTCTAAATCTATTGGGTATCCGCACTGCATATCGGACATTAATACAATTGAACATATCCAGAAATATTTCACAAGAGTCCTTCACTCCTCTCCTCACAACAAAATACCTTATGCCACCAGACATGAAATTCTGGGCCTAGAAAATTTAGAACTACACTGTCTTTGGTATGACCTAAGCATAGTACATAAAATTATCTGCTACAATGTCCTACCTGTCAATGACTACTTCAGCTTCAACCACAACAATACACAAACACACAATAAAGACTTAAACTGAACTGCTCCAAACTCAATTGCAGAAAATATGACTTCAGCAACAGAGTGGTCAATGCCTGGAATACACTACCTGACTCTGTGGTTTCATCCCAAAACTCTCAAAATTTTAACCTTAGGCTGTCTACTGTTGACCTCACCCCATTCCTAAGAGGTCTGTAAGGGACGTGCATTAGAGCACCAGCGTGCCTACCATCCCTAACCTAATGTTTCCTCTATTTGTATCTATTTTATGTATTCAAATCATGCTTATACTTATATAAATTACCTAATGCATTCTTGACAAATAAATAAATAAATAATAATAATAATAAAATAATAATAATAATAAATAAAATAAGTATCCAAAGTTTTTTGCCCATACTATCATTGTCTCTTTTACCAGTTCATTTTACTTCCATTTTTAAGCTTAACAAGAAATGGTACATTTTCTTTATCAACTTTTCATCTACTCCTAACATTATTTGGTCAAATATTGTAAGCTCTTTATAGAAACCATAATCCTTAATGTCTTTCTCATATCTCGATTTTATTTTCATATGCGGCCACCATGATAGGTCCATACCGTTATTCTGCAACTCTTGTTTAGTTTTAAGTTCCTCTTCCGCATTCAAAATATCTTTATATGTTAAGATTTTTTTTCCAGATTTATTACATTTGGATGTTTAAATGCTTCCATTGTTGAGAGCCAAACTGGAATTTTAATGTAAATTTTTGCTTTTCCCTTTTCCCTTACTGAAAGTACAGCATTTCTTATATAGTGTCTTTGAAAATATCTGAGTTTTGCTTTTGTTATACCATAAAAAAGCATGCCATCCTAATTGGAGATCATGGACCTCTAGAAGCAGTAATCTTTTATGTCTAAGAGTTATCCATTCCCTCACCCATGTTAATACAGCTTCATGATAATAGAGCCCCCAAACTGGTAGACCAAAGCCCCCATTGTTTTTGGACTCTTGCAATATTTTCAATCTTATTCTTGCTTTTTTCCCCCTTGCCAAACATATTTCAAAATTACATTATTTACTTCATCAAAGTATTCATTGTTATAGTTGTGATTCTCCCTACCATTGATAGCTGCAAATTTTTCCATTTATCTATGTCTGGATAAACATTGTGTCAGTTTACAAAGCATCCCTGGCCTGCTCTCAAGTTGCCATAGGTAGGGGGGATGGGAAAACAGCGAAGCAGCACATCAGCCTAAAGCAAAAGCACATTCCAGACATATCTCTCTCAAGGCTGTCTCCCAGGTTTATCCACAGCGGCCGGAGGGGAGTGAACTCTACAACCCGCAAAATTGCTCCGTTGGCAAATGTGACTGATGACACACCCTGGGGGGAGGGGGAAAACAGGATCAAGATTTGGTCATAAATTACGTGGGGTCAGAGTTGGCTTCACTTGGAACATGCCAACATGAAGCTCCTAATAAATGACTGGATTTCTTTTGAAGCTTGGCTCGAGGCTCATGATTTAATTAGGGCATCCAGAACCCTGACACATAGCTTCTTTGCCAGATTGATAGCATTGGAAGGAAACAAAAGCAGTGGGTGATACTTGGGAAGGGCAGTAATTCCATGGTAGATTATCTGCTTTACATGCAGATGGTTTCAAGTTCAGTTCTTGATTTCTCCATGCAGAATTAGAAAACTTTCATCTGAAACCCTTGAAAGCTGTTGTCTGTTACAGAGGCAGTTCTGGGTAAGAGGGACCAGCAGTCTGACTCAGTAGTAACCAACTTTTATGTCTCTTTGCAAGGGGCAAGAGGAGGGAACAAGATTTATTTCTTGTCTTAAAAGCAGTCCAGCAGCACCCAAAGGTTTCATCACAAAGAACTATGGTTGCTAGCTAGTGCTTCCTTGCTAGTTACTAATCAGAGGAGATAAATACTTCTTTTTCCAATATAGCGAAACATTTAAACACGGCGTTGGTGCCATGGGATGCAGTCAGTAAAGACTGCTGTCTTGTTGACACATTTTTGCTTATAAATATACATTTCTCCTTGATTCTGGGAAGTTCAATGAACATCATGCAATCATCACTACGCAAGGAAGACTGGCTCATGGGAACTAGCTAGGAGAATCAGTGCTGGCTACCTATTTAATTCTCCAGAGCGCCTGCAATTTTGAGAATTGCTCTACAAATATATTTAGCTAGCATACCCATGATTGCATTACAGAAATATACACTACCACTCTTGCTTAATGAAACCCTGGGAATATTACTATTCCCTGACTTAGCTTAATGCTCTTAAAAGACATGTGTATATTATCCGCCTGAAAGTTAATGACAAATTCAGTATTTCTCAAGATAGTAGTTAATTGTTAGAGCTAGAATAAATTCATGGCTGATTATCTTGTATCTAGGCAACTTAAAAATAAATACGAAGTGCTTACTTCCATTCTCATTCATTAGAGCAAGAAATGTAAGCCAGGTTCCCCAATGTGTCTGCTGTCAGAAATACGGCATATTAGTTTGATCAACTTTATGAAGACTAATATGTGATAGAAGAGGTATGTCAATAAGGCCCTTTTGCCATATTACAATAAAACACAGACTCCTTGCCTATTATTTTATGCCAATAAATTTACTTCTTTAAGCTGCCACTGGTTGGAACTGCATATCTGATTTCTCAGAAATGTATGCCTCAGTTTTGAAATTAAATTTTGCAGATTTGAACTTTGGGATCTTATACAGTCATGAAACACTCAAAGAGATTCCCAACTCTTTTCCCAAAAGAGATTAATCAGGGTCAAACTTTGGCCATTCTGCTCCATCTCCTTCTTCTGTTATTTTGATTCTTCTAACATACTTTTCACACATGCATACTACATCTGGGCCCACAAGTATATATAGCAACGGTGCAGATACTGAGAGAGCCAGAGCTGCAGTGGTGAAAAAGAAGTGTTATTTTATTGATTTATTTCATTTGTATAGCTGTCCATCTCAAATCAGTGCATCAGGAAGCCATCCTGGAAGCCATCATATGCATTGGATCTTCAAGCCTGCCACGTTTACTACTGTGGGAAACTGGGAGGGGGGATTTATGGAGCAAGGGTGATATATAGTCAAAATAACATTCCTTTCTCAGAGAGTCACGGACATCTTGCCCTGCATCTAGAGGGGTGTGACTGAGAGGCATCTCCAATTGGGACAGTGTATTGATTGGGCCATGTGATGGACATGTGGCTACTGGGCAGGGACTTGGACTTTCCTTTGGGTGGGGAAAACCTGGAAGCTTTCAGATTCAGGTTTTCCCAGATGTGCCAATATGACATCTCTAATAAAATGGAACTTTGAGAAACTTCAGGCTTCGGAGTCTTCTTTCATTGGGGGTGTTACCTGGAACTCTGACACAGTAATTTTGAATAGTAAACAGTCATAAAATGTATATTAGCAACTATAGTTTCAAGACAGGCCATAAAGCCTGGGCAAGTCTTTGCATTCCAAGCTTTTGGTGGAAAAAAAGTCAGATGTATGTGAAACTATTCTACAAAAAGTAGCTCTCTGCAGCCCATTGTAGGTAACCTCATAGATCACATCGAACCTATAAGTTGGGGCTTTCAGGTGAAATTAGGTCATCAATGACCCAAATACAGTGCCAAGTGTATGTGAGAGACATTTTTCTGTTCCTATTTTTATTGACGAATCATCAGTTATCTGTTGACATTCACCAAATCATGAAGGAAGCATAAACAGAACAACATGGAGTTTATTGTGATCATCAGAAAATCAGTATCAATGCATTTGAACAATTAAATATGGATTCTACTAATTCTGACCTCATGCTACGATTGCAATTTCAGCAGAACCCTACAATGGCTAATCTTTCTTCCTCAAACAAGCAACAGGAATATGATAAAGACACAAAACTAGAGGTGAAATGCTACTGGTTCAGTCCGGTTCACCCGAACCAGTAGTAATAAAGGATACTGGCTTGCCGAACCGGTAGTAAAAAATGTAAAAAAAAAGTTCTGACGATCAACTGAGCAACGCGCGATCATGAGAACTTTTTTAAAAAAACTTTTTAGGCATTTTTTTTACTACCAGTTCATGTGAATAGATAGTAAAAAAATGCTTTTAAAAAGTTAAAAAAAAGGCTCCGATGATTACAGCTGTGGCACATGATCGTCAGAGCCTCTTTTTTTTACCTTTTAAATGCATTTTTTAATGACTGGCTCAGGCCTGCTGGTCATAAAAAAAGCTTTAAAAAAGTTTTTAAAAAGGCTCCGACAATCGCGCACCACAGCTGATCACTTCCCTGCGTGCTGTTCTACTTACCTTCCCTAGCCTCCTTTTGGTGTGGACTGCATGCGTGCACCCACACCTCACATTTGGTGCATGGTGCGCACTGCACATGCGTGCATGCAGCACACATTTGGTGCACAGCGCGCATGCGCAGCCAGCGAACCAGTAGTTAACCGGTTCAGATTTCATCACTGCACAAGACCCAACCTTTCATTATATGGCCAAGAGTCTTAACAGACCTTTGCAAATATTTCTCCTTGAACCTGGCAACATCAGGATTAGTTCATAATGAACTCTTGGTATTGGGGTTGACATTGATGTGAGATCACAAAAGTTGGTCTCCTCCTTCAGAAAAGCAGCATCAGCATGAGGTGATGGGTCAGCTCTCTCTGAAGCAGGCAGCAGCACTGTAAAGGCAGAAAGCCCAGTTAGTCCTCTTCAGGCAAATAACATCAGCACTGAGACACATCACTTGAAGGATGCAGCTTAATTTCTGACAGGTACCTAGTAGCAAAGGGACAGCCTTTTCTTCTCTGGTTGAGGGAGGTAATAGCAGCCCAAATCCAACTGGAGACAGGCATCATTACCAGTAGAGGGTTATGAACTTTTTCACATTGAGCTGGAAAAAAAATGCTTAGTTTTTCTCTCTAGTTGCTTAAGAGCTTTTGAGAATACATGGGAAAAAAATACTTGTAAAAGCCTCACAGTAAAAGTCTAGTAAAATCAATAGATACAATATCTCTTAATTCATTAAGCTGCAGATTCCAAAAGGACTGATGGAAGATGAAGAACGACAAGTCTATTGTTTACCCCAAAAGCCTTCAAAAGTGGGTCTTTCCTTCCCCATACTAACCTAGGAAGTATGGCAGACATTTGAAAAAAGAGCACTCTGTCAGGATTGCAGAAATTTCACCACCACCAAATTCATTTCCCCCCAGTTTCTTACTATGTACATAATCATATATACAGTAGTGGCCAAAATTATGGAAACCTTTTGGGAAAAGTGTATTTTTGAGGGTTGATGGCTAATAACACCACTTTTTTTTTGGAGTTTCAAGATAATCCTATTCCACTGCTGGAATGGCCTGGGAATAGCCCAGATCTTAACCCAATTGAAAATCTATGGAGCCGACTAAAGAAACTTGTTAGTCAGAAGCGACCCAGCAATAAAACCCAGTTAATAGAAGCAATCCTTCAATTTTGGTTTCACATGATAACAGCTGCAGAACTAAAAGACTTGGTTCACTCCATGGGAAGATGTCGTAAGGCCCTAATTCATGCTAAAGGTTACCCAACTAAGTATTAACTGACATGGTGATAATTTTTGTATATCTTGTTTTTTCTACGTGTTTCACTTTTCTTCTTTATACTGCAACTGCCATTCTAATAGCAAATCCTTCATAAAAGTTATTGCATTACATTCTTGATTAAATTATCTTTCCATTGATATATAATTTTATGATACTACTAAAAAAAAAGGTGGTGTTATTAGCTAGTTTTAGAAAATACATTTTTCCCAAAAGGTTTCCACAATTTTGGCCACTACTGTATATGGTTATATGGAACCTTGGCCATCTTGATTGAAGTAATCATTTGAGTATTTCTACAGCTAAAAATGAGAAATCTCTGGAAGAAATTGCTGAAATGGTAACTTTATATGGGTATTTTTAAATTGTTTTAAAATATTTCTAGTATTTTAATTGTAGCATGTTTTTTAAATTGTAAACTGCCCAGAGTCATTGACTGAGATGGACAATTATAGAAATTGAATTAAAAAAAAAAAACATCCTGGGACATGAGAAACTTTTCTTCACATGCTTTTCGGCATGTGAATCAAACGACAAACCTCCTGTAGACTAGCCCATCCGGAAGGCAGTTGGGAAAAGCTGCCAGAACATTACATTGCCTGTAGGATACTGGATTTGCCATTTTTATACTTTTAAACCCTGCTGTTCAAAATAGAAAATAATGTTGAGGTTCTGACACTGCTCAGGGCTGGGCTTATTCTTGCTAAATATTACAGTAGTTTTACTTAAGGATTACTAATTAATACAAATTAAGCATGATTTATTTAGTGGGATTCCGTAGGTTGGATTTTAAAGGAGATTTGGGTTAATATCAGGAATCCAAGTAACACCCCCAATGAAAGAAAACTCTGAGGCTTGAGTTTCCTCAAAGTTCCATTTTATTAGAGATGTCATATTGGCACATCTGGGAAAACCCAAATCTGAAAGCTTCCAGGTTTTCCCCACCCAAAGGAAAGTCCAAGTCCCTGCCCAGTAGCCACATGTCCATCACATGGCCCAATCAATACACTGTCCCAATTGGAGATGCCTCTCAGTCACACCCCTCTAGATGCAGGGCAAGATGTCCATGACTCTCTGAGAAAGGAATGTTATTTTGACTATATATCACCCTTGCTCCATAAATCCCCCCTCCCAGTTTCCCACAGTAGTAAACGTGGCAGGCTTGAAGATCCAATGCATATGATGGCTTCCAGGATGGCTTCCTGATGCACTGATTTGAGATGGACAGCTATACAAATGAAATAAATCAATAAAATAACACTTCTTTTTCACCACTGCAGCTCTGGCTCTCTCAGTATCTGCACCGTTGCTATATATACTTGTGGGCCCAGATGTAGTATGCATGTGTGAAAAGTATGTTAGAAGAATCAAAATAACAGAAGAAGGAGATGGAGCAGAATGGCCAAAGTTTGACCCTGATTAATCTCTTTTGGGAAAAGAGTTGGGAATCTCTTTGAGTGTTTCATGACTGTATAAGATCCCAAAGTTCAAATCTGCAAAATTTAATTTCAAAACTGAGGCATACATTTCTGAGAAATCAGATATGCAGTTCCAACCAGTGGCAGCTTAAAGAAGTAAATTTATTGGCATAAAATAATAGGCAAGGAGTCTGTGTTTTATTGTAATATGGCAAAAGGGCCTTATTGACATACCTCTTCTATCACATATTAGTCTTCATAAAGTTGATCAAACTACACTGTCCCAACTGGAGATGCCTCCCAGTTCCAGCCGTCCAGGTGCAGGGCAAGATGTCCTTGACTTTCTTTGAAAGGAATGTTATTATGACTATGGTATATATCACCCTGGCTCCATACAATCCCTCCTCCCAGTTTCCCACAGTAGTAAATGTGGCAGGCCTGAAGGCCCAATGCAAAAGATGGCTTCCAGGCCTGACACATCCATTTCTGACAAGGAGTAGCGGCGCACACATTCAGATATTCTTCCTTCCCCCAAGGTATTTTCCTAGTTTTTAGGCTGAAAAGATTGCACAAATGTGATTGATTGATTTATTTATTTATTTATTTATTTATTCATCCATACTAATATAATTGCTTTATTAATTACCTGTCTATCTCTAACAAGTGATGCAATTTTCATGGGTATCATTGAAAGCTGTGTTAAGAGCAGATCTAACAGACATTCCATGTATGCTTAGGGATAGACAAGAAATCCATTGCTACAAATGGTATAAATTGCTAATACAGATTGTATCACAGTAGCTTGGGGCAATAATGTCAGAGTCTTAATACAAAGCAATACACATTTTGGAAAAATACTTTAAAAATGGATCATTAAAAATGATGAAGTATGTTAAAATGTTGTATATCACCCATAACTACTTATCCCAAACTATTCATTAGTTTCTTAAAATAGTGTTAATTAGGAAAACCAACAATCAAAATGAATTATGAGAGGAAACTAATCATATTGATGCTACCAATAAAAGTTATTTCCAATTTTTAAAATGGTTCATAGAATACTTAATGGAATGGGATAATGAATCATTGCAGTCAGTATTGATATGTGCCAGCAGCAGAGTGATCTGTAGGTAGATAGACAGATCCATTTGCAAATCAGCTGTTTTTGTTCATCAGGCTTGCTGAAATTTCATCAACAATCCTTTTGAGCCAATAAAAGAGAAATCTGGTGGGTAAACTTGGGCGTTCTAGGTGCAGATAATATCAGCCAAGCACTACAAATCAGTCAAATTAATAATTATGAACTTCATTGTCCCTATTATGTAGGACAATTATTTTATCCCCTACTAGCTGGACGCTCGTGCTTCGCTACGAAACTATGTGCTCGGGCTTGATAAATTGACACTTAAAGCCTGAAACTTAATGTAGAATGTGTACTTCTGTAGCATCAGAGCATGGTAATATAAGGCAACTGGTAGTTGGAACAGAGGGGGAGGGGGAGTAGAATGTTCCAGCCCACAGGCCAGATGAGTCACGCACTGGCCATGCCCACACCCTGTTTAGCGAAGGGGTAGAATCAGAATGTGATAATATAAAGCAACTGGCAGTTGGGACAGAGTTCTTTTCAGGTGGGGAGGGGGGGAGTAGAATGTCTAACTCCTTAGCATCAGAGCATGTTAATAGAATACTGTATATGAAATACTAATGATCTGATGGTCATTTCAAAAAATCCTTAGCGAGCACCTAGAAGCCAAGAAGAACATACGTGCCAAATTTGAAGTTTGTAGGCTTTACCGTTCTGGAGATTTCATGATGAGTGAGTGGTATTTGGCTTTTATATATATAGATATATAATAGCTCATTCCTAAATGTTATTTCAGAGAACATTTTATCTTTTGTGCTTTAACAGTGCTTGTCTCCTAGAATTTATGGTGATTACGGTGATCTGCCAGGAAACATACAGGCTAATGGAATTAAAGGCTTGGAGAGGTAGGAACTTGAAGGTACAGTTATATTAGGACCCTCTTGTGAAAGTCTGATTTATCCCAAAGACATATTTCAGACAGCATTTGATTTTCTTTAAATAGCCTGCTACCAAATGAATTCAAAACCTAAGCAATAAACCCAAGGAAACGTCTGCTAGTGAAATGATGTATAAAGACATTCATTTATTACAGATGAAGAGGCAATCTACACTAAGGTGACAATTACAGGCAAGGGTTGTTGTATGGAAAAGAAAATCAAAAGGCATTTCTACTCCAGGGGGAATGGGAAAGGAGGGAGGGTTGAAATGCTAAAGGAGGAAAGGGATGTTAGAAGTGAACATTCTAATTTACAATTTCCTGGAGCAAGAAATAAGAGTCTTAGCACTGTTCAAAGGCAGCTTTTGTCTGACTGCTGACCTCCAAATTTGTTTGGGATATAAATCCTAGAATTTTCAGTGATCATGGTCAAATGTCATACCAGATAAGAATTCTGGGACTGAGGTCAAACACATCTGTAGGGCACCAAGTTGTAGAAGACTGTTCTAGATAGTTTTTGTCTCTAGGAGAAATACTTAAATGTTTGACAACTACATTTGTCAAAATACAAACTACATTTTAGAAGCCAAGAATTATGTCTGGCCAGGAGCCGCACTCAAAATAGCTGATAGGACCAAGGCAAAAAGAAAGCAAAATAAATTCCACTTAATTTTAATAAAATTGCAATTATTTAAAAAATTAATCTGATTTCTTTTTCCTATGAATTTAACCTTTTACTTTGTTGGTCATATAAAGTATTACTGGTTAATGTTCATTTCTGAAAGGCCTTTGGTAGCACAGATTCTGTTCTGAGCAATGAGCTTTACTGCTGGAACAGTCATCCAGATAATTTCAGTCTCAAATCTGTTTTATATGAATATAAAAGGTTTGCTTCTTTCTTTAATAAGAGCAATGTAAGATAAGGATCAGTTTAGTTGATCACACTTGAAATAGTGCAATGTTTACCGTTGCCGCTATATAAAACATATGTTGAGACCAGTGGTGGGTTTAACATTATGTTACTACTGGTTTGGCCCACACGTGCATGCTTGCTTCGTGCACATGTGCGCCTGGTTTGCATGTGCCCCTGCCTTCCATGCATGCGCCTAGCCTTCTGCTCAGGCCCACCTGCGATTTCCGTTACTGGTTCAGGCAAACCACTCCGAACCGGCTGAATACCATTTCTGGTTGAGACCAGGGGTTGGTTCTACTTACCTTTACTACTGGTTCGTAACGGGGCCACATGCACACACTCGCTTTGCTTGCGTGTGCGTGTGCGTGTGCTCTTCTGCGCATGCGCAGAAGTGTTCTGATGATGTCAGGGTTGGTGGGTGGAGCATCTCTCTGGTTTTACTACCAGTTCTATGGAACCGGTCCGAACCAGGAGCAACCCACCATTGGCTGAGACCATAGAAAGTGTGCAGAGAAGAGCAACAAAGATGATTAAGAGACTGGAGTCTAACACATATGAAGATTGGGTTCCAGGAATTAGGCATGTCTAGTTTAATGAAAAGAAGGACTAAGGATGACATCATAGCAGTATTCCAATATCTAAGGAGCTTCCCACAAAGAAAAGAGGGTCAATCTATTTTCTAAAGGATCTGAAGGCAGGGCAAGAAGCAATGGATGAAAACTAATTAAGGAGAGCCTAGAACTAAGGAGAAATTTCGTGACAGTGAAAACAATTAACCAGTGGAATGGCTTCCCTCTGGAAGTTCTGGGTGCTCAAACACTGGAAGTTTTTAAGAAGAGATTGGACAACCATTTGTCTGAAATGGTATAGGTCTCAAGTTTCAAGTTCCCTGCTTGAGCAGGGGGTTGGACTAGAAGACCTCCTTCCTACTCTATTATTCTGTTAGTTAGGAATTCTTGGCTGTTATGAGCAAATCCATAGGGGAAGAATAAGGTTACTCCCCCCCCTCACACAATATACTTGGTTGTTTAGAGACAACCTTAAGTGCTTTACTATCTGGGTCTTGTCTATATTCCACTAAATATAATTGGCTTTTACTAGGGAATATGGGGTGGGGTGCAAAGCACAGCTAACCTCATGCCCCTAGGTCTGGATACTCAGAGCCTCTACAAAATAGAACTTGCATTCCATTGTATTGATTTAAGGGAGCAAATTTTTCCTAGAATCCTTTTAGCCAATGGCATTTTTTAACATGGTTCTGAATATTGTGACAGCAGTAATCATTTCTGGGAAGCAGGGACTCAAGGGAAATCCCTCAAAATAAAGGAATAAAGAGTCTAACCTACTCTCACAAGATCTCACAAGTTCATGTTCTAGTTTATGTTGGAAAACAGACTTTTCACCTTACACGAGTATCTGCAGATGTAGAGATTGTAATTGTCAACTCATAAAGCATTCCAAGCCTGCTTTCTGGTTGCCATAAGCAGGAGGGCGGGAGAACTGATGGAGCTGCTTGGCTGTCTCAGCTAAAAGCACATTCCACACATGCCTTTCTCCAGATTGTATCCCAGGTTACCAGAGCCAGCAGGAGAGGTGTGGTTTCTACAGCCCGCAAACAGCCCATTGGAGAATGTGATTTAGGACAAACCCAGGGAGGAGGAGGGAAAACAGGGTCATAGGGGACCGTAAATTACGTGGAGGCAGAGCTGACTCCACATGGGTAATTGCCGAGACGTTGCTCCTAATAAATAACTGGATTTCTTTCTAAACTTGGCTTGAGGCTCATGAATTAATTATTTTTTTAATTTGATTTATATGCCGCCCTTCTCCAGAGACTCAGGGAGGCTTACAATGCGCTAAGCAATAGCCTTCATACTTTTGTATATTTATACAAAGTCAGCTTATTGCCCCCACAAACTGGGTCCTCAATTTACCTACCTTAGAAAGGATGGAAGGCTGAGTCAACCTTGACCCTTGGTGAGATTCGAACCTGCAATAATTGCAGGCTGCTGATGTTAATAACAGGGCTTTAGACTGTACTATCCAAGGCTCTTCTAGGGTATCTTTTGGAAACTTCACTGTAATCATATGAATATATATCTGAATGTAAATGTCACAGAATTCTGTAGCATTCTTAGATAAAAATGTAGAAAATTGCATAGAAAAATATCCATCCTGAGTGAAATTGAATAACGTTATTAATTTTCAAGATGTTTTACCCTATATTATATTTGATAATATAAAAACCTTAACTACCGTATTTTTTGGTGTATAAGACGCACCAGAGTATAAGATGCACCTTAATTTTGGGGGAGGAAAACAAGAAAAAAAGAATTCTGCCTCTGCCTATCAGCATCAGGATCAGCAACGTCCTCACTTCCATTTAGATTTTAATAACATGTAGCACAGATCTTTTTATCAGTTTAAAACAAATCCTATCTATTTAAGTGGACTGGGTAGGGTGGGGTGGGGGATGATTTTCATGGAGGCAGTTATCTCAGGAGGTTAAGGAGAAGTCTGTTGTTATAGGGCAGTGATGGCTAACCTTTTTGTCATCGTGTGCCAAAAGCGGGAGAAGTGCGGGGTTGTCTTTCTCGCGCATGCCCACACCCATAATTCAATGCGGCCCGCCCCCCCATGCATGTGCATGCGACCCCCCCGCCCTCCCCCCGCTTTGCACATGATGGCACGGCGAACCAGGTAGACCCGTTTTTTGCCCTCCCAGGCTCCAGAGGCTTTCTAGGAGCCTGGGGAGGGTGAAAATGGCCTTCCCCATCTCCCCCGGAGGCCGGAAATGGCCCATTTCCCGACTTCCGGTAGGTTCGGAAGGCCTGAAAATCAGCTAGCCGGTTCATGCATGCGTGCTGGAGCTGAGCTAGGGCAACGTTCGCGTGCCCACAGATATGGCTTCACGTGTCACCTGTGGCACGCGTGCCATAGGTTCGCCATCACGGTTATAAGGGGTGGGGATCTCCAGTCCTTGCACATGTTATGAAGGCAGCTGTCAGAACTGTTGGGCTGCTTCCAGGCAGATCCTGGGAGAACTCGGAGCTCTCGGTGGCTAAAGGGGAAGAAAACTTTGGGCACATTGAGAACACACATGCTCTTGTTGCTGGAAGAAGGGCTGCTTCTCCTGCAGTCTCCCTGACCCTCCCCACCCCTGTCCTTGCACCTTGTTCCTACACTCCTCCCTCCTCAGCCACTTTCTCCTCCCAAACAGTCCTCATGCCCAGAGGGATTCCAGTCGCAGTCGAGGTTGGTTCCCCCCCCCTTGCTCTCTTAAACTGAACTGCACTGAGCAGCGGGGGCGGGGGGGGCTGGTGTGAAGGAGAAATGTCTCAGCTCCCCACAGCCACTTCGCATTTTGACTCCCCGAAACGGATCAGCGGCAGCTGCTGCTTTCTCCCAGGATCATTTATCAACGAGTCAGAAAAGCAGTGCAGCTCAGTTTAAGAAAGAAAGGGGAGGGAGTGAACCAACTTCGACCTTTTTTCAGCAACAGGAGAATGTGCTTTCTCAATGTGCCCAGTGTTTTCTTCTTCCCCTTTAGCCACCAAGAAGGAGGGCGCGCAGCTCTGCAAATTGCATTGGAGAATCGGGGAGGAAAACGCTGGAAAATGCGATGCATGGAGGCAATGGTTTTGCAAAACAGGCGCTTCTGTGTGGAAAGGCAAGGAAAAACAGCATTGCCTCCACGCATCACATTTTCCGGTGTTTTTCTCCCCTGAAGCAATTCGCAAAGCTGCCCACCCTCCTTCTCCTTTTCTGCAGTCTCACTTTCTCTTCCCTCCTCGCAGATCCGTCTCCGAGCCAGGAGCAGAAGCTGATTGCCCTCAGCCTAGGTTGTCTGGAGAAGGGGCAGGCTGGGCAGTGAGCACCTTGCCTTACACGTCTCACGCAGAAGAACCCACTTTGCAAGAGCAGAGCCTCCATGCATCGTGTTTTCTGGCGTTTTCCTCCCCGATTCCCCGATACAATTTGTACAGCTGCGCGCCCTCATGAAAATGCGGCGGTGGCAGTTTTCACCAGGTTCCAAGCAGCACCCTAACCATTTCTGCCACCCATCTCCCAGCATGCAACATTGCTCATTTTTGGCAATGTAAGAATCCCCACTGCCTGAAACCGCTGGAAAATGCGACGCACATAGGCCAACAACCTCCCAAGGGTGGGTGCCAACGGGTGGGCGGGGCTACATTCGGCATATAAGACGCACCCAGATTTTCACCCCCTTTTTGGGGGTAAAAAGGTGCGTCTTATACACCAAAAAATATGGTAAGCTGCAACAGAGAGAAAATGATATGACCATTTTTGTTCTATGCAATCTAAATTATTGATTCAGTTGACATTCATTGAAATCATGGAATTAGCTGCCAAAAAGACCATTATTTTATAATAGTTTTTCTCTTTAACCATTTAGAATAGAACAGAACTAGAACTAGAACTAGAACTAGAACTAGAATTAAAACAGAATAGAATACTTTATTTTTATACCATTAGTATAATGGTTTTCATTTTATGTTTTTTTCCAAAGTTCATTTGGCAGAAACTATTTTTCCCCAAGTTTTACTTACCACTTCATACAATAATACGTGAATAATGTCAGTTTGTTTGGATATAAAAATCTCTTAACTGCACAATTTTCTTCATTTGTAAGTTCCAATTACTTAGGCTTTCCAACAAAGCCTAAGTAACTGGGGGGCGGGGGGCGGGGGGGAATCAATTAATGAACATTTTGAGCCACGGTGGCACAGTGGTTAGAGTGCGTACTGCAGGCTACTTTTGCTGACTGCTGACTGCCTGTAATTTGGCAGTTCAAATCTCACCATGCTCAAGGTTGACTCATCCTTCCCAGGTGGGTAAAATGAGGACTCAGATTGTTGGGGGCAATATGTTGACTCTGTAAACTGCTTAGAGAGGGCTGTAAAGCACTGTAAAGCGGTATATAAGTCTAAGTGCTATTGCTATTTTATTTGGGCAAAAATTATTCTTGTGCATTAAAATTTCTCTTTTTATGCAACATAATTGGAGAGGTTAAATTGAATGCATTCTGGGTTTCTCCTAAAGCACTTTTACTCTTGGTGGAGGAGGAAAAAGCGGAGGGTAGAGAGAAATAGCCAAGAGTAAACAAAAAGACTCCAAAATGCAAGACAAACAGTATTTTTATTACTTATTCAAACAAATGAATGTATTTTAAAATGCAATGGAGTCAGAATATACACTAGGTGATATTTATAGTGTAATTAACAACTAATTGCTATCATTATTTTCAAATTGCTAATTCTACGATTTTCTTTCTAATTTTTGCCTGTGTGGGATTAGATTGATGGAACAAACTATAAGCAACTTTAAAGAAAGAAGTAATTCTAACAAATACTTTAGTTCTATCAGATTGTGTGCCCAGTGTTGATGATTTGATAATTTTATATTTGTCAAAAGCCTCCTCCTCCATTCATATGCCTTTGGATGAAGGAACAGGAATGGGCAAAGCCAAATGATTTGACTGAGAATTTTATTTTATTAGTAGTGTTGTTTGCTAATGTATTCATGCTTCAGCAGGTGGCAGCATCTACCTGTCTGGGCTTGGGATGTCCAAAAAGCCACCAGAAGTCAAGTTGGACTCAAAGCTAACTTTTAATTTAATGTTATTTTTATTTATTTTATTTTTAGAATAGTAGAACCGATATGATGAAAGGATGAAAATAGACATAAAAAATAGAGTCGTGCATATCAGCTTTTTTTCTCGTCTGGGTGCCAAATTGCATGTTCACGTAAATTCTGCTGTCAGTAGCATTTGAAGAAATTAATCATATATAGCCCCAGGGACTATCTTCAGACACATTTGCCTCTTCTGATTGCTCTTGAAAGACAACATGCTCTTCCTCAATGCTGAGGCAAAAATGGTTGAGAGGGATTCAGGTAAAAGACTCCCTTTTTAGGAGGGTGATGAATGCAGTGGTCTCCAAAGGACATTCCCCTTTCCCCTCCAGGAATATCTTGAAGAGACATAATAATGATAGAATAGGTAGAATTAGTGGGACATAATAGTAGGGTCAGTAGAATTGGTTTGACTTGCTGTTTTGCTTCTGTAAGAATTGCTTTGCTAAGAATTGGAATTGCCTCCGCCATTTGCTTCTACCAGTAATCTAACTTCTGTTATTTTGGTTTTCTTGTACAACTCCGTGCCTGGGAAATATCTCAAGAAGCAGGGTATGTCATGATTTGGTAGAGTTATATCAGGCAAATACCTGTGTTGCTAAGCACCCAGCCCCTCTGTTGCTAAGCACTCAACCCCCCTGTTCCTTGCTGCACTGCCGAAGGAAGGCATGGGCCAGGGGGCTAGAACTGGGTACTAAGCTGATGGCTCTGAAGGTATAAAAGGATGCCATACCTTCCCCAAGGTGTGGTCTTTCACTGCATGCTCTTTGTCTGTATGTTGTGGTATGGTCTACGCAGTTCTTTGTACAAATAAAAGCCGATATTTTTTCCAAGCCTCTTCTTGGGTCTCTCTCTCTTTGGCATTCTGGTGACTCAAGTACATTTTGGGACCTTACAACCTCATCAAAGATGATGAATGCCAGCTCAGGATTAGCAAGTTTGACACCTAAAACATTTATTCAGCTGCATTATGCCTCAGATAATAAATTATTCTTAGGATTGCTAGTTCAATCCATCTGTCTACAAATGTGGATGTTCCATCACTGGAGGTTTTCAAGAAGAGATTGAACAACCATTTGACCGGAATGGTATAGGGTTTCCTGCTTGAGCAGGGGGTTGGACTAGAAGACCTCCAAGGTTCCTTCCAACTGTGTTATTCTGTATTCCTATTACTCATTCTTGTTCTAGGTGCTGGAGCGTTGAGTGGCATCTTAATTCAGGAGGTTCTTGGTTGAAGCAGAACATCTAGATTTCAGTCTTCAGATCTGGTTGGGGTGAAAGGACTATTGATTAGAATAGAATAGAATAACAGAATTGGAAGGGACCTTGGAGGTCTTCTAGTCCAACCCTCTGCTTAGGCAGGAAACCCTACACTGCTTCAGACAAATGGTTATCCAATGTCTTCTTAAAAACTTCCAGTGTTGGAGCATTCACAACTTCTGGAGGCAAGTTGGCCCACTGATTAATTGTTCTGTCAGGAAATTTCTCCTTAGTTCTAAGTTGCTTCTCTCCTTGATTAGTTTCCACCCATTGCTTCTTGTCCTGCCCTCAGCTGCTTTGGAGAATAGCTTGACTCCCTCTTCTTTGTGGCAGCCCCTGAGATATTGGAACACTGCTATCATGTCTCCCTTAGCCCTTCTTTTCATTAAGCTAGACATACCCAGTTCCTGCAACCGTTCTTGATATGGTTTAGCCTCCAGTCCCCTAATCCTGTTTGTTGCTCTTCTCTGCATTCTTTCTAGAGTCTCAACATCTTTTTTACATTGTGGTGACCAAAACTGAATGCAGTATTCCAAGTGTGGCCTTACCAAGGTATTATAAAGTGGTATTAACACTTCACGTGATCTTGATTCTATCCCTCTGTTTATGCAGCCTAGAACTATGTTAGCTTTTTTTGGCAGCTGCTGCACACTGCTGGCTCATATTTAAATGGTTGTCCACTAGGACTCCAAGATCTCTCTCAGAGTTACTACTATTGAGCGAGGTACCACCTATACTGTATCTGTGCATTTTGTTTTTCTTGCCTAAATGTAGAACCTTGCTTTTTTTCACCATTGAATTTCATTTTGTTAGATAGCACCCAATGTTCAAGTCTGTCAAGATGCTTCTGTATCGTGAGCCTATCTTCTGGAGTGTTGGCTATTCCTGCCACTTTGGTGTCAGCAGTAAATTTCATAAGTTCCTCATCTATCCCCTCATCCAGGTCATCATTCGTGAGTGATTAGTTGTTATTCGTTTGTGAGAGGATCTGTTTCAGGCAGTAGAGCCAAGAATCAGGTGAGAAAAGGCTAGAACAAAATTCATTATTGGCCCGAGGGTATTGGCCCGAGGGTAGAATGCATGAGAAGCGAAAAGGAAGATATACAAGAGATAAGGAAGGCAGCCCCACTGTCATCTCAGTCTCACTTATGGGCAGACCAGGAATTTTCTAGACCTTTTGCCTTCTCATGAAGAGATGAGAACAATTTCAGATCTCCAGCCAAAGCTTAGATTAATACTGAGTGCATTATTCAGAACATACTGCTTAGCTTTCAGCAATGCTCAGGGATCTCACTTTATTAATTTATTTTATGTATTTTACTTTACTATTTTTAAAACAGAATTGACATATTTGTGGTATTGTGAAGAGAAATAACCAAAACACTTCATCGAGAAGTATAGACAATACAGCACAGACTGGCATACTTAGGAAATTAAAAACGGCTTCCTGTCTATAGAATACAATAGTACGTGATTAATTTCAGTCTGCTTAAATATCAAAATCTCTAACTGCACAATTTTCTTCTTGTATTATGTATGGGATTTATGAGTACATAAGGAGGCTGTGAGAATTGCCCTCCAAAGCTATAAATAGATTTCAGAGGCTAAGGTCCATGCTCTCTCACACACGCACACAAATCACAACACAGATGTGCTCCAAAAACTATTTATACCATGCCCTCACAATGTTGCTTTCACTTCATCTATCTAACTCAGAGATGAGGTGGCTTGAAGTTATTCTTAAGTATCCCAATTTTAAAATAGTGTTCTTCCTCTTCTCTGGACAAAATTTTGGCAGTGGATACAATTTAGGTTGACACTGTAGTTGATGACAAAGGGATCCCCAGATTTCCTACTGATTCATTTTAGCTACTGCAAGTATATCCTTTCATTTTTGATCTCTGGAAACTGTTGTCAGTTGCCATTTTGGCTTAGGCTGCAAGAGGACTTGTATACCTGGTCTCTTCAGAAGCACAAAGGGATTTTGGTTGTCACGGTGTAAAAAAGATGTGGAGACTCTAGAAAGAGTGCAGAAAAGAGCAACAAAGATGATTAGCGGACTGGAGGCTAAAACATATGAAGAACGGTTGCAAGAACTGGGCATGTCTAGTTTAATGAAAAGGACTAGGGGTGACATGATAGCAGTGTTCCAATATCTCAGGGGTTGCCACAAAGAAGAGGGAGTCAAGCTATTCTCCAAAGCAGCTGAGGGCAGGACAAGAAGCAATGGGTGGAAACTAATCAAGGAGAGAAGCAACTTAGAACTAAGGAGAAATTTCCTGACAGTTAGAACAATTAATCAGTGGAACAACTTGCCACAAGTTGTGAATGCTCCAACACTGGAAGTTTTTAAGAAGGTATTGGCTAACCATTTGTCTAAAGTGATCTAGGGTTTCCTGCCTAAGCAGAGGGTTGGATTAGAAGACATCCTTTCCAACTCTGTTATTCTATTCTATTCTATTCTATTCTATTCTATTCTATTCTATTCTA
>WNWU01000021.1:11183544-11226973 GCA_012654045.1 Ptyas mucosa | reverse complement strand
TCTATTCTATTCTATTCTATTCTATTCTATTCTATTCTATTCTATTCGCTCTGTAAATACCGAAGTTCTTCTCAGTTTTTGTACCAGGGTCTTCATTATAGTGGTTTAAAAAAGAGCATTAAATGTTAGACTTGACTACTGTTGCTAAGTGGCATGGTCATGTGATGCCACACTTTATTATTGCATCACTTAGCGATGACAGTTCTGGTCCCAACTGCCATCCTTAACCAAGGACTACCTCTATGGAGATGGGCGATAATAAGCTTGACTGCACTGTACTTCCGTCTCATATGCTGGTGAATCAGAGACATTTGTCCAAATGGTTTCTAAATGGGAACTTGTTTCAGCCTCCTTTTCCTAGAGAATGGTTCTTACATATTTCTCTCATGGTCCTCTTCCTTACTGTCCCAGAGAGAAGCACAAGAAATCTTGGATTTAGAAGATAAAAGTTAGGCAAGAGCACTTTGATGTAAGCTGGCTCACTTTTGTTAGTGACCAGGAGCTGATGGGATCGACCACAAAAGTCTTTGTTTCAAGCATAGAGTCTAGAACCAGCGCATCATGGACAGCTCTTCTAATCCTGGCAGAGTTGGATGTGGGTAACATCCATTTTAAATCTGCTGGCAACTTGTCTCCCCATAGCATTAAGTGATTCAGTTATGGGAAGGATTGTCTTTATACAATGCATGGTTTATTTGCATTGATGGTTCTAACTTTATTACTGGACATATAGTTTCCATTCCATTTCCTTGTAGAATTCATCTGATAACATCAAAGAAAACCTGGTATAGACACAATTAAAAACATAATGTAGCATTCTTTGTTATTCAGACAGCACTTGGCTCTTTTTTCTTTTTTTAACTCAAAAGTCCTATAGCAGTGATGGCTAACCTTTTTGTCATTGCGTGCCAAAAGTGGGGGAGTGCGGGGGGAGTCACGCACGCGCGTGTCCACACACATAATTCTATGCGCCCCACCCCCCGTGCATGCGTGTGTGACCTCCCCCCCTGTGCTGCCCCCACTTTTGGCATGTGATAGCCCGATGGGCCCGGTAAGCCTGTTTTTTGCTCTCCCCAGGCTCCAGAGCCTCTCTAGAAGCCTGGGTAGGGTGAAAATGGCCTTCCCCACCCCTCAGAGGCCCTCTGGAGGCCGGAAATGGCCCATTTGCCAACTTCCGGTCCCACTTCCCACTTCCGGGCGGGTGGGTGAGCCCAGCCACTGGCCGTAACTACCGGTTCACTGAATTGGTCCAAACCGGCTGAATCCCACCTCTGTGTGGCAGAGAATTTAAAGTAGGGATGTTCAATCTTAGCAATCTTAAAATTGGTGGACTTCTCCAGCCAGCTCACAATTCTGTGAATTGAAGTTCATGAGACTTAAAGTTGCCACGGTTGGACCGTCCTGCTTTAAAGGGTCAAATCACCATGAAAATCCCCTGATTTCTTTGTCGGGAAAAAGTGAGGTCCACGTTTAAAAGAACTTGAACTTTAAAAAGCCAGGAAGAATTCTGCTTCTTTCAACACCTGAGTTTCTTACAAAATATTGCTCACAGCAGCAACTTCTAAGAAGCTTCAGAGGAAGTAATTTTTCTTTCAACTATTGCCCTAGCAACAACTAAGGCTAATGAGTGTGTTGCCAAGCATTTGAAGACAGCTCCATTGTCCAAGAGTACTGTGGAAAAATTACACTCATCAAAGCAACCCCATCTTTCTTGCTGATTTCTGTACATTGTAGCTTTTCAGCTGCATCAATATGCCAAATGTGAACCCTACCAGGTGCCTTAAGTTAACTTTTCCTGGCACCAAGTTTAAGTGCAAGTGCTTTTGAAGAAACAATGAGTTGCCAGATTAGACCGGGCATGCACTGTTGATCTGACAAATGAGAGCAATTTTCAACTGCCACATTTGAAGTACAATCTGTTAGATGTGCAAGAGTTGGATCTGAAGCTGCTGCCATGCTTAGGTATCATTCGGTTACATACAGCTTGTACTGCATTTAGCCATCGCACAAGGAAGCAACTGGGACTCTCCAGATAATTTAGAAGACAGCTCCCATAATTCCATTCTATTAGAGGACTGGGAGGGGGCTGCTAGGCTTTGTTTGTTTATATTCCACCTTTAATATTTTTACAAATAACTCAAGGCAGTGAACATATACAACACACCTTCTACTTCATATTTTCCCCACAACATCAACCCTGTAAGTGGATGGGGCTGAGAGTGAGTGGTTGGCCCAAAGTCACCCAGCTGGCTTTTGTGGCTAAAGCGGGACTTGAACTCACTGTCTCCTGCTTTCAAACCTGGTGCTTTAACCTCTAGACCAAATAGGTTTATTAACTCTGTTATCTGTGAGCTATGCCTTTTCACATAAACAAGTTGAGATGCTCAGCAATGAACTTGGTGTACTGTTTAAAGGAGAACAACATATTTACATCAGAGGTGGGTTTTAGAAGGTTCTGACCAGTTCTAGAGAACCGGTAATGGAAATTTTGAGTAATTCGAAGAACTGATAGTAAAAATTTTGACTAGCCCCGCCCCCATCTATTCTCTGCCTCCCAAGTCCCAGAAGATAAGGGAGGAAATGGGGATTTTGCAGTAAACTTTCCCTGGAGAGGGGTGGGAATGGAGATTTTACAGTATCCTTCCCCTGCCATGCCCACCAAGCCACGCCCACCAAGCTATGTCACACCCACCAAGCCACATCCACAGAACCAGTAATAAATTTTTTTGAAACCCACTATTGACCGATAAATACAACCTCTGACTGGCCTCAGCCCCATCTATTCTTTGCCTCTCGAGTCCCAGCTGATCAGGAGGAAATGGGGATTTTGCAGTAGCCTTCCCCCGGAGTGGGGAGGGAATGGAGATTTTACAGTATCCTTCCCCTGCCACGCCCACCAAGCCACACCACACCCACCAAGCCAAGCCAAGCCATGCCCACCAAGCCATGCCCACAGAACCGGTAGTAAAAAAAATTTGAATCCCACCACTGATTTACATCATCTTGTAAGATTCTCAGTAAGGCTCATTCTTCCTCACTCCCACCCACTAAGAGAATCTGATTGCGTAACAGCTGGACATAGAGAATCAGAGCAAAGGTTTTGATTTTCAGGTACAAGTAGTCCTCAACTTATGAACAATCACTTAGTGACCATTTGAAGTTCCAACCCATCCTCCCAAAGGTACTTATGATCTGGTTCTGGATTTCCAACAGTCACCTCCCCTGCAGTCACATGCCTGCCTGTTGGAAGCTTGGCAACCGGCCTACATTTATAGTCTTTTGCAGCGTCCTGTGATAATGTGTTGTACGATGTTTTTTGTGGAAAACATTTAGTCCATTTTTTGGCAAACACGTCTCACAATGAACAATGGAGTCACTTTGCAATCATAGTTGTTTGCGTGATCAATCACATGGGTGACCTATTTCATGACTGTCATGACTATAATGGGCAGGCTTCATTATGGTCATTAATCAAGAACTACCTCTAACTATTATGTAAGTGAGCAATTCTTACCTGCATTTTGTGTTTACCGGAATAATGATGTTCTTATAATTTATAAAACAAAGTGAAAAGCCTTACTGTACATTTGTACAGTAGATTTATAACCAGACGACCCCTTATCTTTAAGGAGCAGTTTCCCCAGTTTATTCTAATAATAAGAAATATATATGCACATCATCCTCTAGGAGTTAGCTTAGCTATATATCATTTAAACTGGATTAGATATCTACATCAATTGAATTGTATTGATTTGATTTTTGATAGCCCATAGGATTAAATAAATAGATTGACTTTTGGAGGTTTCTGTGAGTGTGAAAACATCAACAAAAAACCTCATAGATAATAGAGATGGAAATTAGGAATGGGGAAAGTATTATTATGTAAGCAAATTGGCCCTGGACAATACACTGTTCACAAAGCATTTACCATATTTTTGGAGTATAAGACGCACCTTTTCCCCTCAAAAAAGAGGGTGAAAATCTGGGTGCGTCTTATACTCTGAATGCAGCCCCACCCAGCTTCTCAAATGGAGGTTTCAGAGGCTGAAAAAAGCATCAGAAAAGAAGCTTCAGAAAACAGGAGCCTGAGTGGCGTAGCAGGCTAATGCCTCCTATTAAGGCAGCATTTAACATCCAGCTGCCTGCAATTACTGCGACTTCTAATCTCACCAGGCTCAAGGTTGACTCAGCCTTCCATCCTTTCTAAGGTGGGTAAAATGAGGACCCGGTTTGTGGGGGCAATAAGCTGACTTTGTATGAATATACAAAGTATGAAGGCTATTGCTTAACACATTGTAAGCTGCCCTGAGTCTCCGGAGAAGGGCGGCATATAAATATAAATAAATAAATAAAAAAATAAAAAAACAGAGCTTCAGAGGCTTTTTTTCTGAAGCTGTTTCGGAGGCTTTCAGAGGCAAGAAAAAAAGGTTTTTCTGAAATGGAGTTTCAGAAGTTTCGGAGGCAGAAAAAAAAGCAGAAAAAAAAAAGGCAAGGCACAGAGCTCACAATCAAGGAACCTGTTGCTAAAATTCACCTCTAGGAACAGCTGATTGGGGGTATTCCGGGAGGCTGATCCACCTGCCAATTAGTCTTTTTCTTATTTTCCTCCCCAAAAACTAAGGTGTGTCTTATACTCCGGTGCATCTTATAGTTCAAAAAATACGATATGTATATTAAATGAAAATGTATAAATAAACTGTTAAAAAAAACGCAAGAAGGTGGCAACAAAAACCCCTTTTTATAGCCTTTGTGAAAGAGAGAGAGAGAGAGAGAGAGAGAGAGAGAGAGAGAGAGAGAGAGAGAGAGAGAGTTGGAGGGGACCTTGAAGGTTATCTAGTCCAACCCTCTGCTCATGCAGGAGTCCTGTACTAGGGATTTGAACCGCCGAACTGCTGACCTTTCTGACCCACAAGCTCAGTGTCTTAGCCACTGAGCCACCTAGTCAGGAGAGGGGCTTTAATTACACATAGCTGCCTTCTTCATTTTTTTATCCACCAAATTGGATACCCTTAGTTTAGAACGTAGTGTTCATGTTCTTTGGGTTTCCTCCCCCCCCCCCTTTTTTTCATTCTACAAGTAAACAGTCCTGATTGCCACTGGCCAAATGCCCCTCTGCCTTTATACAATTATAATGCTTTGAGTTCAGGAATTTGTTCATTCCAGAGACATCAAAGAACACGAACAGATTCCCTCAAATGTCAGGTTTATCTTTGCACTGAGAGAATATCTTAACCCCAAGGTGCTAAGATTCTCTAAAAGCTTCCTTCAAACCAAACTGTCAAAGAATCAGGAATTTCCGTTCTTTCACAGCTGCTATGCACTTAGAAATGAAGATACTGTCTGCTTTTTCGATACTTTATACCTTGTTAATTCACATGTTCAAGCAACAGCAAGGTATTTTAACTAGGCTAGCTTGAATTATGAGAAAGACGCTGTTTAAATGCAATCCTTTGCATACTGAGAATTAGCAAGTCAGGGTTTTCAAGGCTTTTTATATTTATCTTTAATGGTTCTGTTATGAAGGAAAATTGGAGAAAATTCTGCTTCTTGTCCTTTGTTAAAGCTAAATTCTATTTCTTGTCCTTTGTTAAAGATAATAAGTCTCTATCTTAACTTTTCCTAACTGTTTCGGCCAGTGGTGGAATTCAATTTTTTTTACTACCGATTCTGTGGGCGTGGCTTGGTGGGTGTGGTGTGGCTTGGTGGGCATGGCCGGGGAAGGATATTGCAAAATTTCCATTCCCACCCCTGGGGCCAGCCAGAGATGGTATTTGCCGGTTCTCCGAACTACTCAAAATTTCCACTACCGGTTCTCCAGAACCCCCTGAATATCACCCCTGTTTTGGGCCCTTTGCAATTTTCAGTCTCCCTTTTCTTTATATTTTTAAAAATCTTACTTGTGATGTGGTCAGAATGGCAAAAGCATTGTAAGTATGGGCATTTTCCACATAATTTTCTTTTTTCTTTCTTTCTTTTTTTTTTGGCAATTACAATATTAATGCTTGATTTTTTTCCTACCCATGCCAATGTCTACCAAAATTTTGCTTTTTCCACAGTAGTCCTGTGTTCAATTGAGCTCAGCGGTTGGCTTGAGGGCCCATCATTGTTTATGCTGGAAAAGCTGCTTAACTCATTTTATAAACGGTTCACAGTAACATCCCTGGGCATGTACAGCCAGCAATTCTTTGCTTTGATTTCCTTGACTGCAGAGATCCATTCTCTTAATGCTGAAATTGCCAGTAAGAAAAATGAAAACGGCTACCATCTTGGGAACATAACTGTGTGGAAATGTACTTTTCACAACACACCCCACAATATCCTAATGCTAATTGCTGCGGCAATTATTTTAACAATGTCACATTGAGCAAGAAATCACAGCTAGAAAGCTGTTAATACCAAGACAGTTTCCTAGATATGTGTTATTTTCTGTACTCACATTAATATGGAACTAAATGGATAGTTGCGTGTGTCTGTGAACTTCCTATCTGAGAGGATTAAACTAAAGAAAAGGCACCTGTGTTCCAAATGAGCTTTACAGTAAATGACTGAAGTATAGATGCTGGCCATTCTTTTAAAATCCTGGCTCCAATTATTCTGTTTCCCCATACATCTGGCTCCTTTGATATTTCAGGATACCTGTTGGTCTTTTAGAAGTGAAATAAAGGAGAGAAAAAAATCCATGCTTTTGTGTTTGTTATGAAGTATGTGATGCTGTTAGGATTTATTAATGTTAAGGAAATCAGATTAATCAGTTTAGCAGGTGCCTAAAGTAATAGCAATATCCTATCTAGTCAAAATAGGATTGATAACTCTGGGGAGAACTTTCCTAAAGCTAGATTTTTTTAAACCAATCTTACAAGTTAGAAAAGTGTGTGTATGTGTGTGCAATTTAATGTACTTCTACTGTCCCTCCTATACCACAGGTTTCAATGAATACCATACTCAAATTGTATCTGCCTGTGTGATCCTGGTAGGATAAATTGATAGCACATATCTTAGTACAGTGATGGCTAACCTTTTTGCTGTTGCGTGCCAAAAGCATGGGGAGCGTGGAGGGGGGGTCGCCCACATACGTGCCCACACCCATCATTCAATGTTCCACACATGCACACTGGAGCTGAGCTAGGGCAATGCTTGCGTGCCCACTATTATGGCTCCGCGTGCCACCGGTGGCACGCGTGCCATAGGTTCACCATCACAGTCCTAGTATCTATTGCATAGAATACTGAGACATTGCAGTAGCAAATACTGCACTATAATTTCTTAGTGTTTGTCAACAACTGGATTTCAATTTCTGATTTTTTTCATAAAGCTTCAAATCATTCATATAAAGCAAATGTGAGATTTTATTAACACTTTTTCCTATTTAATAGCCAAGATTTGCTTTCTTCAAAATCACTGAAAGCGGGATCCTAGCTATGACAAATAATAAGGATGATAATGAGCCACCCTGAAAGATACCTCTCATAATATTGACAAACCCATAATTTTCATTTCCAACCACCAGTTCTGTTTATCTGCTGCTTCATTATTTTTTCTATAAGCATTCTAATTTTTTATTGACACCTGTTATTTCCAAACATTTTATGATTCAACTGTATGATAATGGATCAAATACCTTTTTACAATCAACCCAAATCATATGTAAATTGGTTTTTCAACTTTGGCAATTCCCCAAAACCACTTTTTCAGTCTGTAGTTGATCTTTTGTATGACTGCTTTTTCAATTTATTTCCTTTCTGTTCGACTGGAAGAATGTTATTTTCTTCTAAATAATCTTGGATGTTATCCACTATAATGCCTGTGAATGATTTAAATATTATAGGCAAGCTTGTTATTGGTTTACAGTTTCCTGGTGTTGTTCGTTTTATTGAGTCTTTTGGAATCAAATCAGAAGTGGTATTCAGCCGGTTCGGAACAGTTCAGGCAAACCAGTAGTTCTGATGATCAGATGGCCCCGCCCTATCCTGTCCTTTTATTCCTTCTTTCTAGTTCAGCTGATTTGTGCGGCACAGCTGATTTCCACGGCTCCACTGTTCTACTTACCGTGGCTGCCTTAGAAGCAGCTGAGCTTGAAATTGCTATATTTTGAACATTGCACGCAAGCGCATTAGCCACCAAACCAGTTGTTAAACCAGTTGCATCCAACCACTGAATCAAATACATTATGCAATACATTAAGCTGTTTATCTATGTAATTAGTCAAATATTTGAGCCAAAAGCCATGCAATTGCTCATTTCAAGGAGATGTCCAGCTTTTAATCCTTTTCACTTGGTTTTTACAATTTCTACTGTTATTATTAGGTCTTTCATTTGATTTTTTTTACTAAATCATCTTTAAATTATTTTACCCATCTAGCATTGCCCAGCCATAGCTCCTAAGTCCTGTTACCTCCATGGCAAGAGATACCCAGGAACTCTAGCATCTGATGCAGTTATATTATTACTATGGTTCATCGTGCAATCAGCCAGATGTTCAGACTGCCTTTAGCATTTTTATCTTCCTCTGAGTCCTTCCCTGTAATAGGCAGATGTTGTTATTTGATGTATTAAAGGTATCTTCACAAAATGTAAGTTGCTTTTTGTAATTGCATTTTGCAATTGACTAATGGGACATGGTGGCTCAGTGGCTAAGACGCTGAGCTTGTCGATTGAAAGGTTGGCAGTTCAGCGGTTCGAATCCCTAGTGCCACGTAATGGGGTGAGCTCCCATTACTTGTCCCAGCTGCTGCCAACCTCGCAGTTCGAAACCATGTAAAAAATGCAAGTAGAAAAATAGGACCACCTTTGGTGGGAAAGTAACAGCGTTCCTTGCGCCTTTGGCATTTAGCCATGCCGGCCACATGACCACGGAGACGTCTTCAGATAACACTGGCTCTTTGGCTTTGAAACGGAGATGAGCATTGCCCCCTAGAGTCGGGAACGGCTAGCACATATGTGCAACGGGAACCTTTACCTTTACTAATGGTGATTTTGTTAATGCTGATGGTGTTCAAGTGATGCTCTGTTTTTTGAGGGATTGCAGTCATGATGCCTATTACTATTGGGTACTATGTTTGCTTTCTTTTGCCTCAGTCATACTATTTCTATTTGCTGGTCTTTGTATTTTGTTATCTTCTCGAGTTCTTTCCCTTCTCTTCTACTAACTCCAGTACTGTCACATCCACTATCCAGACTTTTTTGGTCTTTTTTATCAACAGTCATTAAGTTTGGGGTGTTATGTGGCAGGTACCTGTCAGTTTGAATTCTAAAGTCCCAGAGTACTTTAGCTTCTTCATTTTCTATTATTTTCTCCATGTGATGGTCCCATGAGTTCTTGCTTGTAAGCCAATGGATATTTCTTGCAGATCTTCCAATGCACCATTGATGCCATTTGTCATGCCATTTCTTGTAATCAATCTGTGCAATCTTCTTGCAGCAGCTAAACAGATGGTCCACTGTTTCTTCAGCTTCTTTGCAGAGGCGGCACTTGCTATCTATTGCTAACTTCTCAATTCTGGCTTTATAGGCATATTATTGATCATTGCACAGTCAGCCAGATGTTCAGACTGGTTTTCACATTTTTGTCTACCTATCGAGTCCTTAGCAAGGACCTGGGATAGGCGGATCTGATGTTTGATGGTGTTACAGATATCATTGCAGGATGGAAGCTGTTCCAAGTAAAGCCGCCTATTGCAATTGACTGATAGCGAATTTGTCAATGCCAATGGTGTTCAAGTGATGCTCCAGTTGTTTTGGGATTGCACCCAAGGCACCTATTACTATTGGTACTATCCTTGCTTGCCTTTGCCACAGTTGTTCTATTTCTATTTGTAGGTCTTTGTATTTTGTTATCTTCTACAATTCTTTCTCTTCTATTCTGCTGTCTCCAGGCACTGCCACATCCACTATTCAGATTATTATTTTTTTGGACTTCCTTATCAACAATTGTTAATTCTGGGGTGTTATGTGTCAGCTGCCTGTCTGTTTGAATTCTAAAGTCCCAGAGCAATTTAACTTCTTCATTTTCTATGACTTTCTCTATTTTCTGGTCCTACTGTTGTGACCCAGGCCCAAGTAAGTAGTAGGAAAAATCAGTCAGTGAAAAAACAAACAAACTTTATTCGAACAGCTGAGAATTACTTCATTCCCAGCATCATTCAACTAAATTAAAGCAAATTCCTCCTAACACAAATTCCTCAGTCCTATCTCAAACCTTGTCCAATTAGGCAAACTGCCAAAGACCTTTCTTGGCAAACGTTCAGAAGTCACAGATAACAAAAATAAATACAAGATGTAGACTAAGAAGAAGACGAAGCTACCAACGTTGTTTTCTGGCAAAGCCCAAATGCCATTCCTGGTCTGTTTTAAGCCTTACAGGAGGGGCCAATCATCTCTTTGCTCTACTCCCGAATTATCCTCTTTGCTTGAGCTGCTCTTGCCTTCTGGCAGCTCTTCTCATGCGTGCATTAGGAACAGGCTCCTCCTGTGCCACACTTCTATCAATCTCTGGAGGCTCTGGAGTCCACACCTCACTCCCCGATGGCCCTGGCCCCATCTCTGCCTCTGATGCAGAGCCCTCCCCAGCTCCAGGACTGGCCCATGTTCTTCCTCAGCCTCATTGCCGTCCGACTCCGCTGCCAACTCCACAGGCTGCTGGCAGACCACAACACCCACCAGTTCTTGCTTGCAGGCAAATGATATTTCTAGCAGATCTTCCAGTGCACCATTGCTGCTACTTTTTCATGCCGCTGCTTGTAGTTGGTCTGTGCGATCTTCTTGCAGCAGCTTACCAGGTGTCCACTGTTTCCTCAGCTTCTTTGCATAGATGGCACTTACTGTTTGTTGCTGTCTTCTCAATTCTGGCTTTGTATACATTTGTCCTTAAGGCTTGGTTTTGTGCAGCTGGAATTAGTCCCTCAGTCTCTTTGTTTAACTTTCCTACTCTTAGCCATTGCCAAATCTAGTTATTATCTGCTTTCCCTGGTATTTTTTTTTTTAATGTACTGGCCATGTAGTGCCTCCATTCTATTCTTCATTTGGTCTTTCTTGTAGGCCAGTTTGGTCTTTTCAGTAGTCATTAAGCCTTCCTGATATACTAACGTCAGTGCATCTTCATCGTCATCGTTGTTGTTGTTGTTTTCAATTTGATTCACAGTCTGCGATTGGTAAAACTTAACAGTTCAAGTTCTAACGAAGGACCTAGGTGCTGTTAAGGTAATGTCTGAGTTTATAGGCAGTTTTGAGCAAGGTGGTTTCTTGCAAGGTTAGGATATTCAGGTCAAAATGACTTTTTTGGGTGCAGAGCACGGTGCATTGTCATTAGTTTTCTTGTCTTTTGATCCAAGTTATCAAGTTGTAGCTGAGTGCAATCAATTATTCCAGCTGAGTATCGTATTACAGGCACTGTCCTGGTGTTAATTGCCTTTATGATGTTTCCTCCACAAAGTTTTGATCTCAAGATTTTCTGGACTCACTTTATGTATTTTGTTAAAGTAGCTTCCTTGACTTGGTTGTGCAACTTGTACCCTTCTTCTGGTGTTACTGCTTTTATCAATTCTTCATTGTCAAGTTCGAATCCATCATCTTCAACTATTTTTCCTGCCTTAACAGCAATTGTTGTACATTTGTGAATGCCAGATTACATTTCAGTGTCTCTGCTTTTCATCAGTGAGCTCAATTCAGCTTTTGTTTTTCCAAACAATTTTATTATTTACTTCTATTCATTAAATATGAAGCTCAGTCAACTGAACATTTAAAAATGTATCACAAATATTATTAACCGGCACTGATGGTTGATATGGGTTGCTGCCAACATCCTAGGTAATGACCAAGTACCTTCTTAAAATGTATGATGTTCTGAGTAGTGCAGTATTTTGCAGTTTCACTGGTGTTATTGCAGGAAGCTGTAACTTCTTGATGTATTTTGTAAAATTATTGGACATGGTGCCAAGTGCCCCAATGACAACGGGTATCACTGTCACATGTTTCATCCATAATTGTGTAGTTTTGATGGCCAGGTCATGATATTTTGTGATTTTTTCCCAGTTCTTTTTCTTCGACTCCTGGTACAGCGATATCAATAAATTGTATGTTTCGGTTTTCGATGACTGTGATATCTGGTGTGTAGTGTTCTAAATGATGATCCATATGTTATTGTTATTATTGTTGTTGTTATTTGATTGATTGATTGATTGATTGATTGATTTAGACTTGTTAAAGCCACCTACTCCCAAAGACTCATGATGACTTACAACATACAATTAAAAACACAATCAGATATCATAACAGTCTGGACAAAAATAGCGATAACAACAACATAACATTATCTCAGGCCTGGGAACAAAAGTTTCCAGAACCCTAAGAAAATGGGTGCCATATGACAGCACTAAATGAGTGGTACTTATGACTGGTCCTCAATGTTCTGGCTATTGTAGTGTCCCCACAGTTACCTGATCACAATCTGGGCACTTAGCAACCAGCTCATAATTATTATGTCTCAGTGTCCAATAATCACATGATCATCATTTGTGACTTTCACTGCCGACTTCTGACAAGCAAAGTCAATGGGGAAGCTGGCAGGAGGTTGCAAATGGTGATGGTGTGAAATTGTGCTTAATGACAGCACAGATTCACTCCATGATGGCAACTGGAAGTGCCAGAACTGTCACAGCTAAGCAGCATGATCGCATGATGTTGAACTTTATGAGCAAAGAAATTAGGAGATTCTGATCTCAATTGCTGCTATTAACATCTACAGGACTACCTGTAGATGTTAAAGAGGAGGGGTGAGAGCATTGAATCCTGAAGCAACCATGTAGGAGGGGGTGCCTTGTTTGATCTTTCTTCCTCTTGTCAAGCATGAAAAGACCATCCACAGAGAAAGGAGAACCACTGGAACATAATGCCTCCACTCCCAATTGCTACAGCTGGTCCAGAATGATATCATGGTCAACAGTATTGAAACCCTCCAAGAGATCAAGTAGATCCCTGTCCATCAACAAGTACTACTAAGGCCATGTTAGTATTAGGATCCATCTTGAAACCAGACTGAAAAGGTCTGGACAACGTTAATACTTCAGTACCTTCTGAAGCTGTCACTCAACAGTCTTCAACAAAAATGGAGGCTTCCATTTTGGCAGATCTCAACATTACACATGGAAAACATTTAAAGATGTATTATATCCTCAAATACCTGAAGTATATTTCTACACTGTACAAGTGTCACATTCTATAGCCCAGTGGTGAAATCCAATTTTTTTTTTACTACCGGTTCTGTAGGTGTGGCTTGGTGGGCGTAGCTTGGTGGGCATGGCAGGGGAAGGATACTGCAAAATCTCCATTCCCACCCCACTCCAGGGGAAGGATACTGCAAAAACCCCATTCCCACCCCACTCCAGGGGAAGGATACTGCAAAATTCCCATACTCACTCCACTCCAGGGGAAGGATACTGCAAAATCTCCATTCCCACCCCACTCTGGAGCCAGCCAGAGGTGGTATGTGCCAGTTCTCCAAATTACTCAAAACTTCTGCTACTGGTTCTTGGAGCTGCTCAAAATTTCCACTATTGGTTCTCCAGAACCTTTCAGAACATGCTGCATTTCACCCCTGCTATAACCCCAACAATAGTTTTTAATTGTCCCATAATGGCATTAAAGTTATTTTGACATTTGAGAATTCTCCCTTCAAATTATTCGGATACATCAGGTTAATTTTTAAAATTGCCACTATTTATTCATAAAACAGTATAAGCAGTGGTGGGATTCAAGTAATTTAACAACCGGTTCTCTGTCCTAATGATTTCTTCCAACAACCAGTTTGCCAAACTGCTCAGAAAGTTAACAACCGGTTCTCCCAAAGTGGTGTGAACTGGCTGAATCCCAACACTGAGTATAAGTATCAAAAACGTGGACTTTTAGGGACTTGAAGCCCCGCTTCTGTTTTTTCCTTTAAGAAAAATCTGATTTCAGAAAAAAATATGATTGGGTGCTCTTTATGGTAATACAGGATACTGCTAGAATATAATGACTTCCTTACTATTCAGTGCAAATGTGATGTAGGCAATCAGTGTGCATTTCCCCTCCGCGTTCCCTGCAAAGTCTTCTCACATTCCTAAAAGCATCCATGAGCAGAGCAGTAAAGTTTTCCAAAAAGTCATTTATAGGAGTTTGATCTGTTTTGAGCAATTGGCCATTTCCTCCTAAACTTTGATATACATAGCTGACACTCTAGTTAGTTGTAAGATGAAATCCCTGCATTTTGATGGGCTTTATTGATGGATGGAATTGATACTGTCTACTCCAGCAAGGCAAAGTACCAGAAAAAGCATTCTGATCAATCAAAGGGAACCAATCAGCAATATAGTTCACCCTTGGAATTTTTTTATGAAGAGCTACCTATTTGGAGAATATATATATGGGAAGGGAGGGACAGAAGGAGGGATTATTTGGCTCAACCCTAATAGATTAAACTCGAAGAACTTAGTTAAAACTTAGTTAAAAAAGCCCTGGATGTAGGTATATTTTCCATGTTTAACTTCAAAGGAGGTGCCAATTTTTATTCATTGACCTAATTCTATGGCATCTGTGCCAGAGGTGGGCTGCTGCTGGGTCAGACCGGTTCAAGCGAACCGGTAGTTCCGACCACTGTCTGGGTCCGCCCACCTGCCCCGACGTTATGCCATTCTATATATCTCACACTCTGGCTCGCTCGCCTGGCCCACACAGCCCAGCTGATTTCTGAGCCTCGCCTGCTCTATTCACCGTGGCTGCCTGAGAAGGTGTGCTGGAAGCTGTGTGCAGAAAATCACCGTATGTTTGAAGCTGCGCGCAAGCTCACATTTTCAGTTCTGCACTAGGCGAACTGATTGTTAAATTATGTGAAGCCCACCTCTGATCTGTGCCATATCTGGCAAATACCAGTATGTTTCTGATATGGAAACCAATTTCTGGCACATCAGAAATTCTGCTTGTATGCTACTGATCAAGATGTCACAAGGTGCAACAGGTGTGTGCTATTCTCAGAGCAATTTAAAATTAGCACACAGGTGGTAGCTTCAAGTCAATCAAAAGCCTTCAATATTCTCCCCATCTGCAGTTTGTCTTCCAGTTTTTTCCCCCAGTTTCCTTGTAATTCTCAGACAAAAGGTTCTTGCTCTCGTCTTCTAACATCCACTCTGCTTTTCTAAGATTATTTGCTCATCTATACTCAAAATGAGAGTGAGACATCTAAGCCAGTCACCAGTTATCGTCACTAAGGGCACCAGAGGTGGGGTCAAAAAACATGCAGCTAAGTCAATATAATGTCTGTGACCATATAATTGAGGTCCTGCTCTTTTGGTACATGTGGTGCATGCACAAGGAAAAATACACAGACTATACCAGATTATTCAATCATAAGCAGTAAATTAAAAATGTAAAAATAAACAGAGGAAAACGATCAGTTCAGACTCAACAATCTTTGCCTCAATGTTAAAGATATATTTATGTATATACATGACGGGGAATATACCTCCTACCAAAAAAATCAATATCAATCAGAATACAGCTGGATGGGGCCTTGGAGGTCTTCTAGGCCAATTCCCTGCTCAAGCAGGAGACCCTATACCCATGATGGTGAACGTATGGCATGCGTGCCACAGCTGGCACTCAGCCCTCTCTGCAGGCATGCGAGCCGTCATCCAGCTCAGCTCCACTGTGCATGCGCATACGTGCCTCCCACCGGCCAGCTGACTCTCAGGATGCGCTGGAGTGGGAGAAACGCACGCATGCACAGGGGGGTCGCGTGCACATGTGTGGGGGCGGGGGTCATGCGTGCGTGTGTGGGGGTGAGGGGGAGTGTGGAGGGCGCGGTGTGCCCCCCCAGCCCTTTTTTGGGCCCAGGAGGCTGCAGGGAAGCCTGCTAGGCCCAAAACGGGGCATGGGGGTGTCACATGTGCATGTGTGGGGGGGCAGGGGGGGGAGGGCGGGGGGGGGGGTCACATGTGCATGCATGGGGGGCACATTGCATTATGGTTGCCAGCACGCGCTTTCGACACATGATGAGAAAAAGATTAGCCATCACTGCCCTATAACATTTCAGATAGATATAGCACCAACAACTTCTGAAGGCAAGCTGTTCCATTTATTAATTGTCCTCACTGTTAGGAAGTTTCTCCTTAATTCCAAGTTGCTTCTTTCCTTGATTGGTTTCCATTTATTGTTTCTTGTCCTAACCTCTGGTGGTTTGGAAAATAACTTGACCCACTCTTCTTTGTGGCAGCCTCTCAAATACTGGAATACTGCTATCATGTCACCCCTACTCCTTCTTTTCTCTAGACTGGTGATACCCAATTCCTGCAACAATTCTTCATATGTTTTTATCTCCAGGCCCTTATTCAACTTAGATAATTGCACAGATCAGAAGACTTAATAAAAATGCAATCTTTTCAGATTCAGGGTATTAAGTACAGTTAGGAATCACCTAATCAGTTTTCAGATTAAGAACATTTTTAAAAGTATTGCACAAACAAACCAGAATACTTATTTGACCAAATTTGAAAAATGTAGGAAACAAAATTCAAAATATTTGTTGAAACTTATTTAATGCTGTTATTGAATCACAACAGATTTTAAACAGGTGAATTGATGTTCAACAGTGAGAATATAGATCAGGAGTGTCAAACTGGCAGCCCATAGACCAGATATGTCACACACAGGCCATGCTCACCCCAGCTTCGCGAAGGGGGGAAACGTCACGATACGTCACGTGACGGCAATGTGACACCAAGAGTTTGACACCCATGATATAGATGGAAGGCAAATATTAAATATTCTGGGAATATTAACACTTAAACTATTCATTTTCTAAAAACTGTTGTAAATGCAATAAGGTCAGATCATTCTTGTGTATTTGGTTGCAATGTTGTAGAGCCCAACAATTCTGGAAGATGATTTATTACAGAACGAAACAAATTTTAAAGATTAAATTCTTTTTTTCCTGTCAGCTGTTTTTATTTCAAACATTACTGAACTTTATATCCCTACAAAGTATACTGAGGTAGCTTTATATAACAGCTGCAAGAACAGTTTATATCTTTTATTGACAAATCAGACAATTTGCTCCTCAGAAAAATGATAAACTAAGCTGGGAGAGTATTTATCAGTGACAAAAGTAATTTCAGGTTTGAAAAACAAGTCTGATTCAAACTTTAATTCAACTTGCAAACCTTTCATGGGTTATAACTCTACTTATCGACTAGTACTGCATCTAAAGTTTGAGCTTTTCTTAACATAAAGCTTTTCCACACCAACTTTTTCTTTACCAATTTCTTGAAATAGGAATTTCAAAATCTCATACACAAAATATATCGTACTAATCCAATGTTATTTTGAAATTTCTTTCTATTTTTATATAGCCTGTCATTTTCTTATGATTTTATGTTCTCCTCCTTGGTGGAAATGGCAGTCAATGATAGGTAGACTCCGTCAGCTAGCCAATCAGGACCGAGTCTGCACTTTCCTTAGGCCCCGCCCTTCCTTCTTGTCTCCAGTTTATCGACTCGGTCTGCTTGGACAGTCATGTCTTCTCTGTCTCTGTTTGATTTCTGGCTATTTCTCATTCATTCCACTGTCACACGGAAAGCTTCCCAGTGTGAAGGACATTTGTCCGGTGCTGCTGAAGGCCACGTGGCAGCAAGAGGCTGCCAGCTGGCAGTCTCACAGGCTGAGGTCACAAGTTCGCTCTGCAGCTCTATCCTGCAACAGCCCCACTCCCAGACCATCGGAGGCATTTTGTGGGAGTTACGGATGCAATTCCAGCCTTGTTGAGCAGCATTTGGTGGAAAGGGCATTTTTTCGCCACGCCTAAGTGATCGCGTTTCACTGTGGGCAAGCAATCTTAATACTGCACTATTCCTTGCCGCCATTGTTGTGAGCCACTTCAAAGTTTCCAGGCTGTGCAATGAGTACAGTTTGAGGCCCCAACTCTTATATTTTCCCTGCTTGTGAGTGCGGAGCTATTCAAAATGGCGGACGGCCACTCGGCTAAGCCAAGCCGCATGGCAGCATCTCAGGGGGGAAGGAGATGCCATGATAGTGACCCCGGAGAAGGCCTCTGGGGCCCAGAGACAATCCAAACGGGCTAGAGGGGTGCCTCCTGTTGCCCCCTCACAGTCAGCACAGACTCTTAAAGACGAACAACGTCGTCAAAAGGCGTTGGAGCATGCTATTCAGAAGGCCCATCAAGAGGCCTTAAATCAGGCCAGGGCTCAGGTCCCGATGGTTTCTCCTTCTCCCCAGGAGCCTGATAGGGTAGCCACAGATCACCAGGCTGTGCCTCAGCCCGCCCATAGGGCTTCATTGTCCCCTGATTGTTTGCAGCGAGGTTCTTCGCCTTCTTCAGCAGAGGCGGCCATTTTGTTTGCCACATTGCCACCCGCAGGCCCTCCTCCTGCTTCTGTTCCACTCGAAGCTGCTCACAGTGATACACAAACACCTGCAACACCATCTCCTCAGCAGCCTCCTATACCACCGGAGCCCTTGCCTTCCATAATTTCTCCTGCATTGGCATCCCTAATTTCTGAGGCCATTCGCCAAGGGATTGCTGAGGGCCTTCACCAGAGGGCTGAATCTGAGGTTTCTGATTATGTGAGCCAGGTCAGTCATTCTCATCATGGAGAAGAGTCTGCTGCACAGTTGGAGAGACCAGTTTCTCCCACTTCTGCGAGTCAGGTTTCTGTGTCTGCTGAGGATTTGGCCTTGGACCAGGAATTGTCTGATGATGAGGGCCTTGAGCCAGCCCAGCCCGCATTTATTGGCGTATTCAAGCCCCGATTGTTTTGTTCATTGTTATTTAAGGCTCTTTCTTCTACCAAGATGTTGCCATCTAATTCCGGACAAGGATCAGCCTCCTCTGAGGCGAATCCTACTTCTCTTTTTTCTGAACAGGCTGTTTGAGTTGAAACTTTACCTGCTCCAAAATTGTTTTCAGATGTCGTGAAAAGACAATGGACCTCTCTGGGTTCTGGGCCTTTGCCTAATACCCAGGACAAATGTTTCCACACTTTAGCCCTCAACTTGCAAACCTTTTGTGGGTTATAACTCTACTTATTGACTAGTACTGCATCTAAAGTTTGAGCTTTTCTTAACACAAAGCTTTTCCACACCAACTTTTTCTTTACCAATTTCTTGAAATAGGAATAGGAACCCCATACACAAAATATATCGTACTAATCCACTGTTATTTGGAAATTTATTTTTATTTTTATATAGCCTCTTATTTTCTTATGATTTTATGTTTTCTTATTCTTTTTTGGTATTTTTGCTTATGGTTTTAACTACTAAAAGAAATAACTGTTTAACAATAGGTTACCTTTTGATGGTGGTGTGATGGCTTGCTTTTTAAACCCGCTTTGCAGAGCCTGACTAGGTGGCTCAGTGGCTAAGAGACTGAGCTTGTTGATCAGAAAGGTCGGCAGTTCAGCAGTTCAAATCCCTGGTACAGGTCTCCTGCTTGAGCAGGGGGTTGGACTAGATGACCTCCAAGGTCCCTTCCAACTCTGTTACTGTTAACTGTTGACCTCTATTTACATGTCCACTTGAGTTGGTTGCAGCTAATAATGTTGTCCAAATCACCTCACATTCCGTTAGCTTAGAATGCTCTACTGATGTTGGGCTTCCTGGACTGAGCTCAATGTATGCAACAGTTCTTCAATATCACACCCATAACCAAGGCATTTTATGGAACAGAACAGAAAAGTGAAAGATGTAAAACCCTAACTGTCTACAAGAAAAGGTTAGGGCATAGAATTCCTTCTTATCTGAGCACCGCCAACCCTTATTCTTCAACTTGCTTGTCAAAAACAGATCATGCCAGACTAATCTTATTGCATTCTTTGACAAAGTGACAAAATTAGTGGACCAAAGCAATACTGTCGATATAATTTACTTGGACTTCAGTAAGGCATTTGATAAAGTAGGCCATAACTTACTACTAGATAAAGTAGAAAAATGTGGGTTAGACAGCATCACCACCAGATGGATAGGTAACTGGATGACCAACCACACTCAATGTGTAGTCCTCAATGGAACTGCATCTACATGGACGGAAGTATGCAGGGGAGTACCCCAAGGCTCTGTTTTAGGCCCAGTACTCTTCAACATCTTCATCAATGACTTGGAGTAGGGGATAGATGGGGAACTCATGAAATTTGCGGATGACACCAAGCTGGCAGGAATAGCCAACACTCCAGAAGATAGGCTTAAGATACAGAAGGATCTTGACAGACTTGAACATTGGGTGCTATCTAACAAAATGAAATTCAATGGTGAAAAAGGTAACGTTCTACATTTAGGCAAGAAAAACCAAATGCACAGGTACAGTATAGGTCCGTGATGGCGAACCCATGGCACGGGTGCCACAGGTGGCACATGGAGCCATATCGGTGGGCACACGAGCTCAGCTCCGACATGCATGCGTGCGCCAGCCAGCTGATTTTCAGGCCTTCTGGGCCCACCAGAAGTCAGGAAACACACTGTTTCCGGCCTCCAGAGGGCCTCTGGGGAGGGTGGGGAAGGCCATTTTTGCCCTCCCCAGGCTCCTAGAAAGGCTCTGTAGTCTGGGGAGAGCAAAAAACGGGCCTACCGGGCCCACCATGCCATCACGTGCCAAAAGTGGGGGGAGCACGGGGGGATGCATAGAATTATGGATGTAGGCATGCGGGCGTGTGACCCCCCGCACTCCCCCCGCTTTTGGCATACGATGGCAAAAAGGTTAGCCATCACTGGTATAGGTGGTACCTTGCTCAATAGTAGCAACTGTGAAAGAGATCTTGGAGTCCTAGTGGACAACCTTTTAAATATGAGCCAGCAGTGTGCAGCAGCTACCAAAAAAGCCAACACAGTTCTAGGCCGCATAAACAGAGGGATAGAATCAAGATCACGTGAAGTGTTGATACCACTTTATAATGCCTTGGTAAGGCCATACTTGGAATACTGCATCTAGTTTTGATTGGCACAATGTAAAAAAGATGTTGAGACTCTAGAAAGAGTGCAGAGAAGAGCAACAAAGAAGATTAGGGGACTGGAGGCTAAAACATATGAAGAACGGTTGCAGGGTATGTCTAGTTTAATGAAAAAAAGGGCTAGGGGAGACATGATAGCAGTGTTCCAATATCTCAGGGGTTGCCACAAAGAAGAGGGAATCAAACTATTCTCCAAAGCACTTGAAGGCAGGACAAGAAGCAATGGGTGGAAACTAATCAAGGAAAGAAGCAACTTAAAACTAAGGAGAAATCTCCTGATAGTTAGAACAATTCATCAGTGGAACAACTTGCCTCTAGAAGTTGCGAATGCTCCAACACTGGAAGTTTTTAAGAAGATGTTGGATAACCATTTGTCTGAAGTGGTGTAGAGTTTCCTGCCTAAGCAGAGGGTTGGACCAGAAGACCTCCAAGGTCCCTTCCAACTCTGTTATTCTATTTGAAATGTTAGGGCATAGAATTCCTTCTTATATGAGCATTCCCACCCCTTATTCTTCAACTAAGTGTGGTATTTCCAAGTGAAGGGGAATAGGAGTCATTTTGGCAGTTGAAAATAAAATCCATGCATAACTTCTGTCTTTTGTTTTGATGTGTAATATCAAACTATTACAAATATTTATAGTCTCTGAACTATTTGGCATAAGAGCTTACAGTTAATGAGGCAGAATTACCAAAGGAGTGCTTAGCTGCACATTTTATATAATACTAAATTAGGCAACGTTTAAAAGAATAAACTGTAGCCCTTAAATGCCCATTAGGTATTTGAGATAGTCTTGTCAAAAAGAGGTGTTCTTATACTTTGAAAGTATTTGCATTTCTTATTTAAAAGGCTCCCTTACATTTCTTGTTGTATTTGGGGGTATTTGACATGTTAATTTAAAATTAAGGTACAAAGATTTATTTGGGGAGAAAAAAAAAGTATGAGTGAATTTGTATTAAAACACAGAAACATATCAGATGCGGCATTCAGGTAATCTTCCTCCATCTCCTATATTACAACAATCAAAAGACAAACAGGATTAACCCCAAGAAAAACCTGTATTCACATTATGTTGTTTTTGTCAGTGGAACTTGGGAACTCATAAAATTGGCACTATCTTTTGTAGAACTATATCAGGGGTGAAATCCAGCAGGTTCTGACAGGTTCTGGAGAACCAGTAGTGGAAATTTTGAGTAGTTCGGAGAACTGGCAAGTGCCACCCCTGGCTGGCCCCAGAGTGGGGTGGGAATGGAGATTCTGCAATATCTTTCCCCCAGGAGTGGGGAGGGAATAGGGATTTTGCAGTATCCTTCCCCTGCCACACCTACCAAGTCACACCACGCCCACCAAGCCACGCCCACAGAACCGCTGGTAAAAAAAAGTTGAATTTTACCACTGAACTATGTATCTTTTTTTAAAGGATGTAAACAAAACTGAATAACGAAAACAATTAACCTGATACAGAATAAAGTATATACAGATAGTCCTCAGCTAGTGATGATCTCAGACAGAGCTTAGTTATGACAGTTATAAAAAAAGAAGTAACTTTGCAACCAAACCCCACATCTACAATCTTTGCAAGTCTGTCTCAGTCACCTGTTCACTATTATAGTCAGTTGTCCTATGCCGGACACATTTTTTTTCTTTCCCATCTCCAACAGAACACAGATATTGTGTAAACTAGTAGAGTCTTCCCAGGCTGCTTTTCTCCACCGCACAGCACACCCCTAAAATGTGCTAATTGCAAGTTAATAAGCTCAGCTGTGATCTCAAATTAGTTTGACCAGTTTCAAGCTGCTGCCTGAAATTGACAAGACCCTAACCAATTTCATACTAAAAGCTTTTGATTGCTTCCTAACTCTGCAAATAGCTGGCACTAGTGGATTCCTTTCAATGAGTGTTCCCCATTGTGTGCCCCCTTACTCTCTTGTAATTCTACCTCTCCAAGGAATTTAAGATGAACATCAGTTCTCTTCTTAAAAGGGAGAGAGAGAGCCAAAGGGAAAAAGCAGGGATGAAATCTACTTACCTTCCTTACCAGTTCGGAAGTGCATGTGCCGCCCGTGCGCATCACATGCATGTGCAGACCCCCTGCGCATGCGCAAAATCTTCTGTGCATGTACAGAGGGAAAAAACACATTACTTCCTGGTTAAAACCAGGAAGTAACAGCACCGGGTGGGTGGGTGAAGCCTCGCGCTGCCATTGCTACCGGTTCTTCGAACCACCTGCCACAATCGCTACCGGATCGCCCAATCCAGTCCGAACCGGGAGGATTTCACCCCTGGGGAAAAGGTTATAGTATAAGATGGTGAGTTAGGTTCTGGAGACTATCCCTGCCAGTTGACCTCACCCAATTGTTTGGGGTTGTATCCTTCTGACCCTGTAAACCAAAAACAGCTGAAATAAAATTGTAAGCACAGTTTCACTTATCCTTTTTTCACTTAGCAACCACTTCACTTAATAACAAGTCATTTACCCCAATTATAATTGTTAAATGAGAACAACCTGTATGCACTATATATACAATAAACAATGGTGGATCCCCATCCACCCTTAAAAATGTTTCCATAGCTGTTTGTCCCAAAACATTTCCCTCATGATAAATCTATTTTACATGGACATTTCTTTATCATGCATTAAAAATGTCTTGGTTTTGTATTTATTGAATCTATTGGTACTCAAAAATATAGAGATTTCCCTGAAAATGTTAATTTTCTATTCAAGCAGAGTGCTTTCCCTTGTCATTCATGTGATATGGATGGAAAACAATATTATTTGATTGTTGAATTTTTGACGGTTGGATTTTTTCCCCAGAAAGTCCTGCAATTTTATATGTACGTATGCTTGGGTGAATGTAATTATTAGGTCAGGGGTCAGCAACCCACGGCTCTGGAGCCACATGTGGCTCTTTCATCCCTCTGCTGCATCTCCTTGTCACCGATCAGCTCCACAATTGATAGGGATTTCAGTTAGGACAGGTAGAGGAAAAAGGACACAATGCTAGGAGGAGACTCTATGGTGGGGGAACTGGACTTCCAGTCAGCTCCAGAATTGAAGGGGGGGGGGGGCTTCCAGTTGGGATCTTTGTGGCTGTTTGAGTGTTTAAGGTTGCCGACCCCTGTATTAGGTGATACAAATAATTTATCAAACTCCATTATATTGGAACAAAAGTTAAGGAAAATAGCCCACCTAATTCTGGGCCCACATGGAATTAAATATCATCCTAAGGCCTGGGAAGCAGTAGTTCCAACAGGTATTAATTTCCATTCCATGATATAGTTCACTAGGGAAGTCACCTTGAGCTTCCTTGCCTTCCTCAGAAGGTTCCTTTGAAGATATAGCTTTCATAAATCTATGGACTTTGTAAAATTCCCTGTAGGAAATAAATACATGATATCAGCACTGTTGGTCTATTTAGCTCAGCTTGAGAACTGATAGGGATAGCAGCAGTTCCTAGGAGTTAAAGCAATTTTCTAGAAGTACAGGAGAACCAGAGTCTTTTGCAGGGGTGTGGTTCTGCTGGGGATTCGCAGGGGTTCGGGAGAACCTCTAGCTAAGATTCTGTGCAGTTCAGAGAATCCACAAATCCCACTCCTGGCTGGCTCCTCCCACCCACCCCAGCCCCTCCCACCCACCCCAGCCCCTCCCAAAAGTCACCACACAGCCCATTTTGGATGCAGATAAGTGCAGGGCATGTGTGGAGGCTTGGGGACAGCAAAAAACGGGCCTACTGGAAGTTCAGGACAGCCTGGGGAGGCCATTTGCACACTCCCAGATGCTCAAGGAAAGCCTCCGGAGTCCGGGCAGGGCAAAAACTCCCCCACCACCACCATGGTGGAGGAGGCCAACTAGGCCACACCCACCATGGCCACACCCACCCAGCAACCAGGCGGAGAACCCCTTGCTAAAATTTTTGAAGCCCAACCCTGGCCTTTTGTCTGCCAAACATGTGCTCCACATTGAGCTGCATCTTCTTGTAATCTTCTGGCCTGAGGATCAACTCAAGTGAAATATTTTCCCATTATTTCATTTCCCCATTAAATGTATGTGCCACCAAGTGTTGAGTACTCACCTGGTATGTAGGTTTTAGAAAAATTGCCCATTTGTTTATCCATTCATTACTTCACTTGTTCCTCAGAGGCAGATTGCAACTGATTTAATCATGATTCCATGAGGGCTGCAGGCAGGGGTGGTTTCTAGTTACCTTTACTACTGGTTCGCATCGTGCCTGCACCTGCACACGCTCTTCTGCACATGCGCAGATCTACTTTGATGACATCCGGGTCAGTGGGCCGAGCCTCCCACCGGTTTTACTACCAGTTCTTACAAACTGGTCCGAACTGGGGGTAACCCAGCACTTGCTGCAGGTCTTTATTGGGGAATTCTTTCCATCTTGTCAAATCATCATCATTGGAGACAGGGGTCTCCAACCTTGGCAACTTTAAGACTTGTGGACTTCAACTCCCATAATTCCACAGCCAACTTTGCTGGCTGTGGAATTCTGGGAGTTGAAGTCCACAAGTCTTAAAGTTGCCAAGGTTGGAGACTTCTGATCTAGAGCACGGGTGTCAAACTCGCCATGCCACTTTGCCATCACATGATGTTTTGTGATGTTTTCCCCATTCATGGAGCTGGAGCGGGCATGGCCTGCGCATGATATATCCAGCCCACAGGCCGCCAGTTTGACTCCCCCTGGTCTAAAGAAAGCATGGCAGTTTTACTCATATATCATCAGTTTAAAATAGCACTAATTTGATTCTATTTTAGTGACCACTATTGGGACTGCCAACTTGGTCATTAAGTGAAGTTGTCACTAAGTGAAACCACAACTGTGTTTACCACCTTACTTCAGCTTTCATTTGCTTTACAAACCTACAAAAGTCATTAATGCAAGCATAAGGTTACTTTTTCATTACCATTGTAATTGTGGGTGGTCATTTAATGAGGCAGTTGCTAAAAGAGGATGCATGGCGTGGCAGAACTTTTTCAAATATCAGAGTGTCACATTTTTGACAACTATATTTTTTGAGTTTGTAGGACCTGCTCTATCAATGTGAGTTGCTCAGCCATGATCATTGCTGACTCAGGTCTTCTGGGTGGCTGGGAAAGAAACAAAATGAAGATAAAGTTTAGGTTTAGAACTGAGCTGGTACAGCTATTAAATTACTTTGAAAGTGATGACATCAAGCCATTCCCCAGGAGAAAAGGAAGAGGAAGGAGGAGAAGAAGGGGAAGAAGAGGAAGGTTACCAAGCATAGATTCCTTTAGGCATTCTTATATATTGTAGCAGCTGGACGGCCGTGCTTTGCTACAAAACTATGTGATTGGGCATGATAAATTGACACTTAAAGCCTGAAACTTAATGTAGAAAGTGTAACTCCGTAGCATCAGAGTGTGTTAATATAAGGGAACTAGCAATTGGAACAGAGGGGGGGGGGGAGTAGAATGTCCCAATCTGCAGGCCAGATGAGTCATGTACTGGCCATGCCCACACTCGGTTTAGTGAAAGGGTAGCATCAGAGCATGTTAATATAAGGCAACTGGCAGTTGGGACAGAGTTCTTTTCAGGTGGAGAGGGGGAGTAGAACGTCTAACTCCTTAGCATCAGAGCATGTGAATATAATAGTGTATATGAAATACTGATGATCTGATGGTCATTTTGAAAAATACTTTTTTAACAAGCACCTAGACGCCAAGAGGAACATACGTGCCAAATTTCAAGTTTGTAGGCTTTACTGTTCTGGAGATTTCATGATGAGTGAGTGATATTTGGCTTTTATATAAATATAGATTTACTTAAGAGAAGAAAGAGTGAACGGAGGGGAAACATTTGTACTGAGTTTCCAGGGAAAGCAGATCCAGTAGAGGAAGTCTGAAAACATAACCATAAAATCCATAGAAACCTGCAGTAGGATTTTGCGCGCAGAGCAATCATCCATGTTATGGAGTAATTTTGAAAACAGTTTGTTGATTCTATAGGATTCCCTTGGTATTTGGTGAGGATTGTAAGTGAAATGCAATGTGGAACCATTCTTTGTCCCAAGAAAATGAGTGGGGTGATTCCACAGCTAGGCAGAAATACACATTTGTAACGCAGGAAAACAAACAAACAAAATGCTCCACCGAGAGCCGTTGAAGTTCTGCAATTTGGGGAAGCTTTATGGAAATTGAGTCTGAACCATTTGCCTTCCAGCCAAATTCAGCCTGACAGGCATTTGTCTCCCACGGCTTTGCCTGACTCTCATTTTTCCAAAATGGGAACGGTTTCAAATCGCTCTGAGAACCAAATGGCATCTTTGAGAACATTTGGGGAAAGGATGTGCCGTTCCCTACTGCTATTGGGATAAACGGTTCTTGGCGGATTTGCCCTCTTGCACAAAAAAGGAGTTTCTGGTTTCATTCTGAATTATTCCTTTTAATTATCCTTGAAAGTTGCTCACAGTCATGGGTTTCAGATGATGCTCGTTCCTATCCCAGCTTTTTATGACCTACCTAGTCTCAGTTACATCAAAATGCTTCAGGAATAGCACTCAGCTTCATAGCTGGGCCTTGTAATGCAATAAAATATAGCACAGGTAGTCTTTGACGTACGACCAGAGGTGGGCGTCACATATTGTAACAACCAGTTCACCCAGAACCTGGAAATGTGAGCACGCGCACGCGTGCTTCGCTCGCTCACGGTGCCGTCTGTGCATGCATGAGGCATCACAAAACATGGCAATTCACTTGCGTGCGCCATCCACACATTCATGCAGTGTCAAAAACAGTGATATAGGACGGAATTGTATCCAGGCGCAGGTCGCAGTTTCCGGTTCACCTGAACTGGTCCGAACTGGCAGCACCTCACCACTGCTTATGACCATGATGGAGTCTGCCAATTACAGTCATAAGACATGATGGTCATAAAGCAGGTCATCACTTGATGGGACATGATTTTATTAGGGTTTTTATTTTTGTGATGGTTGTTAAAAAAACATGGCTGTTCTTAAGTGACACCATGGTTGTTAAGAGAAGCCATAGTTCACTATGGGGGTGTTTTTCCTCTGGAAACTGGAAGTGAATGCCAGTTTCCAGGGAAAAAATATATGATGTAAATCACAGTTAAGTGACCACATTACATTGCAAATGGGCATAAAGGAAGACTGGTTGCCAAATGCCCAAAATTTGGGCACATGGCGGGGGGGGGGGGAAAGATGTTGTAACTTCAGACCTAGATCTTAAGTAGCTTTTGGGGTGGCCATTTAAGATTCTTCTCCATTTCCCTCCTGTTCACCTCCATAATATCTTCCCAGTTGCAGCTCTGAAGAAAATCCCATAGAACAGGGGTCCCCAAACCCCGGCCCGTGGACTGGTACCAGGGGTGCTATTAAGCAGGTTCTGACAGGTTCTGGAGAACTGGTAGCGGAAAGTTTGAGTAGTTCAGAGAACCGGCAAATACCACCTCTGGCTGGCCCCAGAGTGGGGTGGGAATGGAGATTTTGCAATATCCTTCCCCCTGGAGTGGGGTAGGAATGGAGATTTTGCAGTATCCTTGTCTGCCATGCCCACCAAGCCACGCCCACAGAACCGGTAGTAAAAAAAATTGAATTCCACTACTGACCTGTACTGATACCAATGTGTGCCCTGTTAAGAACTAAGCTGCGCAAGTGTTGGGCAAGTGATTGAAGCTTCATCTGCACATGTGTGGGATCTAGGTTGCTCTCAAAACCATCCTTCCCCCAGTCCGTGGGATAATTGTTTTCCATAAAACTGTTTCTTGGTGCCAGAGAGGTTGGGGACTGCTGCCTTAGAGGAACTGGTGGTCCAATGCAACCTCATTTTCCATTGCAGGCTTTTAATGATTCTCATGAAGAATTCAATTCTTCCAACACATTTCACGTAATTTATCAGTAGTATACAGCAACATACTGCAAATTATTACAGCAATTTCTCTATGGTTTTAAATCAAAAACACAATATTATGTTTTATCTGCAGGTTTTACAATGTTCTCTGCTTTTAATTGACATTCAAGCTTGAGTCACCAGAAGCACCTTTTTAATCGTTCCACTTGTCTAATTCGCCCTGCGCTCAGAGGAGTTTGAAAAGTATAAAGACATTAGCATTTAATTCATTAAACTACTTGGCAGGTGTGGAGGGAATGATTAACACAAAGCATTGAAGCAGAGGGATTTTACAGGGCAGGGTCAAAAAAAGGACCATTAGGTCAAAGTCCCCGTGACATGAATAAAAAAGGGGGTGAAGAGTCAATTGTGCAATTGGATTAGTTACCAACTTAACCCCCCTCAAGACTTCAACCACACTGCACTCCCCCCCCCCCCCGCCCAATCCTTGTTGTCATAGAATAAGATATTCTATGACAATAAGATATTGTCATTGATACGATATTCTGGAAAGAAAGTTATGGCTTTCTTTCATATTCATCAAGACTTCAAAGTTGCATTCCAATTATGGCAAGATATACCCAGACACACAAACATCTAATAACAATCTGACCAGTGGTGGGATTCAACCAGTGTGACAACCAGTTTGCGGAGTGTGTTTCAATTAAGCTCTGAAATTTACTTTCTACTGCAGCCGCATTGAGTAAAATAGCTGAGACGCGGCTGTTGTGACCCAGGCCCAAGTAGTTAGTATTAAATACAAACAGTTCAAAAACAAACAGACTTTATTAGAACAGCTGAGAACTAACTCATTCTCAGTGTAGTCCAAACTAAATTAAAGCAAATTCTTCAAAAAACCATTCCTCAGTTTATCACCGACCTTGGGATAATTAGGCAAATTGCCAAAGGCTTTTCTTGGAAAAAGTTCAGAAGCAGAAGACGCCGACAAGAAATGAATACAGTGAAACAAGAACCAATTCTCTCAACGTTGTTTTCCGGCAAAGAGGCCAAGAGACGTTGCTGGTCTTTTAAGTGTTACGGGAGGGGCCAATTATATCTTGGCCCTACTCCCGAGTCGTCCTCTCTGCTTTATCTGCTCCTGTCTTCTGGCAGCTCTTCTCATATGTGCACTAGGAACAGGCTCCTCTTGTTCCTCTGCCTCTCTACTGTCAGCCTCTGGAGGCTCCAAAGTCCACACATCACTCCCCAATGGCCCTGGCCTCATCTCTGCCTCTGATGCAGAGCCCTCATCTGGGCCTTCCCCAGCCTCCAGGATTGGCCCATGTTCTTCCTCAGCCTCATCACTGTCTGACTCCACTGCCAGCTCCACAGGCTGTGGGCAGACCACAACAGTGGCAATCCATTTGGCCACGCAGGTCAGTTGGGCTTCAAACAAAGGGAATAAAGGTAAGTAAAGTTCAGGGGCGGGCGGGCAGGCCAAGCTGAATGTTGGAGTGAACCAGTTCACTCCAGATGATCGTCGGAGCTATCGGTTCACCCAAAGTAGTCTGGACCGGTAGAATCCCACCCCTAAATCTGACTAAAAATCCATGGATGAAGAGTACAAATTTGACAAGCTGTTGCAGTACCATATTAACATTAATACTTATTAGGTTTCCAACAGATCTGTTGAGGTAACTATGCAGACCACAGGCAAGGGCTGCGTGGGGATCATAGGAAATGCAACTCTGATAGTTCCAGATAGCCTGACGTTCTAGGGCAGGAAAGTCATTTCCAAATAAGATGGTCTAGCAGAGAACTTGAAGTAGATTTTTAATAATCATTTGTCATCATGATTACAAAGTGAGACAAGGGAGTTTCATTATTCTCTGCAAATATTAATATTCCCAATTTTGGACATTTACTGGACTGTACCTAAATTCAATGGGGATGCGGTGGCTCAGTGGTTAAGATGCTGAGCTTGTTTATCAGAAGGTCAGCAGTTCAGGGGTTCGAATCCCTAGTGCCGCGTAATGGAGTGAGCTCCTGTTACTTGTCTCAGCTTCTGCTAACCTAGCAGTTCGAAAGCATGTAAAAAATGCAAGTAGAAAAATAGGGACCACTTTGGTGGGAAGGTAACAGTGTTCCATATGGCTTTGGCATCTAGTCATACCTGCCACATGACCATGGAGGCGTCTTTGGACAGCGCTGGCTCTTCAGCTTAGAAACAGAGATGAGCACTGTCCCCAGAGCCGGAAATGATTAGCACACATGTGCAGGGGAACTTTTACCTCTACCTAAGTTCATCTTTTCTTACCTTTTAGAAAGTGTTGGAGTTGTTATAGAAAGGCTTGTTGTCCTTTTGAAAAAAAAACATTCTGCTTAAGACGGTGCCTTTCTTGGCCTAGTTTCCAACGTGTTTCATTAATCACTTTGGAAAGGGTGCTCACCCTTGCAACAAGCATGTAACTTGGAGGCACTTGCTAAATTGGAGTGATTTGCAGCAATTCCTCCTCCAATCCTTTTTCATGTTAGTCTTCTTCTACTACTATTAACATACTTCATGTTTCAGTTCAATATGCGGTTTTGCCCTGCGATTGAACATTTAGTCTTTGCACTGCCGTTCTCATTTTAGCTTCACCCAAGGGTTTTAAAAGAAGAGCTCTATTTTTTCCGTTGTGTGTGCGCATAAATTAGATCTCTTTCCCAGGACTGCTGTCTTGGCATGGTAGAGTTAGGAGGATAATTCTTACATATATTATAGACCGACTCCCTTTGAAACCTGAGCTCATTTGTGTTTGCATGATGAATGAAATCAGTTTGCTTGGACTAATCGGAGCCAGTTCTGGCTAGTGTCACATTGGAGGAATGTCTTTATTTGGAAAAAAACACCATTCCTGAAAGTGTTATTTTTATGACCATTTTCTTAAATTTTAGCATATTACAGCACTTCTTTCCTCTACAAAATATTGCTGAAATGAACATAGCCTTCTCATTTTATCTTCATAACAACTTTGAGAAGTAGAAATAGGGGGGGGGGGGGGGAACCCCACACGTGACTAGCTTAACACTATCCACTACATGTCCTAGTCAGAGGTGGGTTTCACATATTTTTACCACGGGTTCGCCGCATGTGCACACGTACCTTCCACACATGTGCCCGGCCTCGAAAACATGGCTAAATAGGATGGCATAGTGCCAGGGTGGGTGGCCTGGTGCCACCTGCATTCGACGCTACCAGTTCGCTCAAACTGGTCCGAACCAGCTGAATACCACCACTGGTCCTAGTTTTATGAAAAGTTGAATTTTAGGACTTCATAAACTTGGTTGGATGCTCTAACTAGGCAATATTAGGGCTACAGTTCCCAGAATTTCCAGCATTGTCATCTTTCAGGTACCAGATTAATGAATCTGCGTTACTATTCTGCTACCGGTACATAGTCCCCTTTTTAAACCTTTTCCCCCAATAGCTTTCATTTCCTGTGTATATTCAATTGCAGTTCAGGATAGATGTATAATCACTTATATTTATTTATTTTATTTTATTTCCAATTTATATACCGCCCTTCTCCCTGAGGACTCAGGATGGTGAACAGCCAGAATTAAAAAACATACAATACAAATATTAAAACAATTAAAATGTATATAAATTTGGCTCCAATTTTAAAAAATAACAAATCAATTTAAAACGTCTAAAATTACTTCTTAAGCCAGCCCGGCTTGTTGGAAAAAGTGGGTTTTAAGGGCACAGTGGAAGGCACTGAGGTCTTGAGTTCTCCTTATCTCTGGGGGCAGCTGATTCCAGAGGGTAGGTGCCCCCACAGAGAAGGCTCTTCCCCTGGGGGTCACCAGCCTACATTGTTTGGCTGATAGCACCCTGAGGAGGCCCTCTCTGTGGGAGTGCATGGGTCAGTGGGAGGTCATTTGTGGCAGTAGGCGGTCTTGCAGATAACTAGGCCCTATGTCATGAAGCACTTTAAAGGTGATGACCAACACCTTGAAGTGCACCCGGAAGACCACCGGGAGCCAGTGCAGCTCGCACAGGAGCGGTGTTACATGGGAGCGCCATGTTGCTCCCGTCACTACCCGCGCGGCCGCATTCTGGACCAGTTGGAGCCTCTGGGTGCTCCTCAAGGGGAGCCCCATGTAGAGAGCGTTGCAGTAGTCAAGGCGAGAGGTGACAAGGGCATGAGTGACTGTGCACAGGGAATCCCGATCAAGAAATATCTACTTATACTACTTGTAAAAGCAAGTGCCTTCAATATACCACTTAGAGAACAATCCGATCCATATTTTTTTTACTTTCAGAGGCTAATGGGCATTTTTAGGAAAAGTTGAAAACCCCAAGACGATGGCCATTGCCAGCAGATCATATTGATGGGGTTTTTTTAGATCCCCTGCAGAACCGGTGAGGTTGATATCGCAAATCCAAATGGCAAACTGAAAACACTACTTTATTATTTGCAGCTGCTAGAAAATAAGATTGTAAGGAGAAACACTTCCATTTCTGAACTTTGGACGTTACCATTTCAGATGTTTGTGCCTGATTCCACATCATGCACTGTGACTACCAGTGATATAGTCTCGTGAATGTCCTTGAAGGAGTGGGATTATTATGAAAGATGAAAAGGCAACTTTTTAAAATATATATATATAACACCAATAAAAGGAATTATTTTATTTATTGAAGTAAGAAGCCCTCCAACTTTTAATAATTTGGTCTCAGACTTGATTACTTTTACATACACGTACCTGCGCTAGTCCAGTTTTAAAAGTCATCTTGTACCTCACAGTGGTCCCTCATGCTGAAATTGAACTAGAAATACAATGTCTGCTTGACAGGCCTTCACAAGTGAAACATTGGAGAGCTAATCTAATTTGACATTCACCCACAGACTCCTATATCATTAGTCTGAACTTTTAAAATGCTTTGCTCCAGATATGAGTGTTCCCTGAAGCCATTTAGGGATGAAGGCAGGGAAAATGAGCTTTGTTATGAGTAGCAGAAAGAAAGCTCGAGATCAGCCCTGGATTACTTACTTTCTTTTTTAAAAACAAAAACAAAAACAGGCATAAGTAAGCGATAGAGAATGCTATTTGGAAAACTGAACAGTGGAGAACATACCAAAATCTAGATGGTGAGTCCCTGGAAAAAACAATGGAGAGCAGAAGTGAAGGGTCAGTAAAAACAAATTACAGTCCATAGACATGTAAAAATATAACTTTCTCTATTTTGTGATGGAAATTTAATAATGAGCAGGAAGGAGATGCTGGAGGTATGATGGATATCATGGAAATGAAATCCATTACAGATATCTTACAGGAACTGGGTATGGCTAGACTAGTGAAGAGAAGGACCAGGGGAGACATGTTAGCAGTCTTCCAATATCTGAGGGGCTACCACAGAGAGGAAGGGGTCAAGCTGTTTTCCTGGACTTCCGGTTGACATTGCAGTGGGAATGGACTGGAAAATAGTAGGCTCTGATGAGCTGCGCGAAATCCAGCCAGACGAACCGCTGCCAGGAGGCTTTTGAGCCACAGCCATCTTGCAGGGACAGTGAAGAAAGGAGAGGCATTTCGTGGACCGCGAGGAATTGGCAATTTCCTCGCTGGAACAGAAACAACTCTTCTGAAGCAGCAGCGGGGGCAGCGGCCATCTTATGGTGACCATCTTGAAGCTGGGACAACTGGACTGAAGAATTGTGCAGAAATGGCGATTGGATGGAGTGCTCGAACTGGGTGAGATAAATGCCAATTTATACTAAAAAAGGTGGAAATTGAAGTTTTAAAAGCTTTAAAGAGAGAACAAAGAGAAGGTGTGGATTGTGATATAAAGAAGCTAAGAGAAAGCTTTGGATTTGGAAAATTGGGAAAAGCAAAGATTGTTAAAAGGAAAGAATATGATTTTCAGAAGAAAATAAAAATTCATAAGAGAACTTTGGAAAAATTATTGGACTTTTTGACAAACAAATGGATAAAAGAGTCAGCTTTGTAATGGAGTAGAAACGGAGAGTGCCATCTGCTGGAGGAGCGAAAAAGTTTGTAACATTCTATTCAAATAGACAAAACAGAAGAAATAACAGCTGGAAATTTCGAACTTGGCCGTATAGAAGAAGAATTGGACACCATGTGAAAAATTAAGGAGTGACTGCATTTTACATCTGGGTGGTTGTTTTACTTTCCCTCTCTTCTGGAAGCTATTTTATACTTGGACTTGACTGTTGCTGAACTGGGGTAATAATTAATAATTGAGAAGAGCATTCTGACTGTAAAGAATAAAAGAATAATTGGAGCAGAAAAGAAGAAAAGAAGAGGAGAAATAAAAAAATAAATAGACTTAAAATTTGGACTAAGTGTACAGAGATATAATTGTGGGAGGTATTAGTAATCTTTTAAATTGTTATAAAATGGAGTTGCAGATGTATGAAGAGTTATTTTGATGCTCAAAAACGTGCATGAATAGGCAAAAAAGGAATGGAAAATTCACCTAAATGTATAGAAAAAGAAAATGAAGGGAAGCTGGAAGAGGGAAATTTGAATGAGAAACAAGAAACTAATAATGGTGAAGAGAAAATATTAAAAAATAGAAATCAGTAGAAAGGAAAGGGGGAAAACTCCTCCTAAAAAGATACAGGAAAAAGGAAAGAAGGAGAAAATTTGGAAAAGACAAGGGAAAGCTTTGGGGAGGGAGGTTCAAACAACACAACAAAAAAAGATAAATGAAAGCCAGAAGATGAAATGTAACATATTTTTTAAAAATAAAAAAGAGACTTGAGAAGTTAGAGCAAGATAAAGAGTCATGCAAAACATTATTAGAAAAGACGATACTAAAAAGATTTAGAGATGATAGTTAAAGATGAAAAATGATGGGGTAAAAATAGGCAAATATAAATGAGGTAGATTAATAAATGGGAAGGGGAAAGTAGACAATATAATAATAATAGTATTTTTGATAGTTTTTCAAATTAGAATGGAATTTTAATTGTTATAGTAATGGTAAGAGAGAAGAATTTTAGGATATACTGTGATATTAACTAGATGAAAGCATTGAAAATGAAATGGCAAAGAAATATGTAAGAATAATATGGTAGAAGTGGAAAAAATAAGATATGGTGGAAAAGGACTATAAATGAATAAATGAAGATGAATGAATAGAGTTTGTCTACACTAAATTTTAATAGAAATGTGAAAATAAGTAATTTGACAATATTATTAATTGTGATGTCAGTGTAAAAATGTTAATTGTGAAGAAAAAAAGGCTGAAATCATGAAAGTGACTATTTATGCAAAAAAGAAGGAATAGAACATGTTTGTGACAATCCACAGCAGATGGAAAGGTGAAAATAAGTAATATAAGAATATTATTAATTCTGATAATAATGTAAATTAAGATGAAGAATTTATCGTTTATGATTGGGAAGGGAATTAGAGAGACATTTCCGGAAATGAAAGAAGAATGTAAACAACTGGAGTGATTGTAACAGAGAAGAAGCACAAAGTGTAAAGTGATGTTATTTAAAAATAAAATTGAACAGGACAAAAAATGATGGAAAGAAAATAATATGACAGAAGTTGAAATAAGAAGAGATGGAGAAAAATGATAAATTTGTGATAAAGGATATATGATTTTGATTATATATAAGATGTGACCTGGTCAGCACTCTGTTCATAAAAATATATATGATGAAAAGAAAAATGTTTCAATAAAACTTGTATATTATATATATATAAAAGCTATTTTCCAAAGCACGTGAAGGCCAGATAAGGAATAATGGATGGAAACTGACCAAGGAGAGATTCAACCTGGAAATAAGGAGAAATTTTCTGACAGTGAGAACAATCAACCCATGGAACAGAAGTTGCCTTCAGAGGTTGTGGAAGCTTCATCACTGGAGGCTTTCAAGAAGAGATTGGACTGCCATTTGTCAGAAATGGTGTAGGGCCATGATGGTGAACCTATGGCACACGTGCCACAGATGGCACACAGCACCCTCTCTGTGGGCATGCAAGCAGTCACCTCAGTTCAGCTCCACTGTGCATGCGCAGGCTGTACTACCAATCAGGTAGTATACTGTATATGCTATCCACCACTGAAACTCTGTGAAAAGAGATAAGAGAGCTGCAGGATGGAAAACTAGTGACCCAGCTAAAAAACATCTCTACCTTTGGGCAGTGTCCAGGTAAAATGCAGGCATTTGCCTAGAAGGAAGTAATGGGCAGTAGGTAAATCAGGCAGAAACATTTCTGCTGGCACAAGCTGAAAAAAATCCACTACTTTCAACTTGGAACAGAGCAAAATGATTAAATTTGCAAAATGGTGGGAAAAGATGAAATTTACGTTGTCCTTTTCTATCTTCCAGGAATGGTTAGTAGCCCATGGTTGTGATGAAGAAACCTGTGATGGGTTATTGACATGGAGAGGTTGTGGGCAAGTTACCCAGAAGTACCTGCCTTCTGAACCCAGAAGTACCTGCCTTCTGAAAGACTAGAGACCCTTCTCAGGAAAATAGCTCAGCTGGTAGGGAAATGGGCAGAGAAAGGGGTGAGCTAAGAGTGAGGTGGGCAGAGCTCCCTCCCATTGGAGCTTGGGCCTGGCCTTTATCAAAATGAATGGCGGCCATGGCAAAGTCCTTCTGAAATCTGGTAGGAAAACAGCAAGAACTTGTCCAAGCAATTGTCAGGATCTAACATTGACTCAAAGGCATGCACAAATGTATGCGCCCACCCACCCACACAGAGTCTTCTATGTAAACACTATATCTACCTATATACAAACAGAGGTGGGATTCTACTGGTTTGGACCGGTTCAGGCGAACGGGTAGCTCTGATGATCAGCTGGGAGCAAACCGGTTTGCTCCGACAACCAGCTGGGCCTGCCCACCTGCCCCTGCACTTTACTTACCTTTATCTTTGCAGCTGATTAGCATGGCAGAGTGGATTGCCATGCCTCAGCTGTTTTAATTCCCTAGTACTAACACGGAAGGTGATTTTTCATTGAACTGCGAAGCATGCAATCACCAAACCGGTTGTTAAACTGGAAGGATCCCACCACTGTATGCAAAGCACATTTAATGCCAGAATTCACACATATGAATGCCCCTGCAGAAGCCACCCGCCGGTCACTCCCAAAACTCTAGTGTTGTAAGGACTGAAATGACTTAAAAATATGCCAAATAAGTATATGCCAAACTAGAGGGAGGGGCCCACGCCTACCCTAGGGGAAAGTGGCCAAAGGAAGAAGAATCTCCCTCTGATTCAGGGGTGAAATCTACTTACCTTCCTTACCGGTTCGGAAGTGCACGCGCCACGCGTCACATGTGCATGCAGACCTTCTGCGCATGCGCAAAACCTTCTGCTCATGCACAGAAGGTAAAGAACATATTACTTCCTGGTTAAAACCAGGAAGTAATGACACCGGGGCAGGTGGGCAGAGCTTTACTCCACCATCGCTACCGGATCGCCGAACCACTGGCCAAGATCGCTACCAGATCAGGCGATCTGGTCCGACCTGGGAGCATTTCACCCCTGCTCTGATTGCTTCATCACTAATATAATCACTAAGGTGTCATAGACTGTACAAGAAAACTGCATTGCAAGAAAATGAGAAAGGACATTGTGAACTGGAAATAAAGATAAATGTGTCTGCATTGGGCGAGTTATAAGGCAGAGCTACATCATGAAAACATGTCCTCTAAAAATCATTAGCAGATCATTTTTGTGCTGTAGCTGGCAAAACATGACAATGAATCTTTTGAGAAGAAGAGCTCCAATGATTGCAGTCATTTGGATGAATGAACTGGAAGGTTAGAAGACCAGGGAATTAAGCCGATGAGTTGAGTGCCACTTGACCAAACAATAATACAGTCCCTCTGACTTGTGATTTCAATCTTTTCTGGATCATTCAATCCACTTCAGGTCAGTTTTTGTGTGATAAGATATGGGATGTAATTGCAGGTTGAAAGCCTGCCTGTTAAGATTTTATACATGTGAATCTGATGATATAATTTGGATGTCGCAGGGTCGCAATCCAGTTTGCCGGCGAGGTGGAGGGGTGGGGGGAGGGGAACAGATTAACTTCTGCAAAATTAATGGAACGTAATGGATCAGGGGAGACAGATAACTTTCTAAGAAGCTATGAACATCAGGTTTGCCGCTGGCAAAAATTGATTCTCAGTGTTCCTAAAGTGTATACTGGAGATATTACACCTTGTATTTTCAAAATCGAGAAAATTATCTGTGATTTTCTAATAAAGGGGGTAATTGTCACGTGGTAATTTTACCCTGTCTTTAACTCTAAAAAAACCTGTGGCTTTGATAGAAGTTAAAATAGAATAAATTTTCTGTAAGTGATGTTTAAATAACAGGTAATAATTAGTACAGCATAAGTATTTCATTGCAGAGGAGGTGATCTCTGAAAGATTCATTAGTCCCTAGTATTTTAGGGACAGAAACTTGTCACTCTCAATGCCTCTTTAATTTTTATGCCCCTCTCCCCACAAAAGTTTGCAGGTGCTTGCGCAGAGGTAGGATTCACATAATTTACCTACCAGTTCGCCCAGAACCGAAAATGTGAGCGTGAGCATGTGCCCACCTCCGCGCATGCACCCGGCCTTCTGCACATGAGCTTTGCTCACACACGCGCCTTCCCACACGGCCTCAAAAATGTGCCTAAATAGGACAGCATAGAGCTGGGGAGGATGGGCAGACTGACCCACGATATCCATTACTGGTTCGCCTGAACCAGTCCGAACCAGCTGAATAGCCCCTCTGCCTGTGTGCCTTTTAGATGCTATAGTCAAAAAATGATATACCTGTTTGGTCAAACTCACAAAAAGTAATTTGCCTTCATTCTCTGATTCAGTGAAATATTCATTCCACACTCCTATAATATTTTTTTAAGTATTCTGAGAATGCGACTGAGAAGAATACGTTATTCAATTAAAGTATTCTTTCATCACTTGGTAACCACTTTTCACATCCTGTTCCTGCTTGTGTCAGAGGTACCATTTAAGGCGTTTCCGGGTTGAAAGGATTAGCCAGTCATTATTCACATTATAGAGTTCTATCATTATTTTTACGTTCTATTTAAAACATTCCTATCAACTTCTTCTCTACCACTTGTGGAGATGTTCCATAAAATAATAAAATGTCAATAAAAACTAAAATAATAATAGACTTAACACCATCAATCGTGCTGCCATTGCTGCCATCTTCACTTTTTGCCCCCTTCTGTGCATGTTCTGTCTTTTGCTCTATTCTTGTAGTGATTTATCCTTTAAAGAAGATTGACAAAATCAATCTGGCAGACTTTTCAGAAAGTTGACTGCCCTCCTTAAAATAAAATACAGTAGTACTTTTGTGTGTGTGTGTGTGTGTGCTTCATCTCTAAATTCCAAACCTTGGAAATTAAGTTTTCCCAAAGACAAATATGGAGCCAAACATTTCATGGAATTTCTGCAGAAAGACCACATAAATTTTAAAAGAGAAACCAGCAAGGAATAAAATATATCAGAACTTGTATTAGTGTGTAAGTTTCTGATTTAAATCCTTTAAGTAATGACATAGAGTTATGTCATTACTATGTGTTTTAACTTTCACATGAACAACCCCAGCTTTACTTATTAAAAAGGGATCACGGATACCTCTATTTTTATCTTGTTCTTAATCCCACCAGCCAAAATTGTACTATTTTTAATTTGCTGTTTTTTTAATGATTTTTAAAAAATCTAAATTGGCTTATCTTGGCCCATTAAAGACAGAATTTACTTAAGCACCTTAATGAATGCAAACCCACTGCTTTAAAATCTCAGACGTAAGAAAAGATTATTATTTTTTTTATTTCACATTATACTAAACCTCTTTTAATAAAATAGTCCTTTCAAAATTATTATGGGGTTTCGTAACTTGTTTTAACCTCTTCTGTAATGTGTGGTAATCTGCTAGGGTGATTTACGTAGAGATTCATGGTTGAATATAATATGATTTCACACGCCAAGTGTTAAAGGATAATGACATCTAGCCATGTATTAAAAAGATGATGTTTGACATTTAAAATAAAATCCACAATAAATACAATCATGAAAAGTGTTTGAAAAAGCTATTGATAAAAATGTTATGTTGGGAGGGGAAAAGCAGTTCTAGCATGGTTCCCTCTGAATGAAAAAGTAGGTTGGGTAGATTGAAGTTCCTGTAATCTGACCTCAGGCTATTATTTCATAGAATTGGAGAAAAGAATTGAGCCTGCAATGGGGAAGGCAGGCAAGCAAGTGCAATGAATCAAACTGAAAGTTTTATTTTGGGAAATAGACACTCTTATGTTATCGAGAGCTGGAGGAAACAATTGGAAACTTGTTGTTGATTTGGGAAAGAGCGGGTGGGGGGTCCCGGTTAAGGGTGGGCTTCAAAAATTTTAGCAAGCGGTTCTTTCCCCGGTTGCTGGGTGGGTGTGGCCATGGTGGGCGTGGCCTAGTTGGCCTCCTGCACCATGGTGTGTGTGTGGGGGTGTTTTTGCCCTCCTCAGGCTCCATAGGCTTTTCATGAGCACCCAGGAGGGCAAAAATGGCCTCCCCAGGCTCCAGAGGCCCTCTGGAGGCCAGAAACAGGGCCATTTCTGGCCTTCTCGAACTTCCAGTAGGCCCGTTTTTCGCCCTCCTCGAGTATCCATGTGCCTGCACATACCTGCATCCAAAACAGGCCGTGTGGGGACTCCTGGGAGGGGAGGGGTGGGCAGGGCCAGCCAGGAGTGGGATTTGGGGGTTCTCTGAACTGCACAGAATCTTAGCTAGAGATTCTCCGGAACCCCTGCGAACCCCCAGCAGCCCACCCCTGGCATGCTATATTAAATTAGGATCTGTGTTGGTATTACCACAGCAGACAGTTTTTTAAAACCGCAAACAAGTAGTAGCTACCCATTTGTAAATGACCAGAAGCAGAAATGCCATAGCAAGAAATCCATGCTGCATTTTTTAAATGTTTAATAAAAGCAAAAATAAGCCACCTGTCCTGCTAGATTAGAAAAGCAGCATTCAGAAGAGTAGTTCCTTCCTAAAATTCAGAAAATTCAAATTTTCTTTGCAAAGTTGGGGGTTCAGAATGAATGATAAAGACATCCGGATGATGTAGTTGCCAAAGCCAGAATAAATCATTCTGCCTCACCCCTGGTACAGACAGTTGTTTTCCATCTATTATCTAAACCCTCGCTTTATAGGCAAGATGGACAAATTTGAAATAATGAGGTAGGTATAACTCCTTTCCCCACTCACAGTGGGCAGATACGTCTCATTTCATATTTGTAATATTCTTCTTTTTTCCCAAATGCACATTCTTTCCATATCATTCCATGTAGTCTGCAATTTAATATAGTTTTCCTCCAGATACTGTTAATGCAATTTCCCACAAAATGCTTGTTTTTGCAAGCAATCCCCGTGTCTTCAGCCAATAATTGTCAGGCTGAATTAGGATTGTCAACAGTTTTTCCTGACAAACTGTTCACCTTTAAGATTGTGTGCAGGCAGTTATCACACATGCTTGGACTTGCTGAAAAACCACTTGCTTCGGGCTAGAACACTAGCAGCATGTATCTCCCGAGGAGGTCAAAAAAGGCAAGATGGTAGTCATGCTGATGTGTCCAATGCCCTGAATCCTTTGTATCATGCATTATACATGCAGATAAAGGCACAAGGCATCTTGCATTTAAATCTTGACTTTTTGGGGGGGACTCGTGGTCTCAAGTGTCACCATTTCTATGAATTTCCGTTGAACTCAATCGTTAGTTATTAGCTGAGTCCAGTCCCATCTGAGTGAGGTTTTTTTAAAAAAAATATTTTTCCCTTCCGTTTCATAAAAACTGAATGAAAGGCCTAGTATTAACGCCTTCCTTCAATTTTTCCTCCACGTAATCGTATTTCACGAGATTCCTACATTTGAGATTCCTCTTAATCTTTTACAGTTACGACTTTCTTTTTACCTGGGCATCCCACGAATCTTGGTGTTGTTGTTTTTTTTAACTTCAGCTAAAAGGTTGCCAGATTGTTCATTTGTAAGCACAGGTAGTCCTCATCTTACAACCATTCATTTAGTGACCATTCAAAATTACAATGGCACTGGAAAAAATGACTTATAACGGGGTCCTTGCACAGCATTCCCATGGTCAACACAATTAAAATTCAGGGACTTAGCAATTGACATGTGTTTACAATGGTTGCAGCATCCTGGGGTCATGCAATCACCATTTGTGTCCTTCCCAGCCGGCTTCCAATGGGGGAAGCTAGATTTGTTTACTGACCATGTGATTCACTCAACAACTGCAATATTTTGCTTCAGAACTGTGGCAAAAAAGGTCATAAAATTAGGCATGACTGACTTAACAGCTGACTTGTTTAGCAACAAAAACTCTGGTTCCAATTGTGGCCCTAAGTCAAGGACTACCTGTACTACCACTGCTTTTGCAAAATCACAATATTCTCGATTCTTCTCTATAGCCACTTGTTACCTTTCTTACACAAGCAGAACAGTTAAACCACATTTTCTTGTTGAATATCAAAATCTAGGATGAATAGCTCTGATGGTAAATAGCAATAGCGAATAGAATAGAATAGAATAGAATAGAATAGAATAGAATAGAATAGA
>WNWU01000021.1:11134982-11161441 GCA_012654045.1 Ptyas mucosa | reverse complement strand
ACTTAATCTTTTCCCTGGCTCAAGCTGATGAAGGGAGGAGAACTTGTGGCTCAGAAGGTTAATTCAACTGCCTAATATGCAGGAAGCCCAAGTTCGAATCCAAGTAAGGGTATGGCTAGCTGATGAAAGCTAAAAAGCTTGAAATAGATCTATACTAGTCTCCCTTTATTTCTTTATCAGCAAAATATAAATTTGCAATATATATATATAAGCAATATATATAATACCGCATAGTATTCTGAATCCTCTTTTCCTTTTAGTTCTAAAGTTAATTTGTTCATTTCGGCACATTCAAATATTTTTTTGAATAATTAATCCCTCTGGTGGTACATTATTTCCTTTCCAATATTACGCATAGGCAATTCTCGCTGCTGTAAGTATGTGTAAAATCAAGTACCTTATTTTTTTTGTCATCCAACCTGTCTTTTGGGGAAATGACACTGTTGGTTCCATTATGTATTGGAATTTTGAAAAAGAAAACCATAATAATAAAAATATGTTTTAAAAAAAGAAGAAAAAAGAATATGAATCTGGCGCACCATCTCCAAAGATGGGATTCCCTTCCCTTCCCTTCCCTTCCCTTCCCTTCCCTTCCCTTCCCTTCCGGTTCACAAACGTGAGCGCACACGTGCGCACTCACTTTGCTCACCTGCGCCGCCTCTGCACATGTGCACAGCCTTCCTCACATGCGCAGTGTTCGTGCATTACATCCGGGCAAGTGGGCAGAGCCTCCCACAGTTGCCACTACCGGTTCACCCAAACCGGACAGAACCAGCTGAATCCCATCACTGGTTGTCTCACTGTGAATATGGAGCAGCAGTGTAGTGAGGGCAGGAGGTGGAGCCTAAGAGGACCACAGATAGGTGTCCTCTCATGTGCCAGCTCTGCCTATTGACTCCTGCACTCTGGCAGCGTTCAGCACTGTAAAAGGACCCCACCGCCGTGGCCCACCTGCGATATTCGCTCCATAAGACACACAGACATTTACACCCACATTTTGGGGGAAAAGATGCTTTCTTTTGGAGGGGGGAATGCCATGACACATTGTCTCATATCCTCAGATGAAAACACATCTTTTTCAGCAATGGCACAGGCTGAATCTTTAGCATATCCCAGCCTGAAATTGGCATAATATAATAATGGGCTTGATACTCAGATGAGATTAAGATTAACTGTAAATCAATCTAAAGGAGCATCAATGCATGCTGCTTTCTTTAATCTCTATGTATATCGGTGGTGAAATTCAATTTTTTTTACTACCGGTTCTGTGGGCTTGGCTTGGTAGGGGTGGTGTGGCTTGGTAGGCATGGCTTGGTGGGCATGGCAGGGGAAGGGTATTGCAAAATCTCCATTCCCACCCCACTCCAGGGGAAGGTTACTGCAAAATCCCCATTCCCTCTCCACTCCTGGGGGAAGGCTATTGCAAAATCTCCATTCCCACCCCACTCTGGGGCCAGCCAGAGGTGGTATTTGCCGGTTTGCCAAACTACTCAAAATTTCCGCTACCGGTTCTCCAGAACCTGTCAGAAGCTGCTGAATAGCACCCCGATGTATATGCGACTTAAAGTTGTTTATCAAGACAAATTATAAATATAGGTTTACAGCTGGGTTAGTAACAATTGCCTAAAGTTTGTTCCACTTTTCTTTATTTTCTTTTTCATTTGTGAAAAGTCTGCTTTAAACTTCGTCTGGGCCAGCTTTCGCTTTGTAGGCAGTGACATTTATGCCTGTGCCTATTCTCTGTGCATTCTTCCTCATACATTAATCTCTCCTTGCCTTTTTTTGAGAGGAAAACTGCACTGAAAAATTGTGGAAAGCTCCTATTTCAGCATATCTATGCATTTTGGCTCAGGAGGCATAAAATAGATAGGTTGCATTTTAAATATGAAGCTGAGGAATGTAGCTGCACTACACCAGCCAACAATAAAGCACCACAAACCACTGTGAAGAAATCCCTTCAATCAATAAAGTTTTATGAAGGAACAGGACTTGTAGAGGAAATGATGTTTTATTAAGTTTACTAATTCAAATAATTGCAGCTGGCAGTATAGTATGAAAAATAGCTTTTTCCCGAATGCCATCACTCTGCTAAACAACTAATTCCCACAACACTGTCAAATTATTTACTAATACTGTATTACTATTATTCTTCTCATCCTTCCTACGGTAGTAGTACCTATCTCTTCCCACTTATGACTATAACCATGTTGCTTATATCTTACAATGTATATTGTTTTATTTGTTTCCTAGTGTGATTTGATTGCTTATTAGTAACCTATGACTATCACTAAGTGTTGTATCTTATGATTCTTGATGAATGTATTTTATTTTTTCAATATGTACACTGAGAGCATATGCATCAAAGACAAATTCCTTGTGTGTCCAATCACACTTGGCCAATAAAGAATTCCTATTCTATTCTAGTCTAGTCTAGTCTAGTCTAGTCTAGTCTAGTCTAGTCTAGTCTAGTCTAACCTAGCCTAGCCTAGCCTAGCCTAGCCTAGCCTAGCCTAGCCTAGCCTATTCACTATTGCTATTGCTATTGCTATTACTATTGCTATTGCTATTTAAAGGGTTTTTTTTCTTTTAAATGCCTCTGACGATCCAAGCTGAGTTGCCTGATCGGCAGAGGCTTTTTAAAAAACTCAGCTTGGATCGTCAGAGGCATTTAAAAGAAAAAAAGAGTTTTTTTCTTTTAAAAGACTTTGATGATCCCAACTGAGCTGTGCGATCATCAGAGGCTTTTTTTTCTTTTAAAAGCATTTTTTTTTGCCAAAGAGGTTGTAGAAAAAATGCTTTTAAAAGTAAAAAAAAAAGCCTCTGATGATTGTGTGGCACAGCTGGGCATGGGGAGGGGGGCAGGGATTTTTGCTACTGGTTCTCCAAACCACCTACCTCCATCGCTACAATCCAGTTCGAACCGGGAGAATTTCACCCCTGCTTGGAAGGCTGGTCAACCTTGAGCTGGTCAGGATTGAATTCCAGACTGTGGGCAGAATTAGCTTGCAATACTAACCACTAGCGCATAGTTTCAGAAATATTGTGGAGAAATGTGGCACAGATTGTTCTGTCAGCATGGGATGCCTCTAGATTAACCAGATGCCTCTCATGGTACTTTCCTGCAATTCTGCCTTGGCTGATGGAAAGTATCTAAGTTTTGTCATTTGTGTTGTGATGTCATAACCCATGTGACTTTATTAAAGTACGTGCAGAACTCCTGTGCCCTGGATCGGCATTATTGATAGAGAATCTGTATTGAATTCAATATAAATTAAACATTTAATTTACTAACTCCTGATAGAATTAAGTGTTTCAATGGATGGATTTTTAGAACATGGGGAAAACTCTGTCACAAAGTTTACAAGAAAGATAGCTTGAAATAAAGCTGTGTATGTGTGTGATATTCTCAGAGGGGCTTTTCGTAAAATTTAGCATTACATTTTTGCACAGAGGTTTGTCTGCAGACACCCTGATGGACAAGTGTTAGCTTTGTGGGAACAAAGGAGGCTTTCGAGCCATACAGAAAAGAATGCAATTTATTTTAATTTATAATCAGCTGACTTGTCATGCTCACAAGCATTCAACTCCCTTTGGCAGATCTTCAGATGGAATAAATCAACAGAGCTTTCATAGAAACAAGGTTGTGAGTTATTAACTGCATAGAGCTGGAGGAATCTACGGCGTTAAAATTCAGGCTTCTAGTCAGGGACAATGTCTAAAAATCTTATTATAGGTGGGAGGAGAAAATGGTTCTTTCTCTGTCTACATAAATGTGGGGCTGAAGGGGAGTTATGTCATATAAAACTGGCTATACAGGAAGTGGATAATTAAGACAAAACGATGGCCATCATTTTTTAGACGTAATTACTTTCTGAGAGCAGATGCTCCAAAAGCTATTCTCATTTGTACTATTTCCTCAGAATGTGGAGCTCCAAATTACCTGATATATAAAAGCATCCTCCATTATTCCATATTTTAATTTTAATGCACTTTTTAGATGTTTTCCTCCTCTCTTGTATCAGTTCCAAAATTTTTGAAGACACAGACACACGAGGTAGGGGAGAAGGGTATTGTGTTTTATCCTTGTAAAAGGAATATAACTGAGGAACTACAGCACTGCACTCAAAAGAATTATAATCACACTTGCACCAACCTTACTTTTCCCCTCACAATGTTTTATTAATAAGTGTGAATAATTTCAAGGGGATGGAAATGTGTTAATTGCACTAAGCAACTGAAAACCACAACAAACTCTGGAATTTCCAGTTCAGGTTTAATATCTTATAAAAACCAAAACAGGATCTATTTCCCATACAATGTTTTCTAAGGATCTTTGATCCTTTCTAACATCAAAATTTTATTTAGGGTTTTGCTATTTATTTCCAATTCTTAAATTTGGGGTTTGTTTTTTTTTTCCTTCAGAATTAGAGGCAGGTTCATCAGGTGTTGTTGTTCCAAAGGTCTGTAATAACTTGGAAGTAAAGAATAGAATAGAATAGAATAGAATAGAATAGAATAGAATAGAATAGAATAGAATAGAATAGAATAGAATAGAATAGAATAGAATAGAATAGAATAGAATAGAATTTTTTATTGGCCAAGTGTGATTGGACACACAAGGAATTTGTCTTGGTGCATATGTTCTCAGTGTACATAAAAGAAAAGATAAGTTCATCAAGAATCATAAAGTACAACACTTAATGATAGTCATAGAGTACAAAAAAGCAATCAGGAAACAATCAATATCAATATAAATCATAAGGATACAAGCAACAAAGTTACAGACATACAATCATAAGTGGAAGGAGATGGGTGATGGGAATGATGAAAAGATCAATAGTAGTGCAGACTTAGTAAATAGTTTGATAGGGTTGAGGGAATTATTTGTTTAGCAGAGTGATGGCATTTGGGGAAAAACTGTTTTTGTCTAGTTGTTCTGGTGTGCAGTGCTCTATAGCATCGTTTTGAGAGTAGGAGTTGAAACAATTTATGTCCAGGATGCGAGGGGTCTCTAAATATTTTCACAGCTCTCTTTTTGACTTGTGCAGTATACAGGTCCTCAATGGAAGGCAGGTTGGTAGCCATTGTTTTTTCTGCAGTTCTAATTATCCTCTGAAGTCTGTGTCTGTCTTGGTGGGTTGCAGAACCAAACCAGACAGTTATAGAGGTGCAGATGGCAGACTCAATAATTCCCCTTTAAACTGTATTAGCAGCTCCTTGGGCAGTTTGAGCTTTCTGAGTTGGCGCAGAAAGAACATTCTTTGTTGTGCTTTTTTGATGATGTTTTTGATGTTAGCTGTTCATTTTAGATCTTGCAATATGGCAGAACCTAGAAATGTGAAGGTCTCTACTGTTGATACTGTTTGTCTAGTATTGTAAGAGGTGGAAGTATGGAAGGGTTTCTCCTAAATTCTACCACAATTTCTACGGTTTTGAGTGTGTTCAGTTCCAGATTGTTCTGATCACACCGGATTATGCAATTATGCAAAAATTATATGCAATTTCCAGTTTGTGAACTTGGTGTCCTTTAAAAGTCTCCACTGTGGTGGCAATCAAGATGATGGCTAATCCCATGGCTAATCCCATGGCTAATCCCATGGTCTCTTGGAACTCGAATCTGCAGAAAATTGCTGTCCTGTGGTATCCTTGTGGGGAACAACTTCCCAGAGCACATGTGTGTGATCAACCATCCTCTCTTTATCTGAAGAGGCTTCAAGGAACTGGCCTACATACCAGTTCCTTGGTTTTTGCCACAGTCATTGGCTCCCCTTTGACAGAGTCATCTTCAGTTCGCCATATCTCCCTCACAAGGTCCACAAGAGACACTTTATTAGGCCAGTTGCATTTGATGCACTTTGCAAATCTTTCATTCACCATGGCACACCAAGTGTTATTTGCAAGGAGTGTATTTAGCATAGAGACATCACTTCCAACCTCAGCACATGTAAGTTACTTGAAAATGTTATCCAGTTCCAATTACTTACAATCAGATATTATTGCACATATTGGCAGTTAGAAATGGGAGATGGACTTAGCATCTAAAAAAAACATATTGTTGATCTCTGATTTAAATAATCCTAGAACTAAATCTTTCAGATTTGTGCCTGTTTAATGTGGAAGGGTGGAAGTTTAACCTCATCTATTAAATCTCATCTTGTTATTGTTGTTAGTTGTGAAATCATGTCCAACCAATTGTGACCCCATGGACAATGTTCCTCTAGGCCTTCCTGTCCTCTACCATCCTCCGGAGTCCATTTAAACTCACGCCGACTGCTTCAGTGACTCCATCCAACCACCTTGTTCTCTGTCATCCCTTTCTTCTTTTGCCCTTAATCGTTCTCAGCATTAGGCTCTTCTCCAGTGAATCCTTCCATCTCATTAGGTGGCCAAAGTATCTGAGTTTCATCTTCAGGATCTGGTCTTCTAAAGAGAAGTCAGGTTTGATCTCCTCTAGGACTGACCAGTTTGATTGCCTTGCAGTCCAAGGGACTCGCATGAGTCTTCTCCAGCACCATAGTTCAAAGGCCTCAATTCTTTGGCGCTCATCTATTAAATCTCATCTATTAAACCTTATCTATTAAACTGCAGCCATTTCTTGTGTTTACACATAGAAAATGACTGAACCTCACCTGAACTGTATTTGGAAGTCAATGCAACCATTAATCAGGGCAAAAAAAGTCAAGGTAATAGTCAGGACAGCATGACTGTATTCATGCCACGTTTAAAATTTATGCTTTAATTATAACCTATCATAGGTATGTATAAGTATGAAGAGGTCTCAAAGAGACATGTTTCTTATGACTGATCTTCTTCTTTGAAATTTATAACCTAATTTAAATTTAGCTAATCTTTTCCTAGAACATTGTTGGGGAGACAACAATTGTTTCAATTGGACCAGTTGGCCACTGAGTCTTATCAATCTGAGGCCTTTCTGACCTGTTGGATTATGATTCCTAAAATTCCTATTAAGGATGTCAAGTCTGGGAACAGGAAGAGATGCCCTATTATGGAGTCACTGGGTGGAAATAAATACAGCACTGCAAGAATTAGCAGTGTCTGACTGTCTTCCAGCCCCTAAACTTCCACTGTTCTAGTATAAATTTGTCATATCATATTGGCTTCTGTATAGGTATATACAGTTTCTGTAATTCACAGATTTTTCATTGGTTTCTATCTCTTTTCAACATATGTGTTCTAAATTAGTTAACAATTTTACCTGTTTAGAAATATTCACTTTAGTACCATTCATGTATCCCACTGAAATGCTAGTCATAATTCATGAGAGGAGTAACAAAGCATTGAATGCTAATTCCTCACTTGATTCTCTCATCTGCATCAGTTTCAAGAAAACCATTATGTAGGGGAAGGCTTAACTTTTCTCCTTGTGCAATGCAATCCCAAATGTGATGTTACATGGATCAGGAAAGGAATCTGCACTCCTGATGTTAAAGAGTGAATTCAAGAAATGTGCTCCCTATTGATTTTTTTTGAAATGTTTTTATATTGTAAAAATGAAAAGATGTTGAGGAATAACTATATGGCCTAGGTCAGTGATGGCAAATTTTTTCGGCACTGAGTGCCCATGTGTGCATGTGCATGCATGTGTGCATGCCAGAGCGATGGAAACCTGAAGACCAGCTAGCTGGCACTTGAATGCCTGTTTTTTGGCTGTTTTCAGACTGTTTTGGGATGTTTTTCAGGCCATTTTCTGGCACACAAGCACCCGTAAAGACCAGCTGGCTAGTGTGCGTGTGTGCACTGGAAACCAGAAGAGCAGCTGGCGACTGTGCGCCTGCCCATAGAGAGGGCTTTGCGTGCCACCTCTGGCACCGGTGCCATAGGTTCACCATCATGGAACTAGGTTCAAGAATATCTGACAGGACACAACTAGTTCTCTGTTAATATTATGTGAATCCTTTTCTTCTTTTTTCAATGTTAATTCACTTTAAGCACTATAACCGTATTTTTCGGAGTATAAAATGCACCTTTCCCCCCCAAAAAAGAGGGTGAAAATCTGGGTCATCTTATACTCTGAATGTAGCTCCACCAAGCCTCTCAAATGGAGATTTCAGAGGCTGAAAAAAGTTTCTGAAATGGAGCTTCTGAAAAAAACCCATCAGAAATGGAGCTTCAGAAAAAAAATCCTCAGAAACGAAGCTTCAGGAAAAAAGCCTCCAAAACAGAGCTTCAGGAAAAAAGCCTCCGAAACAAAGTTTCAGGAAAAAAACCCTCTGAAACAGAGCTTTGGAAAAAAACCCTCAGAAATGAAGCTTTGGAAAAAAACCCTCAGAAATGAAGCTTTGGAAAAAAACCCTCAGAAATGAAGTTTCAGAAAAAAAGCCTCCAAAACAGAGCTTCAGAAAAAAAGCCTCTGAAACTTCTCAGAGGCTTTTTTTCTGAAGCTCTGTTTTGGAGGCTTTCAGAGGCAGGAAAAAAAAAAACAAGGCGCTGAGCTGGCGACCAATAGACCTGTTGCTAAAATTCACCTCTGGGAACAGCTGATTGGGGGTATTCCAGGAGGCCGATCCACCCACCAATCAGCTTTTTTCTTATTTTCCTCCCCAAAAACTAAGGTGTATCTTATACTCCGTTGCATCTTATATTCCGAAAAATACGCTATCTATTTATACTTTAAAGTATGATCGCTGGTTTATTTTATGTTTATTTCTTTGGTATATTATATTTTCATTGGTATATTTCACAATGTTACATTTGTTATGGTTATTATTCATTATTATTTTTGCAAAGGTTGCTTCCCTTACAACATTGGCTGATTGTTGTGTAGTTCACTAAATCATCAGTTGGCAGAAAAACATACCAGCATAAAATTTGCTATCCTCAATCCTTATCAGTGAGGCTGGCAAACAATGCTCAAATCTGGAAGCTCAGGATGTGAAGCAGGGTCTCCTTAGAAGATCAAACCAGTTGGGTGGGTCCTGACTGTCCTTAATACACTCTAGATCAGGGGTGTCAAACTCACATCATCATGGTGGTGTCATGTGACATATTGGGACTCCCCCCCCCTTTGCTAAACAGGGCATGAGTGTGGGCAGCGCATCATGCATCCAGCCCACGGGCCACGAGTTTGACAGCCCTGCTCTAGATCGTTTCTCGACCTTGACAACTTTAAGATATGTGGACTTCAGCTCCCAGAATTCCCCAGCTAGCCATATATGATTGGGGAATTTTTGAAGTCCGCACAAAGTTGCCCAGGTTGAGAAACATTGTTCTAGATCTATCAAGGTATTTATAGATACCCTTTTTGGGTCCTCCTGACCATGAAAAGATAAAACCAAGAAAAAGAGCTGGGATACAAGCTGGAGAAACAGGGTCTCACCTGCTATAGCCTGCCCCACCCTCCCTCCCTCCTTCCCTCTCTCCATCTCTCCCTCTCTTCCTCCCTCCATGAGTGGTATTAACTTACCTTCGCTACCAGTTCACAAATGTGGGCGTGTGTGCATATGCACTCACTTCGCTCACATATGACACCTCTGTACAAGCACAGGACCTTCTGCGCATGCGCAGAGCAGCAAAAACAGGATGTGATGACGACCGGGCGGGTGGGTGGAGCCTTCTACAGCCACCGCTATCGGTTCTCCCAAACTGGCTGAATATCACCACTGCTTCCCTCCCTCCCTCCCTTCCTTCCTTCCTCACTCTGCAAAGTGCTACATGCATCAGCAGTACTCCCTGGATACTTAATGTGTGTGATACATTTGCATGCAGCATTTTCTTGGAGAACAATTGCTGAGAATAATTTTGAGAATTACAGAAGTTGATGTTCCTCTCTTTTTCCATTACAAGCCATACTAATAATAGGCCTGTCACTGACAAGCATACCTGACAATGATCAAAGTTCAGAACCCTGTTACAATACCTAACATCATCCTGAATGCTCCTGCCTGATTTCAGCAAGCATGTAATCAGAGTAATAGAGAGGAGGGGAAGGCGATGCTGGTCTTGTGTTAATAAATAAAGAAAGCCTAAAAGCGTGAGGGGGGAAATTATTTGGTTATGTTCTTTCTGAGTAAAATATGTTTTAATTTTTCCATCTGCATTGCCGCAGCAGTGATTTGAAAGCCAGATCACGTCCACCCAGTTGCATTATTATAAAACTGGAATTAAGGCCCAACCTACTCAATCCATCTGTATCATAAAGCAGTCAAGAAAACTGCTGATGGTGGTTGCACACTTGATGGTTTGCCGGGGTTTATGAAATAATGGAGTGTAGATCATCAATTACTAAGTTAATAATGGATTTACAGAACCGTTTTTAAATAAAGGGATTGTGTAAGGAAATGCCTGAATGACTGATTCATAAGGACTATAACTCTTCCCCTAACATACATGTGGGCACATTGGCACACTTGTGCCTACTGAAAATTCTGAAGGGTAGAATTCACTCAACTGTAGGAAATGGTTTATATCGGATATTGAACAATATACAATATTTCATTGAAGCACACCATGCCTAATTGTTATTCTTTGCTTGAAATTAAGAACTTTTCTCTCTCTGAATGACGTATTTGTTTTCTCTGTTAAAGAAGGTGGTATATATTGTGTATGCAGCGGTGAAATCCAGCCGGATCTACCCAGCTCACGTGAACCGGTAGCGCCGGCGGCGGGACACTCCGCCCACCCATCAGGACATCATTACGTCCCGTTTTTGACCCTCTGCGTATGTGCAGAAGAGGCATGCGCGCTCCCATTCCCGAACCAGTAGCAAAGGTAAGTGGATTTCACCACTGTGTGTATGCGAAAAAGAGACAAGGAAGGTATATAGTCTTAGCTTTCTCTCTTGGGTTGAGAAAGAACAAATGGAAAAAGGGAAAGGAAAAAATGTGTGCATGAGCACGAGAAGGGCTCATAGTGAATTCTGTGGCAGAGAGAATCCTAACTTTTCTCCCTCCATTCACAGTGGAACTGCTCCTCCCTTTATGGTCCCCCCTGGCCCCCTCCCTCCCGGGGGGGTCAAAGTACCTTAAAGGGACAGGCTGCAGCAGTGTGTGACGCATCCGGCCTGCAGGCCGCAAGTTTGTCAGCCCTACTCTAATTCCTTCTGTCTCCTCATGGATGGGATGGAGGGCCAGTCAAAACTGATTGTCCTTTTCAGGCTACATTTCTGGGTCTTTCCTAGGTCTAGATGTAGATCCTAGGTAATTGTCCACCTGGGGGAAAAAAAGTGGGGTCAATTTAAGCCTATGCTACAAATATGACTTGAAATCAAATTCTTTTATTATCAGAGACAAAGGTGGGTTTCAGCAGGTTCTGACCAGTTCTGGAGAACCAGTAGCAGAAATTTTAACTAGTTCGGAGAACCGGTAAATACTACCTCTGACTGGCCCTGCTCCCATCTATTCTCTGCCTCCCAGCTGATCGGGAGGAAATGTGGATTTTGCAGTAACCTTCCCCTGGAGTGGGGAGGGAATGGAGATTTTACAGTATCCTTCCCCTGCCATGCCCACCAAGCCACGCCCACCAACCCAAGCCACACCCACCAAGCCACACCCACAGAACCAGTAGTAAAAAAATTTGAAACCCACCACTGATCAGAGATCAGCAATAGATAAAACCTGATAAAATCAAACAGTTAGATGGAAAAGGAAAAGATGGTTGGGTTTGTTGCTAGTTGCTGCCTGGTTTTAACTGCTGCGACAGTAAACTTACCTATTGTGTAGGTGGTTTCATACTTTGAGTCAAACAGTAAAAAGTGGGTGTTAAAATGTTCTGTTTTCCCAGGTGAACATAGTAAAAAGAAAAAAGAGGAGGTATTTCTTCAAAGAGCCTTATAAAAGTTGCAATAAAAAAAGGAGTCGTAAGAAGAAGTGCGCTGAGCAAGGGGAATCTTGGCATACCTACCTGATAATAACATGGATAGAAGGAAGTGATGTCTGGCCCTGGAATATCATTTCCTCCAGCTAAAGGGGTGGGAAGGGTCTACAAATATCTTTCAAGTCCTCCAAATCCTGTGTCTAGCATTCGCCTGGGGCTCTGAGAGAGTGAGTTGGCTTCAAACTGACATTTGATGTCATCCAGTCTTTGTAACACCAGCTTTCAGCCTGAATGAACTCCAGAGTTAATAAGGAAACTACAGACACTCTGCTATTTTGGCGAACCTATGGCATGTGTGCCAGAGGTGGCACGCAGCACCCTCTCTGATGGCACGCAAGCCGTCGCTCCAATTCAGCTCGCTGCGCATGCACGCATCCCTCCCGCTGGCCAGTTGATCTTTGGGTCTCTGCCGTGCATGCATGGGGCAGGATGTGGGCGGGGGGTGTGCATACATGCGTGGGGATGGGCTACACGGGGCCACATGCACATGCAAGGGGGCATGTGTGGGGAGGCCGCACGCATGCAGGGGACTGCTCGCACATGCACGGGGCGGGGCGGATACACGGGAGTTCATGCATTGCATTTGGGGGGTTTGGGCGTGCATGCGCAGATTTCTGCACATGCAATCACTTTGGGCGCTCAGTCTGGGAAAGGTCACTGCTCTATACCGTGTGTTCATTTCTGGGCATCCCAGTGTTATAGTGAGTGCTATATTGAGGATGCACTGGGGTGTGGCTATAGGAACCTTCCAACCTTGTTTTTTATTCTCTCTAGGATATTTTGCATCCTGGGTAAATTAACCTGAGCTGCATATAGCATTGGGTTAGTGTTTCAATTTCACAAAGACATAAGTAAGCACCATTTCGATTTCATGGAATTGTGAAACCGAGGAGACATTTTCTTGAAATGCAATAAATCCTTAAACATTAAAAATAACGTTTTCCCTTTAATTTCTCAGAAATGATTTTTTCCCCTTCTTGTTGAATTAAAATATTCTGAAACTTCATGTCACAGAACCCTTTGTGCATAAAGGAGCTGGTGTGCAATCTGGGAGTCTTCATGGACTCACAGTGGCAGCTGTGGCTAGGAAGCCCTTTGCACAGGCCCATCTTGTGTGCCAAGAGTGTCCTTGTGCACCAGTTGTAATCAACCTCTGGATTGAGAGGTTTTATTCATGATGATTTATGCCTTAGTTACCTGCTAGGTAGGTGGTACAATAAAGATCCATCCACTTTACATCAGATGGCGTTGTTTTATTAACAGCACCCAGAACTGTGCCAACTGGGCTAGACTCTATGAAATGGTCAGCAAATATGGAAGACAGGCCCTTCTTCAACTAATCAAGAACTATGCCTTTTACACAGCTGGCTAAAAACCAGCTGTCAATCCTAAAGTAAACCTGGCTGAAGCCATCTCAGAGGCTTCAGGGTTGCCACACAGCAGTGGGAGGGGGAAAATAGTTAGATGGGGTTTTGTAGCCAAAATAATCAAGTTTTCCTGTGGGAACCAAGGACATTCTCACAGGTGACTGGCCAGCATCTGGATTGGACAGCATAGCCAGTGACTTGAGGGAGAAAGGGAAAACTTTTAATTAGATGAAAGCCGTGGGAAATCTCAGAGTCGGCTTTCACCAGTTTGTGCCAATATGATGTATCCAATAAACTGTTCCTTGAGGAACTCAAGTACCTCCAAGTTTGTTTTCTATGAGTGCATTACTTGGAACGCTGACACCAGCCCTATGATTTGCACCCCACTGGTAACCAGTGCAGTTCCCAGGGCAGTGGTATTACACAATCATACTGAGGCATGATCATAAATGTCCATGCTGCCTTATTTTGGACCAGGTGTAGCTTGTGAGAAGTCTTCAGGGGTAGCTCCATATAAAGTACATTACAACAGTCCATGTGTGAGGTTATCAGATCATGAATAACTACATAAAAGCTCCAGGTCCAAATATTTTACATTATTAATTATCTAGCATACATTACCTTCATATTTTACAATATATACACAATTATACATCACAAGAAAGAAAATGGGCTTTGCAGGATGGAAAATGTAGGAATGACACAGAAATGTAGGAAGAAAGGAAACAGAGATGACCAAATTTTAAGGGGGGCATCTCCAGGGGAGAGGGGCAGCATATAGGTTTAAAATAAATGAACAAACAAATAAATAAATAATGGATAAACATATAAATAAACAAACACTTGATGCTTACAGAAAACAGAGTTGCTGCAAAATAAGGTTGTTGAAGAAATAAGCTAATACAAAGCCTGATTTTTGTATACCGTGTTTCCCTGAAAATAAGACCCTGTTTTATATTTTTTTGAACCTTGAAATAAGCACTTGGCCTTATTCCCATGCGTTCAAAAGCCCAATTGGGCTTATTATCAGGGGATGTCTTATTTTGGAGGAAATAAGGTATAAACTATACCCAACTTTCTTTCCAAACTTTTTATACTTTCATTAAATCAACATTTGCCTCCAGAATGATTTAAAATGGAGATTGACATCATGGTATCATGAGGCTGTAACAGTGGTGGATTTCTATTGGTTCATCCCGGTTCGGTAGCAGTGGTGGTGAGCTGAGAGTGGACTGGTTTGCTCTGACTGTCAGCTGGGCCCTCCTGTCTGCCCCTTCACTATATCTACCTATATTCATTCATTTTTAGCCCAGCTGATAGGCTGTTCTGAAATGCAAAGCGTGTGCGGGAAACGAACTGTTTGTTACACTGGTTGAAACCCACCACTCGGCTGTAAGGGACCTTGGAAGTTTTCTAGTCCAACTCCCTGTCCAAGGCAGGAGACCTTATTTCATCCCGGACAAATGGCTATTCAACCTCCAGCAATGGAGTACCCACAAATTTGGGAGACAAGATGTTTCACTAGTTAATTGTTCTTACTATCAGGACATTTCTCCTTATTTCCAGATTGGGTCTCTCTTTAATGAGTTTCCATCCATTGCTTCTTGTTTTAGGAACTTTGGAGAATAGGTTGACCTCCTCTTCCTTGTGACAGCCATCATTGAGTCAACAATTACTATATCTACTGGATATTAGCAAAGGTTTTCCTAAAGATTTTTCTGTCTCATTCAAGGGCATTGGCTTCAGTAGCCAGTTTTATCCATCTGTACTTACCTGTCATTGTAACAACCTACCACATACTGTGACAGCAGAAAAGTCTGGATCTTGCTGGAGGTCCTCCAGGGAGACTGCTCTGATATTGACCTTCTTCATATGACCTAAATGTCATAAATTTCTGGGACATTTTTTTTCCCTTAGCTATACAAGTCGTAGATATAAAACAAGACTGTCACATTTTGGTCAAGGGACACGATTGGATTAACTAGCAAAGTTTTAGAAGCTGTAGAAAAAAGGAATTAATATGTAGAAAAAAGATATGCAAACAGGAATTTCTGGTAGGTAAATTAAGCATCAAACCTGGGGCAGGAAATCTAATATCTATACCCTCTATATATTTCAATTCCCATCATTCCTCTTTCATTGGCTTGTTTACTGGGTATGATAGCACTTAGCAGTAGCACTTAGACTTATATACCGCTTCATAGTGCTTTACAGCCCTCTCTAAGCGGACTTACAGAATCAGCATATTGCCCCCAACAATCTGGGTCTTCATTTTACCCACCTCAGAAGGATAGAAGGCTAAATCAACCTTGAGCCTGGTGAAAATCAAACTGCCAAATTGCAATCAGCCAGCAGTCAGCAAAAGTAGCCTGTAGTACTGCATTCTAACCACTGTGCCACCACGGCTCTTTGATGGAAGTTGAAACCCCAAATATCTGAAGAGCATCAGGCACATCACCTACTCCTATGATTACTGATCACCTCCAAAAGCATCACTTGCTCTTATGCTTACTGATGTGAAATAACTGGCGATTGTGATGTCACCATGATGGAGTCAAACTGCATCCATGGTGATGGAACTGGTTTCCAGGGAGATCAACTGCCAAAGTGGTTTTGATCCCTGATTCAGACTAACCTCAAAATGAATGATCCTGCTTCAAAACCTGCTCTGATTAAGACACTGAAGGCACTATAGACGAGAATATCTGGAATTAATACCTCTATCTGTTAGCAGAAAAATAGAAGCAACCTAGAACTAAGGAGAAATTTCCTGACAGTGAGAACAATTAATCAGTGGAACAACTTGCCTCCAGAAGTTGTGAATGCTCCAACACTGGGAGATTTTAAGAAGCGGTTGGATAACTATTTATCTGAAGTGGTGTAGGGTTTCCTGCCTAAGCAGGGGGTTGGACTAGAAGACCTCCAAGGTCCCTTCCAATTCTGTTATTATATTATAATAATCCATGAAAATATCCCAGTAATAGCGTATGGGCAGATAATCTGATGATACCTTCTTTCTTAGACATGCCAATCCTTAAAAAGATGATTCCAGAAAAGTGATCTCCATAAGTTCAGAGGAACTGAGAGGTAACTACATAGAAAATATTGGCTTCTATTATTCCCATTGGTTTACCAAATGTAGTAATTTCAATATACAATTACTGGCCTAAGTGTGCATTATGGGAATTGAAACTCTACACATCTGGTGGATGTCAGATTGGGACCGGCTGCTTCACAGATGGCTGACTAAGAATACTTTACAAGCAGCATGATAATGATACAGGAACATTCAATTTTATTTGGAAATAGCTGTCTACCAGCATCTGGAAATTAATAACTTCTTCATTAAAATGTGGCATCTGTAGCTTTTTTTAACAGTCAAAGATAATCCTGGGCTTTTTGCAAGGGTTTGAAGACAGGTCTAGTCAGCCATCAAACTTTGAGGAATACATAAACAGCAGAGATGACAGCGATGATAGGGAAATCAAAGGTCTGTGTAGCTTAGTTCTATTTTTTTTTGCTGAACAGATAAATCCTTTGAAACATTTTGTTCTGGCCTACAACTGTGAACAATAGCCAGTGGGAAGCAGATGGGCTCAACAAAAAGAAAGCATTTAGTAATTACAATTTATCCCTTGGGGAGGAGGAAAATAAAAAAAAAAAGAGCTAGTGCTGGTTTAATTTGTAATTATCAATATGGGAAATACAAACCCCACATTGACTATCTTAGAGGAATGGGCTTTGAGGTAAAGGCCATCCAAAACTGAGCCTGAATTGACTTGCTTGCAAGATATCACCTTTATGATTAGATTACGGTACTGATAAAAAGCCACAATTTAAAATGCACTTCCTTTTAATACGTTGGGAACTGTGAAGAAAAGCAAATGTTAGATATTTCAAAGTCAACTCCAAACCCATTTTTATAATCTATGTTGTGGGTGATTATGAGTGGGTGGGTTGTTGCAGACAATCTCCTTGCAGAGTGATTAAATATCTGTGCAGGCATCTCTTTTATCTACAATATACTTACCCTCAGCAGAGACATCACCCTGCCAACAAAAGTGTGTATAGTCAAGGCTATGGTTTTCTCAGTTGCAATGTATGGCTGTGAAAGTGGACCATAAGGAAGGCTGAACGCCAAAGAATTGAGGCCTTTGAACTATGGTGCTGGAGAAGACTCCTATGAGTCCCTTGGACTGCAAGGCAATCAAACCAGTCAGTCCTAGAGGAGATCAATCCTTACTGCTCTTTAGAAGGCCAGATCCTGAAGATGAAACTCAAATACTTTGGCCACCTAATGAGAAGGAAGGACTCACTGGAGAAGAGCCTAATGCTGGGAAAGATTGAAGGCAAAAGAAGAAGGGGATGACAGAGAATGAGGTGGATGGATGGAGTCACTGAAGCAGTCAGCATGAGCTTAAATGGATTCCATAGGATGGTAGAGGACAGGAAGGCCTGGAGGAATGTTGTCCATGGGGTCACAATGGGTCGGACATGACTTTGCAACTAACAACAACAACATACTAATCATTATCAACTCCATGTGGAGGAGGATGCAGTAGCACGATAGTCATTTATCCCCCTACAGAGCCTAAGAGCCGAGGTGGAGCAATGGTTAGAGTGCAGCACCACAGGCTACTTCAGCTGACTGCTAGCTGCAGTTTGGCAGTTCAAATCTCACTGGCTCAAGGTTGACTCAGCCTTCCATCCTTCCGAGGTGGGTAAAATGGGGACCCAGATTGTTGGGGGCAATATGTTGACTCTGTAAACAGCTTAGAGTGGGCTGTAAAAGCACTATGAAGTGGTATATAAGTCTAAGTGCTATTGCTGTTGCTACAGGTAGATAGACTTATAAAAATGACTAAAAGGCTCTGAATGTCATGTCTGCTAATTTGTTTAGGTCCTGAAAAAAGAACAAAGCCTAATGTGGCTCTACAACAAGGAAACGGGTTGTGAAAATTGTGTTCACTGCCTGGGTTCTACAGATTAACCAGGGCATTGTTAGCATCACCAAGAAATAATGCTAGGAAATCCTAAGTGCCTTCAGTAAGCCATCCAGATCCATTAGATACTTAGGTTGGATCATTTTAACTGGTCTTCCATCCCTTCAGACAAATCTGTGGCAGTCAGATGAATACTGATATGGGAATGGTCTGTCTGTAACAAAAGAGTGGTAAAGATATCTAGTATCTCCAAGTTATCAATGTCACCCAAATAGAAACTCAGATCCAATCTGTGTCTTTCTGCATGTGTAAGGCCAGCTAGCAGAGGTTCGTGGTGGTTATAGTGTACCTAAATTGCCTGTACAATTTAGGATATTGAAATCTCCAGAACAAGAAACCTAGATAAATACAATTCCGGAAGTAAGATATCCCTAGCTTGCTCAGGAAAAGGGCTGCTAGGCAGTGGGATAGCAACCAAGATTAGGGGACTGGAGGCTAAAACATACAATGAATGGTTGCAGGAACTGGGCATGGCCAGTCTAGTGAAGAGAAGGACCAGGGGAGACATGATAGCAGTGTTCCAATATCTCAGGAGGTGTCACAAAGAAGAGGGAGTCAAGATATTCTCCAAGGCACCTGAAGGCCAGACAAGGAATAATGGATGGAAACTGAACAAGGAGAGATTCAACCTGGAAATAAGGAGAAATTTTCTGACAGTGAGAGCAATCAACCCATGGAACCAGAAGTTGCCTTCAGAAGTTGTGGAAGCTTCATCACTGGAAGCTTTCAAGAAGAGACTGGACTACCATCTGTCAGAAATGGTGTAGGGTCTGCTTGGGCGGAGGGTTGGATTAACAACTCTGTTAATCTGCATCTATATTAACAGCCCTAATACAATTCTGTCTATTCAAAGGCAGCACTACGCACTCAAAATTGGCCAAATGATGACTGGAGCATCTGATAAGTGAGATAAAATATGTTTAAACCCTTTCGCCCTCCCACCATGCTCTGTGGGAGAGATTAAATCTTCCCTGTCATGTCACGTGCCAAGTTTTCCCTATTTGGAAAATAGATATTTTAACCAGGGGTGAAATCTACTTACCTTCCTTACCAGCTTGGAAGTGCATCACATGTGCGCGCAAGCCCTCTGTGCATGCGCAAAACCTTCTGCGCATGCGCAGAGGGTAAAAAACACATTACTTCCTGGTTAAAACCAGGAAGTAATGACACCCGGGTGGGTGGGCGGAGTCTTGCGCCACCATCGCTACTGGTTCTCCAAACCACTTGCCATGATTGTTACTGGATCGTCCGATCCGGTCTGAATCGGGAGCATTTCACCCCTGATTGTAACCCATAATCGTTAAAGGCATTAAGCAGCAGGATCTTGAGTTTGGAGGAGGTCACCATTACTAGTACTCTGACCTCTTGGCTAGGCTGCAACCTGGAGGAAGTGAGCTCAGTTTTCATTTTTTTTCTGAACAACCATCAGATTGCGGCTTCCTATGTATTATCCTCTGATGGTCACACAATATTATTGTTTGCTCCCAGGATGATGGATTTGAATTTCATGAAAAGACGGACTAAATTGAAAGTTTGTCCAAGATACAATATGCGCTTCTGCAATATAGAAATACATAATAATGCCCTGATCGTCTTTGTTGCTAATATTTCCACACACCCTTCTGTAGGACCTCTACATGCATCTTATCAAAAAGGTTTTGTTCGTGGTGTACTCTTTTTTTCTTAACTTCATAAGCCTGGATGTCCCTCATTTCAAAGAGCCCTGCATTCCTTGATATTTCTTGCTACAGAACGAGACATTCTGCCATTTATTCTTCTCATTATCTCACTCTGCAGCTCCGTGGCTGAAGTAGAACAATTCATTTGGCAAGCTCTGTGCTGCACTGTGTATTTCCCTTTTGCTCCCTGCCTTGCTAAGGAGCCTTGTAGAAACAAATTTCTTACAAAGGTAAGAAAAAGAAAAAACAGATTCATGCAACAGCTATCCTAATATGCAGAAAAGAGCGTTGGTCACTTTTAACTTTCTCCGAATAATAAATAAATCTCTGCTCCTCAACTTAAAAGCAATCACAACTGGTGTAAAAAAAAAAGAATTAGAAAGAAAAACTCTACTGGAGGTCAAGCACAGCAGTGTGTTTCATAAATATCAGAAATGACATTAAAACTTTTGAATAGCTACCCAAGCTGAAAAGTTTTAGTCTCTTGCTGGTTTATAATCTTATTCTGCAGTCTGTGCGCTTTGGGATGGTGTTATTTGTCAGTTGCAGTGGTGACAAGAAAGGGTCACAGCAACTCAAGAAGTACAAAAAGCCATAATTTTTTTTAAAAAAGGAATTAGTCTTGTGTCTACAAAGAGTGATTGGGTAGGGATGGATGGATCAGTACAAATCTATTTTGGATTAGTGTCCAGACTAGGGGTATGTTTTATTCAATTTTTTTCCTATGTATTTCTTTTAATATCAGTCCGTTGTTTGTGATTTTCCTCTGAAACATAAGGCATTTGCACAAAATAGTCTGTTTTAATGTACATTTCCAGATGATTAAAATATGTATTTAATTAGTATTATATATACTAATTAATCTATATGCTAAAGGACGTTTCTCCCATGAATGTTTTTTTTTAAATAAAACTACCCTTGATTATACCCTTGTAAAGGTAATATATCCTCAGCCCCCACCTAAAATTGTTTCAGATACGTATTTCATAGGCCAGTTTTTGTCCAGAGAATGGCAGGTGATGGAAAATCCATTACTACCATTCATACTACAGCGGGTGCAGTCCAGGGGTTAAATCCAGCAGGTTCTGACAGGTTCTGGAGAACTGATAGCGGAAATTTTGAATAGTTCAGAGAACCGGCAAATACCAGCTCGGGCTGGCCCCAGAGTGGGGTGGGAATGGAGATTTTGCAATATCCTTCCTCCAGGAGTGGGGAGGGAATGGAGATTTCGCAGTATCCTTCCCCTGCCATGCCCACCAAGCAACACCACGCCCACCAAGCCACGCCCACAGAACCAGTAGTTAAAAAAAATTGGATTTCACCACTGGTGCAGTCCATGTGGAGTTGGGCAACCTATCTGACATTGAAGGGGCCATTATTGTTGGGGGCAATATGCTGACTCTGTAAATCGCTTAGTGAGGGCTGTAAAAGCAGTATATACCATATTTTTTTGGAGTATAAGACGCTCCAGACTGTAAGACACATCTACCTTTTTTGGTGAGGAAAAAGAGAAAAAGAAATCTGCCTCTGCCTCCCAGCAATTTTGCCTCATTGCAGCAAACAGCAAATAGCCTGCTTTACTTTTATTTTTCTTTTCAGCATAGCTTGATTAACACAAGAAAAAAAAATCTGCTTCCAGAAATTTACCTCCTTGCAGCAAGCAGTACAGGCCCACGCAGCAATAAGCAATGGCCTGAAACAGCTGAGAGTCGGGAGGCCAATCCACTGGACAATCAACTTGTGCTAATTAGGCTGTGCTGAAGCTGAAATGGGCTGTTTCTTCTTGCTGCAAGGAGGTAAATTGCTGGGAGGCAGAGGCCAAAGAGTGGGGGCCAGTGGGTGGGCAGGGCTACATTTGGTGTATAAGACGCACCCAAATTTTCACCCCCTTTTAGGGGGGGAAAGGTGCGTCTTATACTCCGAAAAATACGGTAAGTCTAGGTGCTATTGCTATTATACAGGCTCAGAACTTTAAGGCTTCCATGACGCAAGATGCAGCACATTCAAATGATAGCTACCCCCCCCCCCAAGTGTAATAAAACACCCTGTACTGATCCGATCCACCAAAGTACACACGAATGAAGACATTTGTAACCTGAAAGGATAGTTTGGTGACACTCCCTCTTTCCACTCCTGAAGAAGCAAGTCTTGACACTTAAGTGTTGATGATAAAATTCTTCCTGCATCTTTTTGTTGCTGTTGATGAATACATTACTTTCTAAACCCTGCACGAGAGAGGCAGGAGATCTGCAGGGAATGAGATGCGATTGGTTTTAGTTTCTTAAGAGCAAAGTAGCCATCTGTTTCGGGAAGGGAAGAAATGGTGTTGATGGAAAATAGAGCTGTAGGAATAGTCTAAGCAGGAGTGGGCAACTATGGCCCTTTTATGACCTGTGGACTTCAATTCCCAGAATTTCTGACCCAGCCTTCCCTATATACGATATTATATATTATCCGATAAAAATTGGGAGGAAATGCTTCTTTAATTCAGGCAAGCTTGTGCTTTGAAGAACTGTGAAAACAATCAGGAGGTCTATATTCTATAGCAGGGGTGTCAAACTCAAAGCACAGGGGCCGTATCCAGCCTGCTGAGGGCTTAGATCTGCCCCACAGGGCTGCCCTGGAAACAGCAAAGGATCTGCCCACAGTGCCTCTGCCAGTGAAAATGAAGCTCAGGAGGGCTGCCCACGACCTTGCCCAGCTCCATTTTCATTGGCCAAGGGTTGCAGGAAGCCGTCACAGGTGAAAACAGAGCACAGGAGTGCGTTTTCACTGGCAGAGCTCTCAGGCCACCACAGGTGTCCCCGACATGAGTGACATCGATCTGGCCATGCCTACCCTGGCCACGCCCCCTCCCATCCCCCCCCCCCGAGATCAAATACAATTCTGATATGGCCCTTAATGAAATCGAGTTTGACACCCCTGTTCTGTAACAATGTTTCTCAGCCTTGGGTGGACTTGAACTCACAAAATTCCCCAGCGAGAATTGAAGTGGGTTTTCCTGGAAAGAGGCAGGAATCTTTTGGAGTTGGGTGGAAGAATAGCACTTAAGACTTACCGTACTTTTCGGAGTATAAGATGCACCTTCCCCCCCCCCCCCTAAAAGGGGGTGAAAATTTAGGTGCATCTTATAATACTAAATAATAAAATTTATTGTCATTGTATGTGAATACACAATATACACATACAATGAAATTTACTTAACACCCAAAGACCAGGACCCACACACATAATCCCCAAACATACTCCCACCCACCACAATTCCCCACACCTAAACCACCCAAACATCCACACAACAGACCAAGCCTGAGTGGCGTAGCAGGCTAATGCCTCCTACTAAGGCAGCATTTAACATCCAGCTGTCTGCAATTACTGTAAGTTCGAATCTCACCAGGCTCAAGGTTGACTCAGCCTTGCATCCTTTCTAAGGTAGGTGAAATGAGGACCCAGATTGTGGGGGCAATAAGCTGACTTTGTATAAAAATGATATAAAAGTATGAAGGCTATTGCTTAACGCATTGTAAGTCGCCCTGAGTCTCCGGAGAAGGGCGGCATATAAATAAAAAAAATTTTTTAAAAAAAGTCCACCCATTCTACAGCCCATTTGGCAAGGTTGAAAATACTGATCAGTAGGTTTGTGCACCTATTTTGTTGGATGAGCTGTTTCTCTCTTCACTAAACCTTCTTGCAATCTGAGATGGTTGAGGAGTGAGAGCTATTGGACTACTACATCAAAGCTTGAATGAAATCCACACTGTTCAAAGGCATGGAATTCTGGAAAATCTGAAGAGACCTGTTGTAGATTTGCTACTTGGACCATGACTACAAAAAGGAGAATTGATTGATAAAATTTAACTGAGGCATTTCATGTAGAAAATAGTGTAGGAGATGATCAGGATGAGGTCAAATGTGTTATCAGTCATGAGTCCCTTCGTGCCCACAAGAGCTCTAAATCCATCCCACCTTAAATTCCTTCTTATCTCCCTCTAATTTCTCTTGGCTGTTAGTAGTTCAGATTCTTGTAGAGAGCTTAAACTTCCAATAAATCATTATACCCATTTGAACTGTCTTATTTCCTGATTTTCCTGGCACTTGACAAATGGATCATCTGTACATAGAAAACTAGTATTCCACAGTCTGGCTTCAAATTTATTTTGTTATAAAAATGAAATATTTGATCACACAACACATCCTCAAACAAATGCACACTGATTGGGCAGAGCCCAGAAAAATCTTCACTGTTTGTTGACTGAATAAACAATGGTATTTACTGAAACAAAATTTCCGAGAGAGGGCTGCCCATTTTAAAAGAATCATATGTTTGAATGAAGAGCCATATGCAAATGAATTTATTTTCCTGAGAAAAGAGGACATTATTTGCCAATTTCAAAACACAGAACTATTGAAGAACTGTTGTAATAGATATGGAAACCATCTAAGCGGAGGTGGGATTCACTTACCTTCCGGTTCGCAAATGTCAGCACGTGCTGGCAGAGCTCGTGCTGGCAAAGGCTCACTTGACTCGCATGCATCTCCTCTGCACATGTACATTGCTTTCCACGTGTGCTCTTTGCTTGCGCATTACATCCGGGCAGGTGGGCAGAGCCTCTCACAGTTGCCACTATCCGTTCACCCAAACCAGACAGAACCAGCTGAATCCCACCACTGCGTCTAAGTTGAAATATTCTAAAACAACAGAGCATGTTTTTTTTCTGGATTAATGGCACACATTGTCCTTCAGAGTTTTGATAGTTAATTAGATAAGTCTAAGTAGCAGAACCAAGTTCAAAGGTGCCTATCAACCGGTTCTAAGTATCAAGTAAAGATTAACAAGCATCAGAAGGTTTCATCTCTTCTTCTTTAGCATAATTGATAAAAGTATCACCCTCTGCTTCCCATTGAAAAAAATATGCCATATTTTTTGGCGTATAAGACACACCGGAGTATAAGACGCACCTTAGTTTTTGGGGAGGAAAATAAGAAAAAAACTGATTGGCAGGTGGATCGGCCTCCTGGAATACCCCCAATCAGCTGTTCCCAGAGGTGAATTTTAGCAACAGGTTCCTTGGTTGTGAGCTCTGTGCCTTGCTTTTTTTGCTTTTTTTTCTGCCTCTGAAACTTCTGAAACTCCGTTTCAGAAAAAAACTTTTTTTCCCTGCCTCTGAAAGCCTCCGAAACAGAGCTTCAGAAAAAAAGCCTCTGAAGCTCTGTTTGGGGGCTTCTTTTCTGAAGCTTTATTTCTAATGCTTTTTTCAGCCTCTGAAACCTCTGTTTGAGAAGCTGGGTGGGGCTACATTCGGAGTATAAGCCAGACTTTCACCCTCTTTTTTGGGGGGGAAAAGTGTGTCTTATACTCTGAAAAATACGGTATGTTTCTTTTGCTAAACCTGTTGCAATCCAGGATGTGTTTATGATGCTCTTTGAGTACCTGAGCCTGTACATTAAAAAGAAGAAACTCCATGAGGAGTCAGTAAAAATGACATATCTCTATATAAAACAGGAGATTTTCCATGGCAGGCTGTTAGAGGTTGCAATGCATGAAAAGAGAAATGAAAGTAATCCATTTAGTATCTGTGACAACAACCTTATCTAAAAGGCCAATACACTACATTTTTAAGCTTAAAAGAAAATACAGTGAGGAGGGCAGAAAGGACAGTTATAAAATCAAAGACTGGATTACTTCCTCTTTTACTACTACAAAGTCTTCCATTTTGAGCTGATTACATCTCAAGAATATAGATAGCAACAACAAACCCCGTGGAAAAACAGGGTCCAGTGGCAAGCATGTGCTTCAAGAATTCTGAAAATTAATCTGATCTCTTATCAATGACTTACTCCTATTGCAGATAAGAGGAAAGACTGGCAGAGAGGGTGAAAACTGAAAGAGAACAAACATGATCAAGTGGAAGCAAATTGGAAGCAGCATGAGGCAGATTTTAAGGATTAGAGGGTGTAAGTCAACGCTTTTCAAACTTGGTAAACTTTCAATTGTGTAGATCTCAACCCCAGAAGTCTGGCTTGAAAATTCTGGGAATTGAAGTCCACACATTTTAAACTTGCTGAGTCTGAAAAACCCTGGCTTAGCCTATAGAAAAGGGGTGTCAAACTCAAGGCCCACAGGCCAGATCCAGCCCACGGGGTGCTTAGATCTGGTCCACGGGGCCAATCTGGAAACAGCAAAGGACCAGCCCGCAGTGCCTCTGCCAGCAAAAATTGAGCTCTGTTTTTGCTGTCAGAGGGGTGCAGGAGGCTATCATGGCTGAAAATGGGGCACAGGGGGCCGCATGGGGGGCTGCATGGGGCTGCATGGGGGCCACATGGGGGGGCTGCATGGGGGGCCACATGGGGGACTGCACAGGTGGTCCCCCATGCTCTATTTTCACTGGCAGTGGGCTATCAAAACAAACTAAAAACAAAAGGAGAAATGTTTCCCCTTTTGCATTTGAGCATGCAAGAAGGGACAGGAAAGGAGAAAGGAGAAAGAGAAAGAGGAAAGAGGAAAGAGGAAAGAGGAAAGACAAAGACAAAGACAAAGACAAAGACAAAGACAAAGACAAAGACAAAGACAAAGACAAAGA
>WNWU01000021.1:11098695-11123348 GCA_012654045.1 Ptyas mucosa | reverse complement strand
TAGGGTTAGGGTTAGGGTTAGGGTTAGGGTTAGGGTTAGGGTTAGGGCCTCCCCGGCTCTATGCCATCCTATTTAGGCATGTTTTTGAGGCCGGGCGCATGTGCGGAAGGCACGCACCAGTGGTGGGATGCACCCAGTTTGGACCGGTTCACAAGAACCAGTAGTAAAACCAGTGGGAGGCTCTGCCCACTGATCCAGATGTCATCAAAGTTCATCTGCTCATGCGCAGAAGACCGCATGCAGGCACAAGCAAAGTGAGCGAGTGCGCACATGCGGGGGCGATGCGAACTGGTAGTAAAGGTAAGTAGAACCCACCCCTGGCATGCGTACCAGCAAAGCACATGTACGGAAGGCAGGGTGCATGCGTGGACAGGGCGTGTGCATACACATTTTTGAACTGATAGGGAAAGTAAGTGAATTCCACCCCTGCACTAAATGTATTAAAATGTATCACTACTGGAAGGAAAGCTGGGGAAAATGTTTGCTGATCAGGGTCTAGCACAAGGGACTGTTCAACCCTTTAAAATAAGCCTTAGAAATATTCTGAGGCATGGAAGGAAGGGTAAAAACAAAATCAAAATGGCAGCCATGACTGCCAAGTTCATGAGCTACATGTGCCACAAAAGGGGCAGGGCTTCATTTGTGAGATTACATCCACCATCTTGACTTTTTTGAAGGACACTCCCTCCCCCCTGCAGCTGCCCTATAGATGGAAATAGAACAGCAGCTTTAAATTGTTTCTTGCTGTTGTGGTCTGCCAGCAGCCTGCAGAGCTGGCAGCACAGTCAGAGAGTATGGAGGCTGGGGAGGAACATGGGCCAGTCCTGGAGTCTGGGGAAGGCTCGGATGAGGGCTCTGCATTGGAGGCAGAGAGAGGGCCATCTGGGAATTATCCGGAGTCTCCAGAGTCAGACATCAGAGAGGCAGAGGAACAGGAGGAGCTTATTCCTAATGCCCACATGCGCAGAGCTGCCAGAAGGCAAGAACAGTTAAAACAAAAGGTATGACTCGGGAGTTAGGCCTGGAGATGATTGGCCCCTCCCATAAGGCTTAAAAGAGGAGCAAAGGCACGTGGGCCCTTTGCAGGAAAGCAATGTTGTTAATTCTGTTCCCAGTTGGCAACTCTGTTTGATTCTGGAATCTGTGTGGCTTTGCCAAGTAGGTGTTTGGCAGCGTGTCAAGGGAGATAAAGGTTGGTGATTATTCCAAAGGACTTTTTGCAACTAATTGGGACTCAGCTGTGAATGAAGGTAATTCACAACTGTTGCAATAAAAGAGGTTTTTGGGACTACTCCTGTGTTTTAATGACTCATGAAGCCTAGATCACACCACTTGCCATTAAAAGGGCAAAAGGAATCAAACCTATACATCAAGTGAAACCTACAACAAAATACAGCAACTGTGAGTTTTAAGTTTAAAGACTATTCTCTTCTGAGACTTTTCCCATCCTCCAGTTTATCTTTTATGCTATTTGATGTTATTTTGTTGATTCTTCTCTTTGAAACGTTTGTTTGAACATTCTATGTTGGTTTTGTCTGACGAACTTTGCTCATTGGGGTTTTGAAGGAGATCCACAGGGTGCTTCCCCAGAGACAAAGTTAGCAGGTGTTGGAATGCTTATCCCCCCCCCCCACAACAAAAATATCTACAATTCTACATTGTCAGCCAGTGTTTCTTAACCTTTGCAATGTTAAGATGATTAGACTTCAACTATCGGAATTCCCCAGCCAACCATTGTTAAGAAACACGGTTCTAAGCAGTCAAGGACAAATGATTAACTGAGACTGTTTAGTCATTCTTGATCATAACATTATTACTCTATGCTACAAAGACCACTTTTATGCCTGTGCTAGATTAGCTTTCCTGGATGGCCTGAAAATCTGTTATAGAATTTCCAATTGCAGGATCTGTCAAAAAGATGCATGAAAAAAATATCTGAACTGCAGGGATGAATAAAATGAAATTTATGAAAAGATAGTTATCATTCTACCCATTGGAAATTATGTCACCAGTTCACTCTACCTACAACTAAAAATGACCAGGAATTCTAATCAGACATGATAAAATACATAGAATGTGCAGATATCGCATTCCTATTGAGCTCAATAGTTTTCAAAACATCGAGGAAAAAGAAATCAGCCTAGATATCTAACTGAAGGAGATATAAGGTAAAGGTTCCCCTCGCACATATGTGTTAGTCGTTCCCAACTCTAGGGGGCGGTGCTCATCTCCGTTTCAAAGCCGAAGAGGCAGCACTGTCTGAAGACGTCTCCGTGGTCATGTGGCCTGCATGACTAAATGCCAAAGGCGCATGGAACGCTGTTACCTTCCCACTAAAAGTGGTCCCTATTTTCCTACTTGCATTTTTTGCATGCTTTCGAACTGCTAGGTTGGCAGAAGCTGGGATAAGTAATAGGAGCTCACTCCGTTACATGGCACTAGGGATTCGAACTGCTGAACAGCTGACATTTCGATTGACAAGCTCAGCATCTTAGCCACTGAGCCACCGCGTCCCTTGAAGGAGATACAAACATGTGTAATAAATGTACAGTGTAATATACACAAGCTATATCTTTCTCGATACAATACTAATTCCAATCAGAATAGAGCTGGAAGGGACCTTGGAGGTCTTTTAGTCCACCCCCTGCTCAAGCAGGAGACCCTATCCCAGAGATGTCAAACTCCCAGCCTGTGGGCCGGATGTGTCACACACTGGCCACGCCCACACCCAGTTTAGCAAAGGGGGGGAGAGTTCCGATACATCACATGAAGCTGCTGTGATGACATGAGTTTGACACCCCTGCCCTATTCCATTTCAGACAAGTGACTGTCCAGTCTCTTCTTAAAAACCTCCAGTGATGAAGCACCCACAACTTCTGACAGCAAATTTCCACGGGTAAATTGTCCTCACTGTTAGGAAGTTTCTCCTTAGTTCCAGGTTGCTTCTCTCCTTGATTAGTTTCCATCCATTGTTTTTGTCCTGCCCTCTGGTGCTTTGGAAAACAAATTGACCCCCTCCTCTTTGTGGCAGCCTCTCAAATATTGGAATACTGCTATCATGTTCCTCCTAGTCCTTCTTTTCTCTAGACTAGCCAAACCCAAATCCTGCAATCGTTCTTCATATGTTTCAGTCTCTAGCCCTTTAATCATCTTAGATGCTCTTCTTTGCACTTTTTCCAAAGTCTCAACATCTTTTTTTGTAATGTGATGACCAAAACTGGATGCAGTATTCCACATGTGGCTTTATAAAGTGGTACTAATACTTCATGGGATTCTTATTCTACGCCTCTGTTTATACAACCAATGATTGTATTAGTTTTTTTGGCTACTGTTGCATACTGCTGACTCATGTTTAAGTTCACTAGGACTCCCAAATTACTGTTTTTGTGCCAGGTTTCACCTAATCTGTACTTATACCTTTGGTTTTTCCTGCCCGGGTGTAAAACCTTGCTTTTCTCCACATTAAATTTCATGTTGTTGGATAGGGCCCATTGCTCAAGTCTATCAAGATCCTTTTGGATCCTGAGCTTGTCTTCTGGGGTGTTGGCTATTCCTGCCTGCCTAATGTCATCTACAAATTTGATGAGTTCCCCTTCTATTCCCTCATCTAAGTCGTTTATGGAAATATTGAAGAGCACTGGGCCTAAGATGGAACCATGTCATAATACCCCATTGCTTCCTTCCCTCCATGTAGATGTAGTACCACTTGTTGAATATGGTTTGTCAGCCAGTTCAAATCTATTTGGTGGTGATGCTGTGTATCCCACATTTTTCTAGTTTACCAAAAAGTAGGTTGTGGTCTATTTTGTCGAATGCCTTGCTGAAATCTAAATATACTATATTCACAGCATTTCGCTGGTCTACTAAATTACTCATTTTGTCAAAGAATGAAATAAGATTGGTTTGGCGTGATCTGTTTTTAACAAACTCATTCTGGCTTTTAATTATAACTTTATTGGTTTCTAGATGTTGGCAGATCTGGGTTTTGTTTTGTTTTTTAATGATTTTTTCCAGTATCTTCATAGCAGTGGTGAAATCCAATTTTTTTTTACTACTGGTTCTGTGGGCATGGCTTGGTGGGCGTGGTGTGGCTTGGTGGGCGTAGCTTGGTGGGTGTGGCAGGAGAAAGATATTGCAAAATCTCCATTCTCACCCCACTCCAGAGGAAGGATACTGCAAAATCCCCATTCCCTTCCAACTCCAGGGGAAGGATACTGCAAAATCCCCATTCCCTCCCCACCCCAGGGGAAGAATACTGCAAAATCCCCTTTTCCACTTCACTTTTGGGGGAAGGATATTGCAAAATCTCCATTCCTCCCCACTCTGGGGCCAGCCAGAGGTGGTATTTGCCAGTTTTCCAAACTGCTCAAAATTTCTGCTACCGGTTCTCCAGAACCTGTCAGAATCTGCTGGATTTCACCCCTGCTTCCCACGTATTGATGTTAGGCTGACTGGTCTGTACTTTCCTGGTCTGTTCCCTCCCCCCCCTTTTTTTTAAAGATTGGAACCACATCATCTCTTTTCCAATCCTCAGGTAATTCCCCGTTGTTCCAGAATTTTTGAAAGATTTGGTACAATGGTTTTGAGATAACATCTGCCAATTCCTTCAGAACTCTGGGATGTAATCCATCAGGCCAAGTGATTTATATTCATCAAGATCAGGCAGGTGTTCTCTTTCCATTTTCTTGCTTATTTTAATTTTTATATGAAAACATAATTTGAATGGCTTTTGCAGATTGAGACAATGAGTTTATTTCCGTTCATATTTTATTTCTTCAAACAACAACTTCTATCCCATTTCCATATTCTATTATTAAATACCTGTCTGAGTTTGTATTTTATTTCTATCTCTTTACATGAAAAAAAACAACCCAAAGCATAATATATTTTGGAAGTGGTAGATAATTATGTTCTGATCAGCCCATCAATCTAGAAAGAACAGATAAAGTCATTTTTTATAAAAATTCATGAAGTTGACCTTTCTTGAGTATACTTGGTAAGACATTTGAAAACTGAGTCTGTAAGTACCACTTTACACAATTTGATTCTGAATGCAGGGGGAATGTACAGTATATCACTGTTCCAAATAACTTATAATAAAAACACTATTTTTACACTAACATAATTTCCAAAAGGAGGGGCGCGGTGACTCAGTGGCTAAGACGCTAAGCTTGTCGATCGAAAGGTCAGCAGTTCAGCGGTTCGAATTCCTAGTGCTGCGTAACTGGGTGAGCTCCTGTTACTTGTCCCAGCTTCTGCCAATGGAGCAGTTCGAAAGCATGTAAAAATGCAAGTAGGAAAATAGGGACCCCCTTTAGTGTTTAGTCATGCCGGCCACATGACCACGGAGACGTCTGCAGACAACGCTGGCTTTTCGGCTTAGAAACGGAGATGAGCACTCCCCCCTAGAGTCGGGAATGACTAGCACATATGTGCGAGGGGAACCTTTACCTTTATCTTTAAGTTCCAAATGCTATTCTTTTAATATATAATAATCCTAAAACTAATCAAAATACAGTTGGAACAGATATTAATTCCTTTGGAACTCTAATGTGCTGTTCCTGTGGGTGAACACACTTCATGTTTCAGTTAATAATGACATACCTATGACAGCGAGATTCTCATTAATTTTTCTGTTCTTGTGAGATCTTTCACACCCTAACTGGCTATTGGTTTCCTAGGGAAATACAAAAAGGAAGACAATGTATACAACAGAACAGTTGTTTTAAAACTTGTCAGACCTGCCCCAGTCTGATCCCTTAGGGAAGTAAAGCTCTTGACTCCATTTGGTTGAAGTGAAAAGGCTGTCAGGCCTGGAAGTCATCTTTTGCATTGGGCCTTCAGGCCTGCCACATTTACTACTGTGGGAAACTGGGAGGAGGGATTGTATAGAGCCTATTTATGATACACAGTCATAATAACATTCCTTTCTCAGAGAGTCAAGGACAGCTTGCCCTTCACCTGGAGGGCTGGAACTGGGAGGCATCTCCAGTTGGGACGGTGCTTGATTGGACCATGTGATGGACATGTGGGCAGGGACTTGGACTTTCCTTTGGGTGGGGAAAACCTGGAAGCTTTCAGATTCAGGTTTTTCCAGATGTGCCAATATGACATCTCTAATAAAATGGAACTTTGAGGAACTTCAAGCCTTGGAGTCTTCTTTCATTGGGGGTGTTACTTGGCACCTGACATTAACCCGAATCTGCTTTAAAATTCAACCAGCTCCCCAGATCCTGGGGTGCTGTCCGGGGTCCTGAGACCTGAATGTCAAGCCAAAACTGGGCAGTGTGAAGACTCAGGGAAGATGGAGGAAAATAAAGCAGCCACAGAGGCAGCCACAGGACATAGGCACTTTTACTAAGAGATGCTGATTGCAGTAAAGTCAAGAGGAATCTAAAATTCCCACGCGCCAATAAAGAACTTAACCTATGGAGACTTCCGGTGGGACTGCGACATCGCCGGACGCTTCTTTTTGAAGCACCAGCCCAGGGCTTCGTAGAACCGCAAGAACAGCGACTATCGGCTGTCTTGTGGTTTGAAAACTTTCCCCTTGGTATGAGGGGGGAAAGTGAGTAGATGGGTGGGGTAGAGCTCCCTGAGAGTGCCAGATTTTACCCATAATCTGGAGCTCGAAGATGAGAGCTCCCCGTTAAGCCTGTCAGTACTCCGGACCCTGGATGTCTCTGCTTTGCAGAGCTAGATGTCGTTACCATCCCAGCAACCAATTTTAAACAAATACTTCTTGAATCAAGCTGGCGGAGCACAAGTTGCATGAATGAAACAGCAAGTATTTTTTTTCTTTTTTTTTAACTCCAGGGACTTACTTTCTTTAAAAGATTTTCCCTAAGTGGAAAGTGAAAGCAAGATGGCGTTTGAGTTTCAACGGGGCGTGAAGAAGTGAAAGTTAAAAGTAATTATTGACAAGCCCCTGTTTGAAACGTAAAACTCCTTTTTGAAAAGTGGATGAAATAAGAAAGGATGCAATAATAATAATTCAAGCAGCAATACAAATTACAAATTGTAAAGGGTCTTTTTTTCTTCTTCTTGAAACTCTTTTTTCCCCTTTTTTTTTCCTGTCCTTCTGGAAGGGAAGGAAGAAGGGGGGCAAGAAGGCTGGTCTTTTTGAAAGCAAAGAAAGCAAAGGAGGGTTAATTAACCCTCAATGGTCTGATTTTGAGGAAGCTTTGAGTTCAATTACCTCTGCTTTATTGAAAAGAATTGATACTATATTTCAAGCTTCTCAAGCTGGAAACAATGAAATACATGGAAATACTGAGTTGCAATCTAGCAGTGGGGGATTGAATGAAGAGTTGGGAGATGTAAAAAAACAACAACAGATCATAGCAGATTTTACTGAGGAGAGAAAGATGAATGCTGAGCAGAATAAGGAGCAAGAAATTTTGGAAATTTTGGTTACACGAATTTTTTTTAATAAAACTCAATCTGCATTTAAAGAGCTGTTTCCAGAAGAAGCTACATTTCTGCAAAAATTTTATAATATGCAATCCCAAAAACCGCAAAATTTTACTGGAGTTAAAAAAGGCAGAGGGATCAAAGTTAAGAAGAAAGTTCGCAAAAAGGAAAAGAAGAAAGACTGGAGAAATGGAAAATAACCCTGCTTGATGAGATGATGGTCCTTAAAAAGTATTGTTTAACTGTTTAAAGATTTTGAATTTTTGGGAAAAAAAAAAAGCAGACAGCAGTTTAATGCCAGTTAACTAAGTGATGAGCGACGATGAGGAGGCAATTTACAGCTGTATTGGAATATTTTGAGAAGAATAAATAGATCACAGCAATGCTGGTGTGTTGGGCTGTGAAATATGCCCTGACTTGAATGATTTGGAATATTTTATTAAGGACTGTAATAAATCTGGATCTAATTGTAATCGCAGAAGTTTTATTGAATATAGTAAATTGGAGTTTCCTGTTTGATGGTAATAAATATAAGGCAAAAGGACTATGGACCTAGAGCAATTGCAGGTGATCTGGTGGTTTCCCTAATACGTCTGATGAATTTACTAATCTAATTTTTGACTGGATTTGATGGATACTATTTCAAATATAATTATAAAGTCACTCGGGGGGGGGTTTATAAAGAAGCAATTTTTTATTTAGGTGGGTAGATGCAAATGAAGATATTCTATATGCTGTTGAAAGATGTGAAGACAAGAAGATTAGCAACTGGTTTAATCCAGTATGAAGAATTTAAATGTTTGATATAGTTATTAAATGACATTTTATCTGTATTGATAAATTAATAAGAGGTTTGATGGTTATATTTTTTTTGAATTAAAAAATTTATTATTTTTTTTATTAAGTGTTTTAACTATAATTGGACCCTGATGGTTTAAAAGTGGAGGACGGAAGACTTTATATAGTATTTTATTTTAAATTTGGGTTTTTTTGAATGAGGGTTTCTTTTTTGTTGTTGTTGTTGGGTTTTTTTTTCTTTGTTTTAAATGAAAGAAGTTATAAAATATCTTGTTAAATTGTATAGACTTAATAATTTGTTAAGTATTAATTAGCTATATTGAGTAATGATAGGTTTGATTAGGTAATACTTAATTGTTTTATTAACTGCTGTAATTATAAATGGAGATTAATTCTGTTGAATTAGATGGAATAAGAAGAAAGAAGACTTGCTTTCCTTTTATCTACTTGTTTAATGATTATGATTATGATAAGTGTGAAATGGAGTTTAATTTAGAGAATTTGAGCTGTATTTTATCTTGTATTTGCTCTGGGAAGTCGGGGGGGGTGGTTGTGGAGGGGGGAGAAAATGTATGTAAAACTTTTAAAACTTTTTCAATAAAAAAAAAAAGAACTTAGCCTATGGTTTCCCCTATGCTTCTCTCAGTGGTCCATCCATGTGTAGCCAATCCAGCACCCCCAAGATGTTTTGGGAAATACTGAGGTATTTGGGTTGGTGAAGTTCCACTCTCAGGGCAAACAGCCTTGATGATGCCGGTGTGCCAGAATGAAGCAGATTCCCAAACACTCTGTTCTTTCTCAATTGTCAATTCCCCCCTCCCAATTTCCCATCATAAAGTGATACAGTAGTGGCCAAAATTGTGGAAACGTTTTGGTAAAAGTGTATTTTCTAAAACTAGGTAATAACACCACTTTTTTTGGGAGTAGTACCATAAAATTATATATCAATGGAAAGATAATTTAATCAAGAATATAATGTAATAACTTTTATGAAGTATTTGCTATTAGAATAACAGTTACAGCATAAAGAAGAAAAGTGAAACATATAGAAAAAATGAGATATACAAAAATTATCATCATGTCAGTTAATACTTAGTTGGGTAACCCTTTATTTTTTTTAATTTTTTTTATTCTTATTTATATGCCGCCCTTCTCCGGAGACTCAGGGCGGCTTAGCATGAATTACAGCCTTACAACATCTTCCTATGGGTGAACCAAGTCTTTTAGTTCTGCAACTGTTATCATGTGAAACCAAGATTGAATGATTGCTTCTATTAACTGGGTTTTATTGCTGAGTCACTTCTGACTAACAAGTTTCTTTAGATACTCCATAGATTTTCAACTGGGTTAAGGTCTGGGCTATTCCCAGGCCATTCCACCAGTGGAAAAGGATTATCTTGTAACTCTAAAAAAAAAGAGACAGAGAGAGTGGTGTTATTAGCCATCAAACCTCAAAAATACACTTTTCTCAAAAAGTTTCCACAATTTTGGCCACTACTGTGCAGCTTTATTGCCCATAGGTTCCTCCCTTCCTTCCCCAATTGGAGACAGAATGCAGGCAAGGTGCCAAGGTGAAGCTGGTGGATCTAACAAAACCAAATCTAAGAAAAATTTTTATTTTATTTATTTATTTATTATTCATATTTCTATGTCGCCTACTCTCTGAGGACTCTGGGCGGCGTACACCAAAAACAATATACTAAATAGCATATTGCCCCCAACAATCTGGGTCCTCATTTTACCCACCTCGGAAGGATGGAAGCCTGAGTCAACCTTGAGCCAGTGAGATTTGATCTACTGATCTGCTGAACTAGCAGTCAGCTGAAGTAGCTGCAGTACTGCACTCTAACCACTGTGCCACCTCGGCTCTATGAAATGAAAACAAAGACTCACAAGCAGCTACTTTTATGGCTACCTAATCAAGTAGGAGAATGATTTAAATGATTACTGAAATCTGGTCCCAGTTTCAGTACATTACTGTAATTTCAAAATAAATCACTTCTGAGTTTTGAACAACAGTCAAGGGAAATCATGTTCTGCCTCTTCCTTCTCCTGTTGTCATTATAGCGTAAACAGAGTCTTCAGGCTTCAAAACCTTCGGAGAGCATCTGAACCGTGACCAAGAGACCAGGACTTTCTGAAGACACAGTTTTGATTTATATCATTGTGAAACTTTTGAAGTTTCATTGGATTCAGAAAAGATTGCTAAAGTACAATCCAATTGAAAGGGACACCAACATTTGAAAGTCCAGGCACAGAAAAGTAAGAAAAAGGTCTGCTTACAAATAAAAAGATAGTTGAAATGAATCAGCCTGTTCAGAATGACAAATGATTTCCAGATCGGATAAAGCTGGGAAGCGGCTTTCATAAATTCCTTTAGATCCCAACAAACCAGCATTTTAAGAGATTGCCCACTTCTGCAGAACCTGACCACATAACTTCTTCATTTCTAAATTACTTCTGTAGAAAATAACCAGGCTGAGCCGAAGGGCAGAGTCAAGTGCATTATAGCGTTTGGAGTTTGGAGTCAATATCAGTTGAAGGCAATAATTCCTGTATCATCTCAAGCTATTCTGGTTTGGTGAGGAGCCCCTGGTAGTAGAGAGATCTTTTACAATCCTTGATTAGATGTTTGTCCCAGGGATGAAATCCAGCAGGTTCTGACAGGTTCTGAAGAACCGGTAGCGGAAATTTTGAGTAGTTCGGAGAACTGGCAAATACCACCTCCGGCTGGCCCCAGAATGGGGTGGGAATGGAGATTTTACAGTATCTTTCCCCTGGAGTGGGGTGGGAATAGAGATTTTGCAGTATCCTTCCCCTGCCATGCCCACCAAGCCACACCATACCCACCAAGCCATGCCCACAAAACCAGTAGAAAAAAAAGTTGGATTTCACCATTGGTTTGTCCTAAACCTTTGGAACTAAACTGATACCCTTCCTGTGTGAAGGACATTGTCCGATCAGCAATATTAAAATACTGTCCACCTACTGTGTAGATCACCTTCTGACACAGAATTGGAGAGGCATTTTCTTGTCCTTTGCATCAGGGCTGAGGTCACTGTGGGTAAAGCAAAGCAATGGGAATGCCTCAATAACAGGTATCTACACTAGGTATCAAGAAATGATTGGCAAGAAGATGCATTTGGAGATTGTAAAATGTAAATATTGTAAAATATTGGCTCATAACCAAGGCTCGTTGAAGCTGCTGACTGTGGAATCATTGGTTATCTATTAATTGTTTGTTTGGCACCATGCTGCTGGTAAAGGGATTGATAACACCATGCTGCTAGGTTTCCATTTTAAAAAGATGGACAGGATAAATCTCTACAGCATCTTTAATATGGTTATACAGACGTCGTTTTTTATTCCATGTCCCCAAGCTCTAGGTTTTCAATTAATCTTCCTTCATCTATTTTTGGATTGACCATTTGAACTTCGCCTATCAGTTTGCAACAAAAGTGGTGTTCAGCCCTACTCTGCAGAAACAATAATTGAACGTGCAAAAATTCCATCCAAAGGACTGGATTGGGTGTGCTATGCTCTAGATCCGTGATGGCGAACCTATGGCACGCGTGCCACAGGTGGCACATGGAGCTATATCTGTGGGCACACGAGCATTGCCCTAACTCAGCTCCAGTGCTCATGCGCACACCAGCCAGCTGATGTTCGGGCCTTCTGGGACCACCAGAAGTTGGGAAACTGGCCATTTCAGGCCTCCAAAAGGCCTCAGGAGGGGTGGGGAAGGCCTCCCCAGGCTCCAAGAAAGCCTCTGGAGCCTGGGGAGGGTGAAATATGGACCTACCGGGCCATTGCGTGCCAAAAGCGGGGGGGGAGTGCAGGGGGGTCATGCGTGCATGGGGGGGGGGACAGGGCGCATTAAATTATGGGTGAGGGCATGCACATGCATGACCCCTTCACGGTCCCCCCGCTTTTGGCACACGATGGCAAAAAGGTTAGCCATCATTGCTCTAGATGTATTGCAACTGTTGTTAAAACAAGGGGATAGGAAAGCCTTTTTCTTGGGTCAAAGAGTGCACTTCACAGAACCTCCGTCTTTCAGGCAAGCTCATTAAAATCTTATCAGTCTGTAACCAAGGCCTGCTTGAAAACTATCAGTCAGATCCCAATGGGCTAGACTTGGCATGGCTCCCGTGGATTTAGCATGAGCTGTTAAAGAAGGAAGGCACCAAGTTTTATGCAGCTTGATTTTTTGTGTCTTTTGTAGACTCTGAAAAATGAATGGCCTTCCTTAATGTATGCAAATGGAGAGAAAGTAATAGAACTCTAAGGACTATATTTTATGAGGGCGAGACTATATTTCACTCTGGTATAAAAAAAAACAACCCAGCAATATTGATAAGGGAGGAACATTAGCAGAATGGATGAACTGCACCTCTTGAATACCTGGCTATACACTTGAGGTATATAACTAAGGTTCAACTCAAAATTTTTGGCTTGTGGTTATTGGATACAACATCCAGTATTGGATACAACCAGAGATGGTATTCAGGCAGTTCGCACCAGGTTGGGCGAACTGGTAGCAGAGATCGCGGGTGGGCGATCCCTGAACTTTAAACTCTGAACTCTCTAAAGCAGGGGTCAGTAACCTGCAGCTCTGGAGCTGCATGCTGCTCTTTGGGCCTTCTGCTGTGGCTCCCTGTCAGGTGATCCCATCACTGGCTGGCCCCACCCCTCAACCTCCCTTCCCAGTCACTCCTTGCCTGGCCTGAGAAGGTAAGGGCGACGGTGGGGGATGGAGAAGCAGCCATGCCAGAGACAGAGAGATACAGAGGGGTGGAGGAGGAGGGAGGAAGGGAGGGAGGGAGGGGAGAGAGATATATGTCAAAAGGAATTTGAGGTTCCTGGTGTTTTATAACAACTGGTTCTCTGCCCTAATGACCAGCTGGGTAGGCGTGACTGGGGGGGGGGTTTCATGTGGAAGTGAATGATATCAAGTTGGCCATGCCCACCCAGGTTTTGTGGCTCCCGGTGTTTTCTTTTCTGTGGGAAACGGGTCCAAATGGCTCTTTGAGTATTTAAGGTTGCAGACCCCTGCTCTAAACTAACAAAACTGAATTTCTTTCAATTTTGTTAGTTTACAATACCATAATTCCTTGCCAGAAATGGATACTCTTCTGGGAATTTGGGAAGGTGAATTCCACATATTGAGTAGGAACATGGTGGGAGAAGTAAGAAGACTACATTTCAAACAGCCATCGCCCAAGTATAAAGTGACCAGATTTTAACATTGGTAAAGAGGGACACCATTGGGGGGGGGGGGTGTCTTAATTAAAAATTTGGTCTATATGGAGCAACAAAAATTTTCATAGAACGCAAAAATAGTATTGTAATATATTTTTTAAAATTTCAACATAAGTACAATTTACAAATATAATAAATAAAAAAAATTATGTATAGTATTATTTTATTCTATAGGGACTACTCAGAGGGCTGAAAAAAGTCATTTCTGACAGGTCCTCGCACTTTTGACTGGTCCTCACACTTATGACCATCCTCACATTTATGCCTGTGCAGCATTCTTAACAACCATGTCACTCATTTCACAGCTGCTTCTCTTCACCATGGTGATAAGATATGGCAAAAACGTAAAATGTGAGGATAGTCGTAAGTTCGAGGACTGCTCAAAAGTGCGAGGACCAGTCAAAAATAACTTTTTCAGCCCTCTGAGTAGTCCATGTGCATAAAAGGATACAGCAATAGAGGGGGATGAAGGAAGGGAAGGGAAATTAGAGTAGGAATGAGGGTAAGAGAGGGAGGAAGAGAGGAGGAGGAGAAGAAAGGAAGAGGAAGTAGGGAGGAGAAGAAGAGGGGGGGGAAGAGAAAGTAGGAAGGAAAGAAAAGAGAGAGGTGGTAGGTTTGAGGAGAAAGATTGCTGTACAATGAAAAAGATGAAAGGGAAGAAAACCAACCCCAAACACATATAAAGATATTAAGATAAAGAATGAATTGTTAAACTTTAAAGAATAAAAGAGAACAAATATGAATAAATAGCAATAATTAGAAACACACATACAAACATACAATGTATTTTCTTTGAACAGAGTATTTGGCCGGTTCACAAATTTAAACAGTGTTTAGTCATTTCAATTAAATTTACAATTTCTATATTTCCTTTTTGCCATATTTATTCCTCATCTATTTTTTAAAGAAACCAATATTACTCTTCATCCTTATCTCTAATCTTAATCAAATTCAATTTTTCACTTCTATTGTATATTATACCCCTTCCCATTGTCATCTATTTTTATATCCATCCTCACATTGGTTAATTATGTAATATTACAGTTGTTTAATACAAATTCAACATTTTAATATAAATCAATTAGTTATATCTTTTGTATATTAATCAATATGAACATGAATATTCCAATTATTTCCATGCAATCCAATTTCTTACAAATCAATTAATTATATTTACGAATAATAATAAACCAAATAATTTCCCCCATATATTCTTCCAAACCACAACTTAACCATTTCTGCTTTCAACACAATATACAATTAATAGTATCTCAATTATTACAATTCCCTAGTTAAATAGAGCTTTTTTCTTTTGTGTTTTAAAATCTTGAACTCTCCTCTTTTGCTCTAAATTTTCCATTGTTTGCACCAACCTTTTTTGGTGAGGAAAAAGAAAAAGAAATCTCTCTCTGCCTCATTTTGTCATGTTGCAGCAAAGACCCTGCTTTACTTTCAGTTTCACTTTTCAGCATAGCTAGGGGGGAAAAAATCTCCAGCAATTTACCTCTTTGCAGCTAGCTATCAACAGAGCCCTCCACAAAACAGCTGAGAGCAAATCAGCTGAGAGTCGGGAGGCCGATCTAATCAACTTATGGTAATTAACCTATGCTGAAGCTGAAAGGGGCTGTTTTTTCTATTTTTGCAGGCACCGGTCTACTCATTTGTTTTTTTTTAACACTGATCAGCTGTAGGGCGGCCCTTTGAAGCCCTGCGGCAAGAATTTAAACAGTTTTTTTCCCTCTAGCCAACAGCTGGGACTCAGGAGGCAGCAATAGCTTGGAAGTGGGTGGGGTAAGCAAACCGTGCATTCTTTCCAAAAATTGGGACTTTTTAAAAATGACACGGGACAAATTATTGAAAACTGGGACTGTCCCGCCAAAAGCGGGACATCTGGTCACCTTACCCAAGTAATGACTTACTTGACAACTTTTTGGCTTAAAAGAACAGATAATCAACTTCATGACTACCCTTAAAACTAATTTGAAAAAACCAATAACATATTTTATTTATTTATCTCATTTACAAAACACATCCTCATGGACAGCCCTGGAGGAATAACATCTATCCTCTTGCTTAAACTGGGCTGAAGCTTTCAGTAAAGAATGTGAAATCCAGTAAAGTTAGACTATGCAGTAAAAAGTAAGATACATATTATTATATAGTTCAACCATAACAGTATATTTTTTTTTACAAATAATTTTATTAGAGATCACAATAAAAGAAATAAAAGCTACAAAAATATAAAACATGTAATGTAAAAAAATAAAAGAGAAAAGGGTAATTTTCCTTCTCTATCCAGTGGTGGGATTCAGCTGGTTCTCTCCAATTTGTGCGAACTGGTAGCGGCGACAGCAGGAGCCTCCACCCACCTGACCTGACGTAACGCGCTCCTAATACACATGCACAGAAAGCCGTGCACATGCGCATGTGCAGACAAGGTGAATGCAAGTGGAGCAAGCGTGTGTGCGAGCACACTCACATTTGTGAACCAGTAGGGAAGATAAGTGAATCCCACCCCTGCCTCTATCCCTATATACCGTTTAAGCAAATTGATCGCCACCCCTTAAATTAAAACACATACTCTCCTCGTCCTGTATCTCATTTCTTACGTAAAAACCAAAACCTAAATCCTCAACATTCATTCCTTATCAGCAAATGTCCAGTAAGGTTCATCAGACACAATTAATTATCTATCTGAACCTTGATCAAATAAATCAACCTTTTATTCTTTCCCTATCCTTTTTAACAATCTTAATTCTTCACCCCTTCAAATAGCATCCCACAGCTTAATTTCTTATCATCCTTTTCCACTGTTTCCCAAAGATGCTTCAGCAAGTCTGTTTTGTAAATCCAGTAAGACAAATTCATCTTTTTTTCACTTCTAAGAAAGTCCTTCAAAACTTTGACAGATCTCTTTTGTATATCCAGTAATATATTGGCATTGAAGTATCATCCGCTTTCATCTGAAAGTCCATTTGATCGTTTTTGGCATCTTTTTTATTTCTTGCCAGATTGATATCCACATTCAGATTAATTTCAAACTTACTCTGCGTATCTTGTTCTTCTCCCATTGCATCCGTAACTGTCCATTTATCAATAATTTCTGAGAGCTCAAAGACCATTTGTCATAAACTTTTACAAAATTTTCACAATTTTCTAAGAAACCAAATATTTCCTCCCATTCTTTTGTTATCCTCTAGCTCCCTCTGGTATCTAACATTTGAAGTCTTGTTATCTTGTTATGATTAAAGAAAGAATAAACAATGCCACTTTCTCACGAGAGGTTTCCCTCCCCCTCAAAAAAAAGTTAAAATTATAATTCCAAATCAATTCTAGTCCCTTTTCTGTTTAATCTGGAAAGTAATGTTTTTTCAAAAGCTTTTAAAACCATTTAACGTTCTTTCTCTAAGGAAAAGGCAGCTCACATAATGAATGCAGTATGATTTGTTTCCCAAAGAATCTTGATTCTTCTAAACCAAAAGCAAAAAAAAAAAACCCACCTGCAAATCCATACTGATTAAGAATTGAGGCTTGGTCAACTATGAAATATGGTTGTTTCCTCAATTCATAGCCACTCAACCCATAGGCAAACCATGAAACAGTGATTCCTATGGTTTACTCACAAGAAGCATCAATAAGGAGTCAGGTGGCTGTTAATAAGAAAGAGTGCAGAGAAAAGCAACAACGATGATAAGACAGGGCTATAAAACTCCTGGTCCATGGGCCAGATGTGTTATGCACTGGCCATGCCCACACCCAGTGAAAGGGGGGAAAGTCCCAATACGTCACATGATGCCACCATAATGACGTGAGTTTGACACCCTTGTTATAAGAGGTTGGGAGGCAACCATATGATGAATGATTAAGAGAACTAGGTACATGCAACCTAATAAAGGAGGGTCGCAGTGGCTCAGTGGCTAAGATGCTGAGCTTGTTGATTGACAGGTCGTCAGTTCAGTGGTTCAAATCCCTAGTGTCATGTAACGAGGTGAGCTCCCGTTACTTGTCCCAGCTTCTGCCAACCTAGCAGTTTGAAAGCACGTAAAAAATGCAAGTAGAAAAATAGGGACCACACTTAGTGGGAAGGTAACAGCGTTCTGTGCACCTTTGGTGTTTAGTCATGCCAGCCACATGACCATGGAGACGTCTTTGGGCAGTGCTGGCTCTTCGGCTTTGAAATGGAGATGAGCACTGCCCCCTAGAGTCGGGAATGACTAGCACATATGTGTGAGGGGAACCTTTACCTTTACCTTTAGCCTAATAAAGAGAAGGTTTAAAGGTGTCAGGATAACTATCTTCCAGTACTTGAGGGGCAGGCAGAGAAAAGAGAGGATTGATGTATTCTCCAAAGCACCATGAAGCATAGAAATAAGGATAAATTTTCTGTGAGAACAATTAGTCAATGGCATGGTTTGCCTTTTGGAATTGTGGGTTCTCCATCACTGAAGGTTTTCAAAAATAGACTGGACAACCATTTGAGTGAGATTGTATAAGGCTCCTGTCTTGAGCAGGGGGTTGGAGTAGAAGTCCCTTCTAGCCCTATGATTCACAAAGACCTTGACTTAAGGTCGCTGCGATGTAAAAAAGATGTGGAGACTCTAGAAAGGGTGCAGAGAAGAGCAACAAAGATGATTAAGGGACTGGAGGCTAAAACATATGAAGAACGGTTGCAGGAACTGGGTATGTCTAGTTTAATGAAAAGAAAGACTAGGGGAGACATGATAGCAGTCTTCCAATATCTCAGGGGCTGCCACAAAGAAGAGGGAATCAAGCTATTCTCCAAAGCACTTGAGGGCAAGACAAGAAGCAATTGATGCAAACTAATCAAGAAGAGAAGCAACTTAGAACTAAGGAGAAATTTCCTGACAGTTAGAACAATTAACCAGTGGAACAACTTACCTCCAGAAGTTGTGAATGCTCCAACACTGGAAGTTTTTAAGAAGATGTTGGATAACCATTTGTCTGAAGTGGTATAGGATTTCCTGCCTAAGCAGGGGGTTCGACTAGAAGACCTCCAAGGTCCCTTCCAACTCTGTTATTCTATTCTAATCCAAAGAAAAATTTGGCAGCCAGGATCCCGTACCACTACCAATTCTCCCTCATCACGTTGCCTCACTGCAAAAGAGACATCTAGCTCACCCCAGCTCTCAACAGGAGGTCTCTCAATATTTGGATCAACAGGATATCAGCTTATGATTATCTCTGCCCTATTTGTGGGCTGAAGAATTAATGAGGGCATTTTAATCTAGAAGGGAGAATATTATTGAATATAATAATGCAGGAGAGACAGAAAGGAAGGAAGGAGAAAAAGCAAATGATGAATGCTGTGATCTGCTATGCTAGGATATTGATAGCAGTTGAAGAGAGGTGGAGGAGGAGCAAAGTAGATGAAGGTGAGGGGGAGAGGAGTGGGGAAGCAGATTTACATCCCTTGGGATCCTCTCAATTTTGCTTTGGCTGAAACTCAGATTCAGAGACCAGGTTAGAAATCTGTTCTGTCCCCTCCCTGCTTCAGAAGTCCAGACAAGCACACACACTCGAACAGGAGTATTCAGAAGTTGTTTATTTACCATCCATAAACAACGAGCTGGCAGCGAGCCCGGGAGAGATAACGACAGCTGTTGTTTTGAGTTGCCACGGCCAGTCCCTGATAAGGCTCCAAGTATTTATATCCAATACGAGCTTCAAAGAAAACGCTTCGCTGCTGCAGTATTTCAGGACACAAGCAGTCAGGGTAAAACTTTGTTCGTCACAAAAGCCAACAAGGTAAGGTCAGCTCCTTTTATACCTTGTGGGGCGTTGGCTTTGTGACTCATCACCTTGTGCTCGGCCCCACCCACTCCTTTGCTGAGCCCGTCTCTCTGATCGTCGCCACCTGGGATTAATCCACTCCCTCGCCTCATTATCGTCTGACTCAGAGGAGCTTTCTTCCACAGGGCTTTCAGCTGGGGCCTGGGGTGGTGCCAAACCAGACGGGCCAGGGGAGGAGTCCCTTGCCCCCTCCTCTTCACTTTCGGAGGATTCCTCCTCCGGAGGTCCAGGCTCGGGAGCCGAAGACACAACAAAATCAAATGATTGTAAGTTCTAGAATCACCTTAAGCATGAAAGCTGACTGGATAACTTGGGGCCAGTAACTATTTCTTAGTCCAACCCACCTCACAGGATTGTTGTGGTAAAACAGGGGGAGGAAGGGATATTAGGTATGTTTGCTGCTTCGAATTACATATAAAAATAATAAAGATGGCATAAAAGAAATATCTAATCAAATGTTTCTGGGTTTTTGCCATCACCGATCACCAATCTGAGACTTGAGCAGAGCTCTAAACATCACAATAGCTTGCTTGGGGTTTGAAACAAAATATTTTTAAATACTTAATCATCATTGATTTGCTAATGAAATCACTAGTATAATATGAAATGTACAAAGTATTAATGTAAAATATCATAAAATCTTTGCCTTACTGATATACATTACTCCTTTCTTTGATTAGTAGAAAATATTGTGTTTCCCAAAATTGATAGTCACACATTTCCTACAACCATTCCTTGACATCTAGAATCACATATCGTGCAAAATATATTTTTATTTGGCACCTCTATCTCCATTTCCATCTCTATCCAAAGAATAGGACAGGTCAATTGAGAAGACAGGATTCATTCCATGAAATAAATGCCCTGCCAATCATAAGATACCCTGCTGGTATAGCAAGCTGGCAAAAGGAGGATATGGAAGTTGCTGAGAATCTCTTCAATGTTCAGTCCAACAGCCAGAGGCTATACACCAGAGGTGGGTTTCAGTGGGTTCTGACCTGTTCTGGAGAACCGGTAGTGGAAAGTTTGAATAGTTTGGAGAACTGGTAGTAAAAATTCTGACTGGCCCCACCCCCATCTATTCTCTGCCTCCCAAGTCCCAGCTGATCAGGAGGAAATAGGGATTTTGCAGTTACCTTACAGAAGGATACTGTAAAATCTCCATTCCCTTCCCCTGGTTTGGGGAGGGAATGGAGATTTTACAGTATCCTTCCCCTGGAACAGGATGGGAATGGAGATTTTACAGTATCCTTCCCCTGCCACGCCCACCAAACCATGCCACACCCACCCAGCCACACCCACAGAACCGGTAGTAAAAAAATTTGAAACTCACCACTGCTATACACCAAGCCGAAAGAGAGTGGGTGGAGAATGGTGAGTATGAAAGCCACTGTCCTGGACAATAGCTAGAACATCTGGGAGATCAATAAGGTGGCACCCAAACATGAGCTGCCCAGAGAACACCTGAAGCAGCAGGAGACATGGGAGAAAGATCAAACAGAGGAAGTGCCATGGCAAGACAAGACCCTGTATGAGATGTACCATCAAGATCGACATGGCAAACATTTGGGAAATTCTACCAGTGTCTGGAAAGGACTGTATTAAAAGGCAGCACTGAAGTACTAATCATAGCACCACAAGAACAGGCATTAAGCACCAGATCTGTAAAAACAGGAGTCTACCATACTATACAGGACCTGAAGTGCAGATTATGACAGTGGTGAAATCCAATTTTTTTCACTACCAGTTCTGTGGGTGTGGCTTGGTGGGCGTGGCTTGGTGGGTATGGCAGGGGAAGGATACTGCAAAATCTCCATTCCCACCCCACTCCAGGGTAAGGATACTGCAAAAACCCCATTCTCTCCCCACTCCTGGGGGGAGGGTTTTGCAAAAATCTCCATTCCCACCCCACTCTGGAGCCAGTCAGAGGTGGTATTTGCCGGTTCTCCGAACTACTCAAAATTTCCATTATCTGTTTTCCAAACTGCTCAAAATTTCCACTACCAGTTCTCCAGAACCTGTCAGAACTTGCTGGATTTCACCCCTGGATTATGGAGAGAGGGGGAGGGAGAGGGGGAGAGAGAGAGACAGACAGACAGACAGAGACAGAGACAGAGACAGAGACAGAGACAGAGACAGAGACAGAGACAGAGACAGAGTGTCTCTCAGACACAGAGTGACACTGAGTGGCAAAATACATTGAATGAGCAACAGTTTCTGACAAGTCCAAATGGGAGATTCCACAAAAGGTTGTGGAGAATAACAGAGTTTAGATCCTGTGGGACTTCCAGAATCAGATGGACAGGGTAGTGCTAACTAATCAACCAGCCATAGACCGGAAGACAGCAATGATGATATATGCAAAGGTGCCAAGTGACAGCAACATCAGGAAGGCATATGAGAATCTGGAGAAGTGTCAGGGCCTGAAGGAGGAACTGGAGAGGATGTGGAAAATAAAGGCCAAAGTAGTTCCAGTCGTGGTAGGAGCACTTGGGGCTGTAACTCCTAAGCTGGGAGAGTGGCTCCAACAGATCCCAGGAACAACACTGGAGCTCTCTGTCCAGAAGAATGCAATGCTAGGAACAGTTACGATATTATGCAGAATCCTGGACCCAAGATTGAGGAAGACACGAAATACACATAGGGGTGAGAAGGACATTTTATTGCTAGCCTAGTCGGATGGCTTACAGTGTGAATGACGACTCATGTGAAAAAGCTGCAGTGAACTATTAAAAGTAATTGAAAGGTGGGAAAACATCCCTTGAAAAGCAGGGAGGGTCTTGTTTCTAAGACCTATAATTTTCTGAGATCGTTCTAACAAAAAAAAAATAATGATGATGATGCAACTGGAACACAAATGAATATTAAACCAAATGAATATATTTTATATTGCTGGAATGCTTCGTAATGACAATATCAGCAATAGCAAACAATTTGATTAGAGGCTAACAAAGAATTCTCATTATGTCAAATTATTTATGTAGGAATTTGTACATTCTACTGAATAATCTGCTTCAGGAACCACTTGTCCTTCTGACAATAATAATTTTCACCTTTTATCTTTTAGTGAAATTGGCTGATGCGTGGCTTGTGGCTCTTGTAACACAACTAAAATTCAGAGACTGTTTTCTCAGCATTCTTATTGTGTTCCAAAGGTTTAAGGTTACTAATGGTGTGATTCAAATTTTTTTAAAAAATAGTTTTTATTAAATAGTTTTCTTCATTTTATATCACAATTTCGATCTTAACAGTGCTCCGATATCAGTATATTTCCTAAGTACATACAAATTATTTTTGCTATTCTTCCTTTCCTTTTGTGTACACGTATCTATTCTATACAACGCATCGATATTGCAATTACATACCTATATATATTAGCCTTTATTGTCACATCTTAATTTACTTTTACATCCTTATTCTTTGCTTCTATTCTCTAACCAGTTATACCATGTATCCCAAATCAGATAGTATTCCGTTTCACCTCTTTCTTTTATTTCCATTGTTAGCCTGTCTATCTCCACACATTCTAACACTTTTTTTATCGCCATTTCATGAGAGGGAGTACTATCATTTTTCCAGTATTGTGCGTAGATGATTCTAGCTGCTGTTATTATGTGTAATATGATACATTGAGGGGGTTTTTTTTACTATAATTTCCCCTTAATATACCTAATAAGAATAGTTCTGGTATTAGATCTATTTGTTGTTTAGTAATTTCCTCTAGCCAATTTCTTATCTGTGACCAGTATTTCCTTGTATCTGGGCATTGCCATCACATATAGTAATATGTTCCTTGCCTCCTTTTATATTTCCAGCATTCCACTTGGGTACATTTTTGCCAATCTGTCTGGGGGCAAATGCCAATGATAAAACATTTTTTTATATATTTTCTTTATATGTGCCGACATTGTCAGATCAAATTAGACAGAATACAGTTTGCAGAAGACATGGCAGCAACTGAGGGTGCTCTAACACTGAAGGCTTTTAAGAAGAGATTGGACAATGTCTGAAATGTGATAGGGTAACCTGCTTGAGCAGGGGATTGGACTTGAAGACTTCCAAGGTCCTTTCCAACTCTGTTATTCTGTTATCTTCTAAAGCAGTGCTTCTCAAACATGGCAACTATAAGACATATGAACATCAACTCAAACTTGTCAACTTGATATATGTGGACTTCAACTTTCGGAATTCCCCAACCTTGAAAAACATATTCTAAAGAATGTTCCTTCAGAGATGAGTTTCTTCTAACACATATCACCCTAATTCTACAATGAGTAGTATATAACCCTTTGTAAGCCTTAATAAATTAAATCAATCAATTTTAGCATAAATCAGTTTTCATTGCAGCATGGAATCCAACTGCAATGGCTGCAACTGTAGGTTGATTTATTCCTTAATCAGCATTTCTTTTAGGCACATGAGATAACTGCAAAGCTATTATTTATTATAACAATATGGCACTTATCAGGCTACCGATGACATATCTCCAAAAGAATGCATGCAGCCATAAGCATATGGTGAAAGGCAAATTATGTAAATGATATCAGATGAAAGATGCAATACAGCATCATGGAAAATTACGTGATTTGCATTGCCCATGTGCCTGACATGATGTCACTTGTCCTCTTGCAACCCTCTTCCCATAGGTGCCTATACCTGCAATCCCAATTGAAGTTTTCCTTTACTATGTTTTCCTTTACTATTACTTTTTCCTTTACAATCTGCACCTCTATAACTGTCTGGTTTGGTTCTGCAACCCAACAAGACAGACACAGACTTCAGAGGATAATTAGAACTGCAGAAAAAACAATTGCTATCAACCTGCCGTCCATTGAGGACCTGTATACTGCATGAGTCAAAAAGAGGGCTGTGAAAATATTTACAGACCCCTCGCATCCTGGACATAAACTGTTTCAACTCCTACCCTCAAAATGATGCTATAGAGCAGTGCACACCAGAACAACTAGACACAAGAACAGTTTTTTCCCGAATGCCATCACTCTGCTAAACAAATATTCTCCTCAACACTGTCAAACTATTCACTAAATCTGTATTACTATTACTATTAATCTTCTCATCCTTCCTATCATCCATCTCCTCGCACTTATGGCTATATGACTGTAACTTGTTGCTGTATCCTTACGATTTATATTCATTGTTTCCTAGTATGATTCGATTGCCTATTTGTACCCTATGACTATTATTAAGCGTCGTACCTTATGATTCTTGACGAATGTATCTTCTCTTTTTATGTATACTGAGCTTAGGCACCAAAGACAAATTCCTTGTGTGTCCAATCACACTTGGCCGATAAAGAATTCTATCTATCTATCTATCTATCTATCTATCTATCTATCTATCTATCTATC
>WNWU01000021.1:11065853-11084935 GCA_012654045.1 Ptyas mucosa | reverse complement strand
ATTAGAAATATATATATATATATATATATATATATATATTTCTAATATACTTGATTAAGCAAAAGGAACAACAACAATAATGCAGATAGAATAACAAATATATTTAATGTGATATCTAAATAATCACAAACAAACGTGGCTTCCAGAGGTTTTATGACACATCCAGTAGCCTTTTCAGCAAGCATAGTGATTTGCACTGGCTTCTTCCAAGATATTCTGCAACGTTTCAGTTGAATCCACATCCCAGCTCACATTCACTGATGGTCTCCCATCCAAGTACTGAGCAATCTAGATTCTGTTTAGCTTCCAGTCCAGAGAGCTTTGACCTGATGTCACCATCTGCTGAGATCATCTAAATCACTTTGTCAAACTTCTTTGCTTAAAATGGTGTGGATTTCAGCTCCCAGAATTCCCCAGCCAGCATGTGAAATTGAAGTTCACACAGCTTAAAGCAGCCAAAGTTGACCATGGTCTAAATGAACAGACTCTCCTCTTAATCTTATAGTGTATGTGTATTGTTTTTAATGCTTGTCAATCTATATGCATGTGCTCAAAACAGGGGAAGGAAAGAGAAAAAGTATCTGTATACCAGAGGTGGGTTTCACATATTGTAACAACCAGTTCACCCAGCACTGTAAATGTGAGTGTGTGCCATCCGCACATGTGTGTGGCATCACAAAACACGGCTATTGGCTCACTTGCGCCGTCCACGCATGTGTGTGACTTCAAACAATACAGCAATTCACTCACATGCGCCTCCATGCATGTGTGCGGCATCAAATCTATCCCTAACCTAATCCTTCAGGTGATCCAAAGGTTCACCCCTTGTTACTGTAGCCAAGTCCATCCACCATGCTGCTGGTCATCCTCTTCTTCTCTTTCTTTCCACCTTTTCCAGCATCACAACCTTCTCTAGGGAATTAGGTCTTCATTTAATGGATCAAAAATATGGCAATTTGAGTCTCAAGGCTTTTGTGCCTTGAGTGAGAATTCTGGGTTCTTGTTCTATGATTTATTTGTTTGTGGGTTTTGGGCTGTCTACAGTATTCTCAAGAGACTTTCCAACTTCTTCAGAAACATCAGTTTTGCTTTTCTCTCGCTTCTTCAATGTTTGCTTCTGCAGAATGTGACAGGGAGCATTCAGAACACTGCACAGTTCTGAACTTTGTAAGTCTGGATGCATCACAAAAACTTTTTCCAAGGCCTCAGTGGCCAGCTATTCTACCAAGTGCTAATCTATAGGGTATTTCTTGACTGCTAGTTTCTTTACTATTGGTGGTCAGTCCTAAAATATAGAAGTGACTCATCACTTAAATATATTCATTATAAAGAATGCACTTAGGCACATGCAAACTGCTTCACGCATACATGAACCACCCCAATGATGCCCTTAACGTGATGTCCCAGTGCCTGGAGGCCGTGCGGATCTGGATGGAGAGAAACAGGCTCAAACTCAACTCCTCCAAGACTGAGTGGCTGTGGCTTCCGGTGCCCCAGTATAGTCAGCTGGCACCATCGCTGACTATTGGGGGTGAGATCTTGGCCCCCACAGAGAGGACTCGCAACTTGGGTGTTCTCCTGGATGCACGGCTGTCTTTAGAAGAGCACATGACAGCCTGGCCAGGGGAGCTTTTTATTGGGTTCGCCTGATGCACCAGTTGCGTCCCTTTCTGGACCGGGATGCCCTGCGCACTCATGCCCTCGTCACATCCCGTCTGGACTACTGCAACGCTCTCTACATGGGGCTTCCCTTGAAGAGCACTTGGAGGCTCCAGCTGTCCAGAATGCGGCTGCGTGGGTGGTTATGGGTGCGACTCAGCGCGCCCACGTAACACCCCTCCTGCGCGAGCTGCACTGGCACCCATTGGTCTTCCGAGTGCGATTCAAGGTGTTGGTCACCACCTTTAAAGCACTCCATGGCTTAGGATTGGGGTATATACGAGACCGCCTTCTGCCATTAACAACCTCCCACTGGCCAATATACTCCCATAGAGAGGGGCTCCTCAGGGTGCCGTCGGCCAAACAATGCCAACTCGCAACACCCAGGGGGAGAGCCTTCTCTGTGGGGGCACCAGCCCTTTGGAATGAGCTGCCCCTAGAGCTTCATCTTAGCCCTGACCTGCGTACTTTTCACCATGCCCTAAAGTCCTTCCTGTTTCAGCAAGCCGGACTGGCCTAATATATGAATTTTAAGTGGGTGTATGTATGTTTTAATTTGAGGGCCAAATTGTATATATTTGTTTTAATTGGTTTTAAATTTTATAAATTCATGTGTTTTAAATGTGGCTGTACACTGCCCTGAGTCCCTCTGGGAGAAGGGCAGTATAGAAATCCAATAAACTCTTAAACTCTTAAACATGAATTGACATATATTTAGAAAGTGTTTGGTTATCATGTAGAAAAATGAAGTGTGGTCTTCATCTATTTCTTTACTTATTTTCCACCAACCTACTCATATTATGTTACTTGGGAGGTGAAGATAGCAATAGCAATAGCACTTAGACTTATATATCACTTTACAGTGTTTTACAGCCCGCTCTGAGAGGTTTACAGAGTCAGCATATTGCCCCAAACAATGTGGGTCCTCATTTTACCCACCTCGGAAGGATCAAAGGCTAAGTTAACCTTGAGCCTGGTGAAAATTGAACTGCCAAATTTCAGGCAGCCAGCAGTCAGCAGAAGTAGTCTGCAGTACTGCACTCTAACCACTGTGTCACCGTGGCTCATGATGGGGGAATTGCAGTTCTCCAAATCAGCAGGAAGCTCCTTCTACATTCAACCATACCTATTCTTCAAACATAATTACCCAGGAATTAGTTTTTAGTTTGGATCAGGAGTACAGCACATTTTTTTTAAAAAAGTACACAAAGGACATTTGAGTGAATTGACTCAAATAAACAAAAAGCTCCTCTATTGGGTAACCATTTCATAGCATAATAGTCACCCCAAGGAAGTACATGTGCCACAGCAACCAGTGGAGAATTTCAGCAAAAGAAAAGGAGGCAACATTAAACAGCTCTGCATTTACGGACACTGCAGTTGATTTTGTTTTATACGCCTGGCCTGTAGTTTGGTGATTGCACAATCTCCAAATTTCTTTTTTACATTCTGAACAGAGGAAGAGCTTAGGAGGGAGAGGAAAATGGCTGTGGATTCAGAAAACGGCCAAGAATCCTGATGTGATTACATTCACAAATGTCCATGTTAGTTACTGATGCTGGGAAATCTCTGCTTATGCTGCTCAATGTGGCTTTTCCGGAACAACCACAGAGTTGGAATGTCTGTTAAACAAATTGATGTGGCCTATTTCCATAGCCCACCATGTGACATCTACCATGAAAGAACCATGCAAATACCAGTGGTGGGATTCAAAATCTTTTCCTATAGCTTCTATGAGACCATGCTTCACGCGCACGCACACAGCACTCAAAGACCGCCCTTGTTGTCAGCGCTGGTGAGCTAAGCTGTTGTTTAGCTCAGCTGAAGCGTGGCAATCCGCTCTGCCACGTGAATTAGCTGAGCTAAAAAACAAGTGAATATAGGACAGGGAATGGCAGGGGTGGGAGGGCGGGGCCAGACAGAGGTGGCATTTGCCAGTTCTCTGAACTATTCAAAATTTCTGCTACCGGTTTGCCCGAACTTGTCCGAACCAGCTGAATACCACCTCTGGTGAATATTCATGACTAATATTAAGGTACTAATGGAATAGCACCCTGTACTGCAAATGAAGGAGGTTTATCTTTCAAAGGTTAAACTGATTTCCTTGCGTATTTTAGGATCTGGAAGAATCTGCTTACTCTATTGATAAAGAGAAAAGAAAAACAAATAGACAAAATCTTACCATGTGGGTGAAAAGGCTGTGATTTGGAGAAACGTTCAATGCCTCAAGGCTTTTTTATATGCCTCCTATCCATATTTACTATTGACTTTTAATCAATAAATTGAGATGAATCTCAGTGATTAAGATGGTGTTCAATGGCAGGTGAGGTTCTCTCCTCTTTTTGAAAATATATATGCTTGGAAAGAGCTTCCTGGACTCCTGGAGGCTAAAGCATATAAAGAACAGTTGCAGGAATTGGGATATCTAGTCTAATGAAAAGAACATTGATATGATAGGAGTCTTCCAATATCTAAGAGACTGCCAAAAAGAAGAAGGGGTCAATCTATTCTCCAAAACATCTGAAGGCAGAACAAGAAGCAGCGGGTAGAAATTAATCAAGGACCTTGGAGTATTCATCTGTAAAGATCTAAGTGCCGGAGCTCACTGTAACAACATTGCCAAAAAGGCATTAAGAGTTATTAACCTAATTTTGCGTAGCTTCTTCTCTGGTAATATTATAGTACTAACTAGAGCATACAAAACATTTGCTAGACCAATTCTCGAATACAGCTAATCTGTCTGGAACCCGCACTGCATATCGGACATTAATACAATTAAGAGAGTCCAGAGATATTTCACAAGAAGAGTCCTCCACTCCTCTGCTCGCATTAGAATACCTTATGCCACCAGACTCCAAATTTTGGGCTTAGACAACTTAGAACTATGCTACCTTAGGTCTGACCTAAGCGTAGTACATAAAATTATCTGCTACAACATCCTACCTGTCAATGAGTACTTCAGCATCAACCACAACAATACACGACCACACAACGGATACAAACTTAAGGTAAATCGCTCCAAATTCGATTGCAGAAAATACGACTTCAGCAACAGAGTGGTCAATGCCTGAAATGCACTACCTGACTCTGTGGTTTCTTCCCCAAACCCCCAAAATTTTAACCTTAAGACTGTCTACTGTTGACCTCACACCATTCCTAAGAGGTCTGTAAGGGGCGTGCATAAGCACACCAATGTGCCTACCATCCCTGTCCTATTGTCCCTTTTTATTCATATCCATTTCATGTATTCATAATCATGTTTATACTTTTATCTGTTATCTTACATATGCTTGACAAACAAACAAACAAATAATAATCAAGGAGAGAACCAACCTAGAACTAAGGAGAAATTTCTTGTCAATAAGAACAATTAATCAGTGGACTGGCCTACCTTCAGAAGTTTTGGGTACTTCATACCTGGAGGTTTTTAAGAAGAGATTGGACAGCCATTAGTCCAGAATGGTATAGGACCATGATGGCGAACCTATGGCATGGGTGCCACAGGTGGCACCCAGAGCCGTATCTGTGGGCATGCGAGCGTTGCCCTAGCTCAGCTCCAGCACGCATGCACATGCTGGTCACCTAATTTTTGGCCCTTCAGGGCCCACTGGACATCAGAAACAGGTTGTTTCCAGCCTCTGGAGGGCTTCTGTGGGGTGGGGAAGGCAGTTTTTGTCCTCCCCAGGCTCCTAGAAAGCCTTTGGAGCCTGGGGAAGGTGAAAAACAGGCCTACCTGGCCACTGGGCCATTGCGTGCCAAAAGGGGGGAGCACTGGGGCGTCATGTGCGCATATGTGGGAGGCAGGGTGCATTGATTGATTGATTGATTGATTGATTGCGATTTATATGCCGCCATTCTCCCGAGGGACTCAGGGCGGCTTACAACAACAATCAACAATACAAATCACAAAATAATAAAATAAGTTTTAAAAACCCCATTAAAAACCATATATAAAATTATTACAGTTTGTGCAACCCCTAGCAGATCAGGTTATTTGCCGAAAAAGCCATGTCTTCAGTTCGCGGCAAAAGGAGAGGAGGTCTGGAGCTATCCTGAGCTCGGTGGGCAACTCATTCCAGAGGGTCGGCGCTCCGACAGAGAATGCTCTCCCCCTGGGGGCCACCAGTCAGCATTGTTTGGCTGACAGCACCCTGAGGAGGGCAGCTCTGTGGGAGCGCACGGGACAATGGGAGAAAGGCAGAAGATGGTCCTGCAAGTACCCCGGGCCTAAGCCATGTTGGGCTTTATAGGTGAGCAGCAGCACCTTGAAGCAGACCCGGAGAGCAACTGGCAGCCAGTGCAGCTCACGCAGGAGAGGTGTTACACGGGAGTAACGAGAAACTCCCGTAACTACCCACACGGCCGCATTCTGGACCAGCTGGAGCCTCTGGATGCGCCCCAGGGGCAGCCCCATGTAGAGGGCGTTGCAGTAATCCAACCGAGAAGTAACAAGGGCGTAGGTGACCGTGGCGAGGACATCTCGGTCTAGGAAAGGGCGCAACTGGCGCACAAGACGGACTTGTGCAAAGGCCCCCCTGGTTACCACTGTCAGATGGTCATCCATGGACAGCCGGGAATCCAGGAGGACACCCAGATTGCGGACCCTAGCAGAGGGGCAAGAGTCTCCCTTCCTATCACTAAAGATGGTACCTCTAGATCCCGAAATGCCGGCATCCACAGCCACTCAGTCTTGGATGGGTTGAGTCTAAGTCTGTTCCTACCCATCCAGGCCCGCACTGCCTCCAGACAATGGGACATCATGGAAAGGACATCCCTAGAATGATCCGGGGTAGAGATATAAAGCTGGGTATCATCCGCATATTGGTGATACCTCACCCCAAAACTATGAATGATCTCATCCAGTGGCTTCATGTAGATATTAAAGAGCAGGGGGGAGAGAACCGAACCCTGAGGCACCCCACATGTGAGGGGCCTCTCGGAGGATCTCTGACCCCCCCACCGATACAAACTGCAAGCGGCCGGAGAGATAGGAGGAGAACCACTGCAGGACAGTGCCTCCTATCCCTAACCTCCCGAGTCGCTGCAGTAAGATACCATGGTCGATGGTATCAAAAGCCATTGAGAGGTCAACAAGGACCAGGATGGAGAAACAACCTCCATCACAGGCCCGTCAGAGATCATTCACTAAGGCGACCAATGCCATTTCCATGCTGTGACCTCGCCTGTGACCTCGCCAGATTGGTAAGGATCCAGGTAGTCAGTTTCCTCCAGGAATTGAGGGAATTGCTGTGCCACCACAGACTCAACAACCTTTGCTAAAAAGCGGAGTTTGGAGACTGGATGATAGTTATTAAGGGAGTCAGGGTCGAGGCTGGGCTTCTTGAGGAGGGGTCAAACCACCGCCTCTTTGAGTGCAGCGGGGAAGACCCCCTCCTTTAGCGAAGCGTTGACAACAGCCTGGATCCAGTCTCCAGTCACCTCCCTGGCTGCCGAAACAAGCCAGGAGGGACATGGGTCCAGTAAACATGTGGAGGTCCCCAGCCGACCCACAATCCTGTCCACTGCATCCAACGAAACAGACTCGAACTCAACCCAGATGTCTCCATCAAGACTAGCCTCAGTCTCCTCAGTGGATTCTGCCCAGTCAGAGTCCAACCCGGTCCGGATCTGCACAATTTTATCTTGCAGAAACTGTGCAAAATCCTCAGCATTGAATTATGGGTGTGGGCACGTACACGTGCAAACCCCTGCACTCCCCCCACTTTTGGCACGTGACAGCAAAAAGGTTAGCCATCACTGGTATAGTATCTCCTGCCTGAGCAGTTGCTTGGACTATAAGACTGACAAGGTCCCTTCCAACTCTGTTATTCTGTATTCACACAAGTTTTCTGTTTGATTTTGTTGCCCCCTTTTGAAGATGAATAACTATGAATCAGTCTAAAAAAAACCAGAGAACACAAGTGACTTCTAAACCAACAGATATTAGGTGGCTTCTTGTAGCAGCAAAGGCGTGTTTGACCCAAGCAGGAGTCAGGAGAGTTCATACTCAGAGAGATATCACTTTCACCACGCTTTCATATCTTGGTTGCATAATCAGAGACTCTTCAAATGCTAGGAACTTGCTGTTCACAGAAAGAAAGTTTGATGTGAAATAAATGTTTCAACATTTAAAAAATTAATCCAGGACCATAAAAGGATTCCTGGAGAAGTAATATTTGAACCAAAACAACTCATAATTCATTCGCCCAAAGGGTGCCTAGTGACACATATAATGAAGGCCCTTTTCCCCTAACAAGTCTCTCTCTTGGAAAATGCCAGGAATGTTGCAAGATTATTGTTTTAAAAAGGATATAGTAATAGTGAAAATGCTTTGTGTTCATTCCAGAGGTGGTATTCAGCAGGTTCTGACCAGTTTTGGAGAAGCGGTAGTGGAAATTTTGAATAGTTCGGAGAACCAGCAAAAACCACCTCTGACTGGCCCCACCCCCATCTATTCTCTGCCTCCCGAGTCCCAGCTGATCAGGAGGAAATGAGGATTTTGCAGTAACTTTCCCCTGGAGTGGGGAGGGAATGGAGATTTTACAGTATCCTTTCCCTGCCACGCCCACCAAGCCATGGCACACCCACCAAGTCACGCCCACAGAACCAGTAGTAAAAATAATTGAATCCCACCACTGGTGCATTCATTCTCGGGTTATACGGTAAAGAAGCAAAGCATCAAAAGGAGCAATGAGAAGCCATGTTCAGATATTAAGCCTGATCTGGGAATTTCAACCCAATGGGGGAGGCTTACATCAGCTGGCCCACTTAATTAATTGTTCTCACTGGCAGGAAATTTCTCGTTAGTTCCAAGTTGGATCTCTCTTTGACTAGCTTCGACCCATTGTTTGTTGTCCTGCCTTCTGGTGGTTTGGAGAATAACTCAATTGCTCTTCTTCTGACAGCCCCTCAAATACTGGAAGACTGTTATCATGTCACCACTAAAATTTCTCTTTGTCAGGCTAGACCAGGTGTCAGCAACCTGCAGCTCTTGAGCCGCATGTGGCTCTTTCATCCCTCTGCTGCGGCTCCCTGTCGCCGGTTGGCTCCACAATTGATAGGGCTTTTGGTTAGGACAGGTAGAGGAAAAAGGATGCCATGCTAGAAGGAGAATCTATGGTGGGGGAACTGGACTTCTGGTCGGCTCCAGAATTGAATGAGGGGCTTCCAGTTAGGACCTTTGTGGCTCTTTGAATGTTTAAGGTTGCTGACATCTGTTCCTTTAACAACCCATTGTATAATTCAGCCTGCAGACTCTTTATCATCTTTATTGCACTTCTCTACATTCTTCCTAGGGCCTCAGTATCCATCCATCCTACTCTCTTCTGCTGTTTTGAGAAACTTCTGAAGGGTTGACTTAAAGGGTACAGAATTTTGCCAAAGTTTGTTAACCTCGATAAAATCAAGTTCCCACCTGAGAAGGAAGTGTCAAAGCTGATATAGCTTACAGTAAAAAGATGTAAATGCCCTCTTAAAATGCTCACATTTAATGTAGGAAAAACTTGGATGGAACAAGTATATTGAAAACAATGCAGAGGTGGGTTTCGCATAATAAATGTGAGCATGCACGCAAGTTTAGTTCACGTGCAGACCTTCCACGCTTGCGAGTGGCTTCAAACACACAGCAATTTTATGCGCGCAGCTTCCAGCACACCTTCTCGGGCAGCTGCAGTGAGTAGAGCAGGCGAGGCACAGAAATCAGCTGGGCTGCTTGGGCGGGACTAGTGAGCCAGAGAGTGAGATATATAGGACAAGGATAGCACTAGGGTGGGTGGGCGGGCCCAGCCAGTGGTTGGAACTACTGATTCGTCAGAACCGTCCAAACCGGCAGCAGCCCACCTCTGCAACAATGCATATAAAAATATACAAAACTTATTTACCGTATATACTCGAGTATAAGTCGACCCGAATATAAGCTGAGGCACCCAATTTTACCACAAAAAACTTGGAAAACTTATTGACTTGAGTATAAGCTGGGGGTGGGAAATGCAGCGGCTACTGGTAAATTTCAAAATAAAAATAGATACCAATAAAATTACATTAATTGAGGCATCAGTAGGTTAAATGTTTTTGAATATTGATTTCAAAGAAAAACAGTAAACTAGCTCTGTAAGTGGAAAAGAGGATCAACAAAAACAAAAATCTTGTCACCATGGTGAAGAGAAGCAGTTGTGAAATGAGTGACACAGTTGTTAAGAATGCTACAATGGGCATAAATGATGACCAGTCATAAATGCAAAGACCGGTCAAAAGTGCGAGGACCTATCAGAAATCACTTTTTTCAGCCTTCTGGGTAGTCCTTTTGTGCATATGGACTACTCAGAGGGCTGAAAAAGTAATTTTTGACTGGTCGTCGCACTTGTGACCAGTCCTCGAACTTACGACTGTCCTCACATTTTACGTTTTTGCCCTGTCTTGTCACCATTTCTCTCTCCCCCTCTCTTTCTCATTCTTTCTCTCTCTCTCTCTCTCTCTCCTGCACTCTCTCTCTCATTCTCTTTCTCCCCCCTTTCTCTCTCTCTCCCCCACTCTCTCTCATCCTCTCTCCCCCTCTTTCTCTGTCTCTCTCCCACTCGCTCTCTCATTCTCTCTTTCTCTCTCCCCCTCTTTCTCTCTCTCTCTCCACTCTTTCTCTCTCATTCTGATTCTCTCTCTCTCTCTCTCTCTGATTCTCTTTCATTTTGTCTCTCTCTCTCTCATTCTCTCTCTGATTCTCTCTTTTATTCTCTGTCTCTGTCTCTGTCTCTTTCTCTGTCTCTCATTCTCTCTCTCTCACTCTCTCTCTGATTCTCTCTGTCTCTTTCTCTCATTCTCTCTTTCATTCTGTCTTTCTCTCCTTTTCATTCCTTGTCTCTTTCTCTCTCTGTCTCATTCTGATTCTCTCTCTTTCTCTCTCTCTCATTCTCTCTTTCATTCTTTGTCTCTTTTTCTGTCTCAGCCCTCACCATCCGGAATGAATGGTGCTGTTGTGGAGGAGGGGAGGGGGCGGCAGAAGCGGGAAGAAGCGGCATTTGCGATGGCTGGAAGCTGCAGGAGTGGCAATAGCATTCCATTTCGGTATATTTGTGCCAGCCAGTGGTGCAAGGCAGCCCTCTTCTCCTGCCACTTGTATCTGGTCCGGGGAACAGCTGGATTTTGCTCTCCATTGCGGACGCTAGCTTCCGCAAAGCAAAATCCAGCTTCTTCTCTCTGCTGTATACCAAGGCGGAATCCTGATGCCGCACTTACAGCAGAGAGAAGAAGCTGGATTTTGCTTTGCGGAAGCTGGCGACCTGGCTCACTCGCTCGCCGGCAGCGCCTTCTGCTCCTCTTTTGCCCCTCAGCGGCTCCCAGCAACTGAGCAGAAGGCGCTGCTGGTGAGCGAGCGAGCCGCCAGCCATGCCACGGCGGTGTTTTGGCTTTCGCTCATTAGGCACTGGCCGCCTCTCTGCTCAGTTGCTGGGAGCCACTGAGGGGCAAAAGAGGAGCAGAAGGCGCTGCCGGCGAACGAGCGAGCAGCCAGCCAGCCGCGGGAGAAGCTGCAAGAAGCTGCAAGCCTCCCTGCAACCCCTAAAGCCAAAAAGGGGTGCAGGGGAGGGGCGCCGCACCCCCCCACCCCCACCCCCATTTTGGCTTTAGCAAGCCTCCCTGCAACCCCGGGAGCCAAAACGGTTGCAGGGAAAAAGGCATTTTTTTCGTGACTCCAATATAAGCCGAGGGGGGCTTTTTTCAGCCTTAAAAACGTGCTGAAAAACTCAGCTTATATTCGAGTATATATGGTATTTTACTGGCCATGTTGATCGAACAGAATGCGACTTTAGAGGGCTTCATATTTACATTGTTAGTATCCTCTAATATATGGACACATGCACTTCCAATTGCTAAACTGCTTAAGAAGCTTTTCCCTGCTTGTTTGCTTTTTAAAAACATGTAAATCAAATGGGTTTCATCCTTTGATTTTCAGAGCATATCTTTGTTCAGACATTTTGCGTTTATGAGTATGTGGATTTTTAATTAGACTCCGATAAATCCTACTGCATCTGAATATTGAGCTTCACCGGAAGGGATCCACATTGGGACAGTGGCGGTGCCACGATGTTTAGTATGACCACACAATCAAAGCCCTGCTCCCTTTTATATCCTTAATGCTTATGCACACATGTCAAAAGTGGGTGGGGCTTTGTTCATGTGGACATTTTTAAAAAAAAAAAATATTTATATGCCACCCTTCTCCGGAGACTCAGGGCTGCTTACAATGCATTAAGCAATAGCCTTCATACTTTTGTATATTTTTATACAAAGTCAGCTTATTGCCCCCACAAACCAGGTCCTCATTTTACCCACCTTAGAAAGAATGGAAGGTTGAGTCAACCTTGAGCCTGGTGAGAATTGAACTCGCAGTAATTGCAGGCAGCTGGATGTTAAATGCTGCCTTAGTAGGAGGCATTAGCCTCCTACGCCACTCAGGCTCCTCCATTTTACCTGAAATGCTACCTTAGAAGATAATTTAATGACAAAGAGGTTTAAATCAGGTGTCCCATTTTTCCCTCAACACTTTCTTGTATGAAATGGCTTTTTTTCTGCATGCTTGCATATAGTATGGCTAGTTAAAGCTTTGTTTTCCTTAAAGTACATAATTATAACTCTTAACTGGTCATTTTCTCATGCAACACAGTCCTGAGCCATCAAAAAGACAGCCTGAACATGTCTTTTCCTGTTCCACTTCTAGTGGTTTCTTCTTCTAATGGCCAAAATCAAGCCATTCCTAGTGATGAGATTCAACCGGTATAACAATCAGTTTGCTGAGCGTGCGCTTCACGCACGGTGCATTTGAAATCAGCTCTAAAACTTACCTTCTACTACAGCCCCAGTGAGTAAAACAGCTGAGTCATGGCAATCCACTCTGCCATGCCTATCAGCTGGTCTTCAAACAAAGGAAATATAGGTCAGTATAATGCAGGGGCAGGTGGGAGGGCCCACCTGATCATCAGAGAGAACCGGTTCACTCTCAGCTGATCGTCGAAGCTACCGGTTCACCCGAAGCGGTCTGAGTAGGCTGAATCCCACCCCTGTCTATTCCTCATGGACCAGTAGGAGTATTAGAATTCTCCCTCCTATCAGTTATCTCTCCAATTCTCACACCAACTCTGCCAGATCTGACAGCAGATTCAGGGTTTGGGGCAATGACCCAAACTGAAGGGAGAAGGAACTTCTTAGCTTCCAATTCTCCTGCCCAATAGAGATGTTGTGTGGAATCAGAGAACTTTTAGGGGCGGGGGATGGGGATGAACCATAATTGTCATGTGAGAGCCATAACAGAGAATTTCTGGTTTTTGTTCATTCCATTAAAATTCAATCACAAATTTATTCAACCATTAAAATATTTAAGTGGAAACTATCTGGATATTGCTTTCAAAATATATATCAGTTTTGGTGCAATATTGATTTTCATCACACTGATTAATTTATCCCTTGATATCCTCTTTCACACAGATAATATAAATTGAACATTAGATCAGATAGCTTCTTAAGCAAATTAGAGCTTAATGTTTTATTTATATCTAAGGATCTTTTTATCAATAAACACAGTATTGCACTTGTTCCAGTTTATTGTATATCCAGTTTATTTGCCATGTAGCTGTAACATTTCTACATATTTAGATAAAGATATTTGGGAACCAAGCAAGACAAAAAACAAAATAGTGTGATTTGCATACCACAGCAACTTATATTTAAATTCAGTTGAATGCATTCTCTGGCTATCATCAATTTGTTTTGTTAGGCATGCCAAGAGTTCCCACAACAAATAGAAAATTCAGGGTGATAATGTGTATTCTTGACATGTTCTGTGTGGCATTTTAATTACCAGTGAGCTAATCTCACTAGTATTACACAAACAGAGGGATTGGAAGAGTAAAAAGGTATCCAAAAAAGAGTCGATAAGCATCCTCACTTGAACTAAACATCTAATTTGCACCAAATTTAGGGTTTTCTCTGCAACCAACTGTTGGAAGGAAAATCCATCTGATTCAGTTCCAAGCCAGGAGAAAGATGCTGGAAACAAAATGGAGGCTGGAGGCTGATTGGAAAGAGGGTCCATTTATTGGTGAACAGAACCACTAGGGTTTGTGGTTCTCAGCAGCTGGCAAAATGGAGTTTAGAGTGGGTGGGTTTTTATACATTCTGGATTCCTATGTGGGGGGTCATGTAGTGGTTATGTAGGGCTCATAGCTGGCTCTATAGGGAAAAGAGGAAATGCAAATCCTAGGTGCTTGTCTGAGCTAATTTTGTCAATCTTTTGTTTGTTGCTTATCTGGAGTTTCTATCTGACCCAGTCTTTTGGAATGGATTACCAAATCAGCATTTTTAAAAGCTGGTCCCCTCAGTTTCTGCTTGGGGCAGGGAAACCAGGGCTGATTTCTGCCTCCCTTAATATTTTTTTTTTATTTCTTCTTTGGGGAAATATTTTATCCTGCCTTTTTAATATTTCCAAAAATATTTCATTCATCTGGAGGAGGGGGGGGGGCTTCCTACACAACAATGTCAAAATTTCTTTTTTTTTCTTTTTTTAGTATTTTTATTTATACATTTTTCTTTAACTTTAATAGGAGCCTTGGTGGAGCAGCGGACTAAAGTGCTATTAAGTAGCACTTAGCTGCCAGCTGCCTGCAATTACTGCGAGTTCAAATCTCACCAGGCTCAAGATTGACTCAGCCTTCCATTCTTCCGAGGTAGGTAAAATGAGGACCTGGATTGTGGGGGCAATAAGCTGACTTTGTATAAAAAAGAACATCGCTTAGGGGGGGCCGAAAGCCCTACTAAGCAGATATATACAAAAGTATGAGGGCTATTGCTTAACGCATTGTAAGCCGCCCTGAGTCTCCGGAGAAGGGCAGCATATAAATCAAACCAATAAAATAAATAAATAAACTTATGTAGGTATTTAATAAACAGTGTATTGTCTGGGTCATTTTACTTATACACAATACTAGTGATAACAATATTCTTTGCTTATATACAATAGTATTCTCCCAATTTCTAATTTCTACTTTTATTATTTAACCATTGATAAAACAAATCCCAAATTGAAAAATATTCTGTATCTTCTTTATCCTTTATCTTTAATGTTAACCTATCCACAAGTAAAAGAAACTATGATAATTTGGGCTAAGAAGTTTGACTATACAATAGTTTTTGACAGGTGGCAGAAATTATGGAATAGAAATCATAAACTCACAATGTCAACAGCGTATAAAGAAAACCTCTATAAAATGTTATATAGATGGCATTATTCACCTGCAAGATTAGCAAATATGTATAAAAAATAAATTTGTTAAATGTTGGAAATGCAACCAAATAGCAGGCTCATATTATCATATATGGTGGACATGTCCCAAAGCAAAAATAAAATACTGGTTGAAAATACACATATTACTGGAAACTATGACAAAACAACACAGAGATTTGAAACCTGAGACATTCTTGTTGGGCATGCTTCCAGGAAACTATAAGAGTAACACATATTTAATTTTACATATCCTAACAGCAGCCAGGATTGTATATGCACAATAGTGGAAAAATCCAGAAACCTCTACAAATGATATTATAATAAAAAATTTTTTGGAATGTTCAGAAATGGATAAGTTAACCCTAAAAGTCAAAGGAAAAGAAGACTCGGAATATTTTATAACATAGGAACTATTCTACAAGTGGTTATTTGAGGTTAGAGGAGTGGGTTTATGTGAAATATGGACTACATGAGAAAGAAAAACTGATGAGTAAATATGTTGATGGTTATATAATCGATACTATAATGGAAGATAGTAGACTTTTCAATAACGAGTGATATTATTGCATATATGTTTATGTATATATGATTATAATGATGATGTTTATATGTTAACACTTTGGACATCTAGAAAACACACTGTTCAATATAGAAATGGAATATGTCATATAAAACAGTAAAAAATATTTAACAAACCTATCTCATTTCCGCACAGTCTAATATTTTTTTAATTACATTTTAATCTGTAGGAGTTTCCTCATTTTCCCAATGTTGTGCAAATACAATTCTCGCAGCCATCAAAACATGCAATATTAAAAAGACATTCCCTTTATTATATTTTTTTCTGGAAAAATACCTAAGAAGAATATTTCTGACTTTAAATCTATATGTTGCTTTATCATTTTCTCTAGCCATGTATGTATTTTCATCCAAAAATGGGCAAGTTCACCACATATGGTAATATGAACCCGGTATCTGGTTGCATTTCCAACAAGGAGCCTGAGTGGCGTAGGAGGCTAATGCTCCTACTAAGGCAGCATTTAACATCCAGCTGCCTGCAATTACTGCGAGTTCAATTCTCACCAGGCTCAAGGTTGACTCAACCTTCCATCCTTTCTAAGGTGTATAAAATGAGGACCTGGTTTGTGGGGGCAATAAGCTGACTTTGTATAAAATATACAAAAGTATGAAGGCTATTGCTTAATGCATTGTAAGCCGCCCTGAGTCTCCGGAGAAGGGCGGCATATAAATAAAATAAAATTTAAAAAAAAATTGGTGGACATATTTTTAAATAACTTTGCGAGCCTTGCCAACAATGTCAAAATTTCTTATTCATATTTATCAGTATGTAAAGCAGTGGTGAAATCCAATTTTTTTTACTACCGGTTCTGTTGGACATGGGTGTGGCTTGGTGGATGTAGCTTGGTGGGCATGGCAGGGGAAGGATACTACAAAATCTCCATTCCCACCCCACGCCTGGGGGAAGGATATTGCAAAATCTCCATTCCCACCCCACTCTGGGGTCAGCCAGAGGTGGTATTTGCCGGTTCTCCAAACTACTAAAAATTTCTGCTACCAGTTCTCCAGAACCTGTCAGAACCTGCTGGATTTTACCCCTGATGTAAAGGCATTATGAAGACAATCAGTTTGATGTAGTGGTTAAGACATCAGTCTAGAAAGTAGTAGAATGCCTCCTTCCTAGGGATAAAAGAAAATAACAAGCCAAAGGTCATCCATCTGGCTTTGGTGCCTAAGGCAGGACTAGAACTCATGGTTCCCAGTGTTTAGCCTGCTGCCTTAATCACCACATCGAGCTGACTCTCTAATTAAAAATCAGTTGCATTCTAATCACTATGAATTATGCCCATAGAAATCCTCATCATGAGCAATATTTGTTTTAAATATTTCAAATGAGAAACCAGTAATTTCCCAGTAGTTTTTCCTTCCTGTTCACAGTACATCTGCTAAGCTTCATTTGTTTTAGAGAATGATTTTTATTCAGAGCATATAACTGAACAAGCTGTACAGATTAACAGAGTTGGAAGGTACCTTGTAGATCATCTAGTCCAACTCCCTGCCCAAGCAGGAGACCCTACACCCGTGATGATGAACCCATGGTACGAGTGGAGCCATATTGGTGAGCAAGTGAGCTCAGCTCTGGCACGCATGTGTGTGCTGGCCAGCTGATTTTCAGGCCTTCTGGGCCCACCAGAAGTCAGGAAACACGCTGTTTCCAGCATCTGGAGGGCCTCTGGGGGGGAGGCCCTTTTTGCCCTCCCCAGGCTCCTAGAAAGGCTCTGGAGCCTGGGGAGAGTGAAAAACGGGCCTACCAAGCCCACCATGCCATCGTGTGGTGGGGGGAGCAGGGGGAGCATGGGGAGGGAGCACAGGGGGCGGGGTACATAGAATTATGGATGTGAGCACATGTGTGTGTGACCCCACCCCCGCAGTCCCCCCGCTTTTGGCACACGATGGCAAAAAGGTTAGCCATCACTGCCCTACACCATTTCTGACAAATGGTAGTCCACTCTCTTCTTGAAAGTCTCAAGCGATGAAGTTCCCACAACTTCCAAAGGCAACTTCTGTTCCATTTGTCCATTGGTTGAAGCTCCACATTAATTGATCCAAAAGCATCCAAAATCTGATTTCTAGCATATACATTTGTTTACTTCATTTTCTAATTTTCTATGCTTTAATTCATATATTTTTCTGGAGGAAGCATATGTTATTACCTCAAATAACGGCTTTAAACACATTCTAAACAATTCCCAATTAATGTCTTTGTCTATTTCTTACTTTATCTTCCTTATTCAATAAACTAAGAATTTTCCCACAAAAATTATTAGTTTTTATTAGTTTGTTTCTGCAAAAACATTATTACTACTGAATGAACAGAAATTAAAGAAGTACCCATATTTCCTTCCAAATTAAATTGGTCATTGACTGAAATATTAGAAAATATTCCAGTCTTGAGCATATGTCACATGATAAATGCAAAATTATATGCTTGTATATATGGATTAAATTATCCCCATATATAAATGGAGAAATAATAAATTCCTGATGTACAAATGGAGAACATTCCAATTCTTAGTTGTTTTATTTTTAAATTTGAAGTGAATCCAACAATGGATCCAACATTAAATTAAAATCACTAGCAACAATTATCTGGTTAAGTTATAACTCAAAAAAAAATTACAAAACATTTAGGACAAATATAAGATTCATTTCTAGTTGGGCCATAAAATGTATCCATACAACCCAGCAACTTCTCTTTTTAATACCAGAATTATGTAATATTTTCTAGAAACTAAAATCACATCTTCATTTCTAATTTTAGACATTTTAAATAAAATCATAATTCCTCTGACAAATTTTTATTTTCCACTGGTATTAGATCAATTTCTATTGAAAAACATTTTTTTTTCTTCAGAAATAAAATGAATGAAAATAAAAGTAAAAAATTCAGTTTCATTGTCTTCATCTTATTAAAACAACTATGTTTCTCTCTGGTCTTTAATCAGAGGAAGAAAGGAAGGAGGAAGGATGGAAAGAAGGAAATCTTCCTTTGGGGGATAAAATGCCTCTCTGCATATCTCCCATCTGAATTTTATTTCCCCATCCGACGAGCAAGCTGGAGAAGAGGTCATTGCTCATTTGAAACCCAATTCTTTCATTCTGTAACAGCATTATCAGAAGCCAGATGTAGAATAGGAGCTTCTGTCAAGAAAAGAAGGAAGAGAAGCCTGTTAGGTTTGCAAGGTAAATTACCTTTTAGGTAGATTTCCTTCCTTCCTTCCTTCCTTCCTTCCTTCCTTCCTTCCTTCCTTCCTTCCTTCCTTCCTTCCTTCCTGTCCGAATATTCATGAACTGGAATAGGGATAACAACAAGGTCAGCCAATGAATAGGCATGGTAACAGGTCAGCCATTGGGGACTGTTTGGAAACTGAAATAGATTGGAACCTGGGCATGGCTTAGCCCTGAAGCTCTGAGTGCTGTGCTGAGAATTGAAACTGAAACTCTTCTCTCCTCTGCCTGTGTTGTGCCTGTACTCTCTACCATGTTGGAAGAATCAGCCCTTGGTATTGTATATTTGACACTGCCTTCCTTTCCTTCCTTCCTTCCTTCCTTCCTTCCTTCCTTCCTTCCTTCCTTC
>WNWU01000021.1:10979748-11065843 GCA_012654045.1 Ptyas mucosa | reverse complement strand
TTCCTTCCTTCCTTCCTTCCTTCCTTCCTTCCTTCCTTCCTTCCTTCCTTCCTTCTCTTTTTTTTATCTAATCTTTTCCCTTTATCATTCTTTTCCTCCTCTCCATTGTCTCTACCTCTATCTTTTTTTTTTTAATTTTGCAAGTTAGGAAGGAGACAGCAAGACGTCTATAGTTTTGCTAGTCCTGTGCCAGCTGTCTACATATCTACATACATTAGTTTTAACAATTTTTCCCTTTCTATTGCTTTTGATTGATTGCTAATGGATGGGATTTGGTAATTTTGCTGTAATTTCATTTCCTCCAAATCCCAGGCATAATGAAGTTCATCTAATTAATATTTCTGTTAGCAGTTCTCTTCTCAAAGGGCCAAAGATATACTTTTACAATTTATGGAGAGAGACAGAAACAACTGTTCCTTTCACATCACCATATTGCCTGAAGAACCAACCCGAACTTCTGCTCTGTCTCTCTATAATAATTTCACTTTCAATATTTGAGAAGAAATATGGAGAGTGTGATATATGAAATATTGAACCCACTTCTGATGTTTCCTGTAAGTCTCTCAGGTGCTCTAATCTGAGTGCAACTGGCACATCTGGGGCACATCCAGTGGTGGGTTTCAGCCAGTTCGGGCCGGTTCAGGCGAACCAGTAGTTAAATTGCTGGCAGGCCTTGCCCCTTCATACCCTGCCCCTTCCAGCAGTCCACATACACTCCATTTTGCCTCCCAGGTAAGTGCAGAGAGGACTCCTAGGCCCAAAATGGGACGCAGTGGGGCAGTGCTCCCCTGTGCCCCATTTTTGCTCCCAGGAGGCTTCAGAGAGGCCTACTAGGCCCAAAATGGGGCACAGGGGGCGCATGTCCCCCATGCCCTGTTTTCGCTCCCAGGAGGCTTCAGGGAGGCTACTAGACCCATAATGGGGTGCAGGGGTTTGCGCATCGTCCCCCCGCAGCCTGTTTTTGCTCCCAGGGGGGTGCAGGAGACCAAGTGCTGCCTGTCACACTCCCTGGCCACACCCACCAAGTCACACCCACAGAACCCATAGTAAAAATATTTGAATCCCACCACTGGGCACATCCTCTCTGTCTTTGCTAGCTGTTTGATAGGTAAGAGCTTAATCCAAATTGATAGACAAATTGGGAGGTTTGGCAGAGGATATCTAAGATTATTTTATAGGAAACAAAGTGTTTTGATGCAAACCAAGATTCAGTCTTGCCGTTCTGCATGAGACATTTTAGCACTTTGCCATAAACAACTTTTATTTATTTTTCTGATAGCAATTCTGCCTCTTGGTGCTGTTCCTAAATAACAAAGTAAAGTATCTTAAATATCTGCTCCCTTGTTCAGTAACAGCTTCAAAATCAAAGCAGGTGATAGTCAAAATACAGATAGTCTTCAAATTATGACCATTCGTTCAGATACTTTTTGAAATCAAGGTGGCGCTGAATGAAGGGACGTAGGGCCAGTCTCTGAAGTCATGACTGTTGTTGTGCTCACACAGTCACATGATCAAAATATGGGTGTTTGGAAGCCTGCCCACATGATCACATAGGCCAGGGGTGTCAAACTCAAGGCCCAGGGGCTGGATCTGGCCATAGGGTGCTTAGATCTGGCCCACGGGGCTGCCCTGGAAACAGCGAAAGACTGGCCCACAGTGCCTCTACCAGTGAAAATGGAGCATGCAGCCCTCCCGAGCTCTGATTTCACTGGCAGAGGGTTGTAGGAGGTTGCCACAGCCAAAAATGGAGCTCAGGAGCCCATTTTCTCTGGCAGAGTGCTCGGGCCACCATAGGCACCCCAACACAAGTGACGATGATCTGGCCACTCCTACCCTGGCCACGGCCACTGTTCCCCCCCAAGTCAAACACAACCAATGGGCCTCAATGAAATCGAGTTTGACAACCCTGGCATAGGCCCTTCAAACTCCCCCTACCTGCCTATCTCCCCCTCCATCCCATAGCTCCACCATCTCAGTTGACCTTTCTTGTCTTATTGCTCCTGCTACTGACCAAGCATACCCAGCCTGGCCCTTCATGAGGCAGCTGTTGGCAGCACAGGGCTTTCATCCACAGGTCATGCACGGTGGTTTCCTCATAAGACCTGAAGAAAATGGCCTCACACAGCCAACAGCTGTCTTGCGAAGGGCCAGGCTAGGAATATCTTGTCAGCAGAGAAAGTAAGAAGACAGTGAAGGTCAGCTGGGACAGTAAAGCACAGGGTGGCAGGAAACGTGGCGTGTAGGGGCCTTGGAGGGGGATGGTGGCTGGGACTGAGCTGGTGTGGCTACAGCCATGTGGCATACGACTGGGCAAGGCTTGACTGGGCTTCTTGTAGTCCCAGATCCAGAGCATGCTAAAAACCCCTCACCTGAAGCATGGGAAGCTGCCCCTGAGTTGTGTGGTTATAGGGCTGTTTGCCACTCCACAAGGCAGGGTATTAGGCAGCCAAAAGGGCAGAGATGGGGAGAATAGGCAGTTCGGGTGAGTTGAAGAGGAGGCAGCCTTTTACCTTACCTTAGACTTGGGAGTGGAATAGACCATGTCAAGAATGGCTTGAATTGGGGTGGATCCTTGGCTGACGACTAGACCACTTTGGTTAACGATGGCAACTGGGAGTGCTGGGATTGCCATCACTGTGATTAAATGATGCTTTATGACTTTATCATTTAGCAGTGGAAATTCTGGTCCCAACTGTAGTTGTGAGTCAAGGACTACTTGTACTGACACTAGGAATGAAGTCCATTGTTTTCTGTAACATGCAGCTTTTTATTTATTTATTGCAATAGATAAATTACTGTCTCCCAAAAATCTCAAAGCAGCTTATGAATAGTAAAAGGATAATATAAATCTGTAACACAAACCAAATAACCAATAATAATAATGCCCTCCAATAAGAAAACTATTTCAATAACAAACATCACCTCCTTACAATTGAGCATCCATCAAATTACCAATCTGGAAAATCTTTCTAAAAAACAAAACAAAACAGTTTTTAGCAGTTCAGCTCTAAAGTATAACATTGCCATCCACCAAAATGCCCTTTAAAAATGCCTTTTTTAATGCTATGATCCAGTAGGCTAATAACATCTAGCCGGGGTTTACCACTAGAACAGTATATGAGCTGGGACTCCTTTTTATTTTTATGTAACTTCTACCATCTCTAATAAAGCAAAGCTGTTAAATGTGTCATACTTTATTTTAAAAAAGTATATCGCATTATTGTAGAAGCCAGTACAAGAAGTGCAAATACAATTCCCACTAAATGCTGTCTATAAGTCTGGGGTTTATTCAGTTCACTTTAATTCTGCACAAAAATTAAAGCTAAAAATATACTAGGGATCAGCGGTGGGTTTCACGTTTTGTTACCACTGGTTTGCCGCGTGCAAGCACGCCTTCCACACATGCACCTGGCCTTCTGTGTATGTGCTTTGCTCGCACACGTGCCTTGTGTGCATGCGCCTTGCCTCAAAAACGTGCCTAAATAGTCTGATTTCCGGTTTGGCGTCGTGGCGAGACAGTCAGGGAAATAGCGGGCTCTGATGAGCCCTGCGAAAACCCCAGCTACCGAACCGCCACCGATGGGTCTTCGGACCGAACCCGTCTTGCAGGGATGGGGGAAGAAGAGGGGTGCCTCGGATGACCGAGAGGAACAGGCAAGTTCCTCGGAGGTCGGAGGGAACCCTCTGTGAGTCGATGGTGGGGGGCGGCAGCCATGGTGGCTGCCACAAAGCTGTGAAAACTGGGCAAGAAAAGTGCTGGAGGAAAGTGGAGAAAAATGGAGCTCTTTGAAGCCGGGTGAGTGACAACAGCCCAGGCTTGTAACAATGTTTGGAACATCACTAATAATTAGAAGACCCCTAGCCTAAAACAGCAGCTATGCAACAAAGGGGCTTTGGAAAAACTTTTTAAAACTATAATTTTAAAGAGACAAAGACCCAAGAAACAACTAATTTTGGAACAGAACTAAGAGAACTAATCTGGAGATATGGTTAAAAGACTAAACACTTTAAAATTTGAATTGGATTTTAAAAATAAGATTTGATTTTTTTTTAATTAAAAGAAGAAGAAATAAGAAGAAATAAATTGGATGGTTATATAATAATAAATAAAATGGAGTCTTGCATGACTAATGGAAATGTGGATTATAGAGAGACACCATCTGGCGTAAAGAGGAATTTTGTAACTTTCCTTTGTTATGGGAAACTCTGAGTTTTATAGATAAAAATTACCGAATTCTGTGGAGGAGGATTTTTCTTTCCTGTATGCAGGCAGTTGATTATGGTGAAAAGAAATGAAATTTACAATGGAACTCCTACAGTTGAAATAATAATTTAAATGTTTGTGCAGGAATAGAAGAAGGATTAAGCACAGCCTCAAAAGACAAAGATTTGATACATCATATCTGGAATAAAAATAAGAAAAGAGATTTAATGTGATTTATGGATAAAAAATTAAAAATTTGAAAAATGGAAGGAAATATACGCTTGCATGCGAGGAAATGAAGATAATGTGATTAAAAATAAAATAAAGATGGATTGTAATAATAAAAGGGAGGATTTTATAGAAATTAAGAATGTTAAAATTAATTAATACATGTAAAGATATGCTTGATGCAAGAACTATGTTTTAATGTCAAAATGTTAAGGAAAAGAACAAGGATAAATATGATTAATTGAAAATGTTAAAAGGAATTTATAAATACAGTCAAAGATATGTATTAAGCAAGAACCATGTCTCAATGTTAAAATGTCATGAATGTCATGAAAAAGGATACAGAAAAATAAGATTATGTGAAAAAGCAATGCATAGATGGATGGAAACAACAAAGAAAGGTTTAAGTAGAAATTGATAGTTAAACCAACTATGAATATGCTGTGTTGAACAGCCAAACAAAATGATTATGCTGTGTAACAGCCAAACCAAACTGAATATGCCATGTAACAACCAAAAAACAAAAATTAATATCTTGTGTTTAACAGCCAAAGGACATGCTGTGTAACAGCCAAAAAATAAAAAAGGATATGCTGTGTTCAACAGCCAAAATAAATGGTTATGCTGTGTTTAACAGCAAAGAAATAAAAATGATTGGTTTAACAACAAAGATAAAGAAAATAGTTATTTACTAATGAGGGCAGGAACAATATCTGCCGGGATAGACATGTTTTTTTATGTTTAGGTTATGAATGGGGGAGGAAGGGAGGGGAATGTATGGTTTTGTGTTTGTATGTATAAACAATTTTTTTGTCTTATGTTGATTATAATTTGAAAAAATTAATAAAATTTAATTGAAAAAAAACAACAACAAAGATAAAGACAATAATGTTGGGTTTTTTTTAGGAAAATATAAAATAAGGTGGGATAATTAAAGTGAGGGGAAGTATGTTGAGAGTGATAGTTAAGATAAAATGAATAATGATAGGTTTAATAATAGAAATAAAGAATATAAATTTTGAATTTAATAGTTAGGAAAAAAATGGGTATGCTGAAATTAATTTTTTTTGGAATGTTTAAAATAATTGTATGATTTATAATGTTAAAATATATCCATCTAAGCAAATGAAAGAGAAAATGGATTGATAATTGGTTAGGATTTAAGATTTAAGTAACGGGTTTTTGGGGATAATGGCATAGTTATATAGATAGATTTGAGGGAAATACTTGTTTTAAAATATTTAGTTGTATTAATTGAAAAATAAGATTTGTTAATGATTTGCTTTAATATATGACTGGAGCAAAAGCTTCATTTTGAAAAGATGTGTTTTATATTTTTGTTTTAAAAATAAAAAAAAATTATTAAAAAAAACCAAAAAAACCCATGCCTAAATAGGATGGCTCTCGGCTTTCCCTAAGTGCCTGTGCTGGCACCGGGCAAGTCAATCAAACCAAGAACAACACAGATGATGCAAACCCGGTTTAAATGTCAGTTACTCAACAGCGTCTGGTGAAAGCCTGACTAGAACGAAATAAAGTCGGAGCTGAGGGCGTCTGCCCCTCGGCCTGCTTTATACTTTCTTCCGTGTTCCTAATTGGTCTCAGCTGCTGTTTGAATCCACCGCAGAGATGTTGTAAGAGATGAGCCTTTGTCACGTCATCTGTCCGCGCTGCTCAGTCGGCACGCCACCAAGGCACAGGAATCATGCCACTCGTCTGCCCGCAGTCTGCCTCTCCGAGCCCCATTAGTCATCCATCACCAACACCTGAATGACCTAATGCATCGACCCCAGCCATGTCACCGCCACCAACACTGGTGCGCATTGTCGTTTCTTTCAGCGTTGCCTGTTATCATCTTTGGCGTTGCCCAGCATATTCCTCTGGCTTGCCTCACGTTTGACCCCCCCCCACCCCCCATCTGTATGGTGTTCAGGGATACTTGATATTTGACAATGGCATAGAGCCGGGACGGGTGGGCGGCTCACCCGTGATTTCTGCTACCGGTTCAGGTGAACCGGTCCAAACCATCTGAATACCACCTTTGCTAGGGATATGTGAAGGATTTGGAGTGGCAGTTCGTAAACTATGTTGGCACAAATATCCCTCATTCAAGCACAGCAGCAGATGCATCTTCTGCAAGAAACTTTTCCAGATCATTTCTTCTTGTCTGTTTCTGCCCAACACTGCTTCATGTTCATACCAAAGTAATTTGCAAAAGCTCTGAACAGCAATAAAACATATTGTGCTTTTAAGCACTGCCTTACGATTCCAAAACTCTTCCTATCCTGCCAAGAGCCGGAGCATATAAAAAAAGTGAATATTATGGATGTTCGCATCTTACAAATAATGCAACATGTTGAGGATAGTTTTTATCAATGTTGATTTTAATCCCAGAAACTCCTTCAGGGTGTTTTTATGTTACAAAATGCATTGGGGAAAATTACTTTATTAAAGTAAGGTAAGAAATTCATGTTAAAAGAAGGATGCCAATAATTTTTTCCAGTAAAAGAAACAAAACACATCAGGACAAATTGAGAATAAATAAATAATAATAATAAATAAATTTGTAATAACATTTTTACCCATTAAAATTTTATATTGATTTTCACTTTTCTGAAGTGTTGGCATAAAGAATGTGTTTTACTTATTTATTTATTTTCCAATTTATTTATTTACCTGTCTTGCTTACGTGATTCTGAGCAGCTCCCAGATTAAAACAAATTAAAAACAATTAACCTGGAACATTAAATGAGACATGACAGAGCATCAACTCACAAGCAATTGAGTCCTTTTGCAGCTTCTACATTTTCATGGACTGATGGCAAAGTTTTGTCTAAACTCGGGGGAGGGGGATGGTGAGGGAGAGATTGCAGGTACCACGGCAGAAACGGCTCACCTCCCAAGTGCCAGCAGATGGAATTCCTATGAAGATGAGATTCATAAAATAACTTTTCTGCCAATCCTGGTAGGATGGCTAGATGTGATTGGGGAGGGGTGGTTTCTCAAAAACCCAGGCCCCATGCTAAGTAAGACTTTGTAGGGGAGGGATTGGCTGGCAGAGTGCTGCAGGAGGCCATCCAGGCAGAAAACAGGACATGGAGGACTGCGTGCGGCCTCACATGCCCCATTTTGGCTGCCAGAGGGACCACATGCTGGTCCTTTGCTATTTCCAGGCCAGCCCCACAGGCCAGATTTAAGTACCTCGCGCAACCCTAACCCTAATATTCACCCAGCCAGCCAGCCCGCAGAGGCTACAATGCTGATCTGGCCCTTGAAGAAACCCAGTTTGACACCTCTGATCTAGAGTCCTATATATCCTACACAACCTACAGATTGCAGCATTAAAAACCACAAAATTTATATAGGCTTTAACAGGAGTGGTATTCACTTACCTTCGCTACCGGTTCGCAAATGTGAGCGCACGCACCACCTCCGCACATGCGCAGAACCTTCTGCGCGTGCACAGAGCATCAAAAACGGGACATGATGACATCCGGGTGGGTGGGCGGAGCCTCCCGTTCCCACCGCTCCGTTCTCCCGAACCAGATACAACTGGCTGAATACCACCAATGGACTTCACTAATGAAAATCTGCAGACAGTATGATTCATGACAGGAAAGCTTTTTGCAAATTAATTTTATCTCCTGAAAAGGCAACCTTGTTTTAGGCATTCTTCCTAGTATGAAGGGAATAAAATGGGAGACTGTCACCTTTTATGTAATTGAAGAGTGCTGAGTTCTGACAGCAGAAACTCAAGATCTAGAGTTTTGAAAAAGTAAAACTTTCCTGGGTTCTACTTTGAAGAGTAGTTGGGAAGGTGAGGGATGCATGTTTATTGTACCCTTCTACATCAATAGATACAGTCCTTTTTCCAAGAAAACATAACCGAGTTAACAGAAATGCACCTGGCAGAATTCCATTAATTCAATTAATTAACTCTCAAGAGGTTAAACTGAGGTCCAAATAATCCAGTTCACTCAACCAACAACCCAGTGGTGGGTTTCAAATTTTTTTACTACTGGTTCTGTGGGCGTGGCTTGGTGGGCATAGCTTGGTGGGTGTGACAGGGGAAGGATAGTATAAAATCTCCATTCCCTCCCCACTCCAGGGGAAGGTTACTGCAAAATCCCCATTTCCACCCAATTAGTTGGGACTTGGGAGGCAGAGAATAGATGGGGGCAGGGCCAGTCAGAATTTTTACTACCGCTTCTCTGAACTACTCAAAATTTCTGCTACTGGTTTTCCAGAACTGGTCAGAACCTGTTGAAACCCACCTGTGCAACAACATTGAAAACACTAAGTGGTCATGCAGATGTTTGCATGTCAGATCTGACAGCTCTATCATATAGAATATAGAATAATAGGGTTGGAAGGGATCTTGGAGGTCTTCTAGTCCAACCCCAAGTCAAACAGGAGACTCTATACCAGAGCTGTCATGGTGCAGTGGTTAGAATGCAGTACTGCAGTCCACTTCTGCTGACTGCCAGCTGCCGACAGTTCGATTCGCACTGGCTCAAGATTGACTCGGCCTTCCATCCTTCCGAGGTCAGTAAAATGAGGACACTGATTGTTGGGGGCAATATGTTGAATTTGTAAACTGCTTAGAGAGGGGCTGTAAAGCACTGTGAAGTGGTATATAAGTCTAAATATTATTGCTATTGCTATTCTGGACAAATGGTTGTCCATTCTCTTCTTGAAAATATCCAGTGACGGCGTACCCACAATTTCTGAAATTGTTAATTGTTCTCACTGTCAGGAAGTTTCTCCTTAGTTCTAAATTGGATTTCTCTTTAACGATCTTCCACTCATTACTTCTTCTCCTGCTCTCAGGTGCTTTGGAGAATAAGTCTACCCCTTCATTTTCTATGACAACCCTTCAAGTACTGGAAAACTGCTACCATATCACCCCAGTTTTTCTCTTCATTAGACAAGACACACCTAGTTCCCTCAATCGTTCATCATATGGTTTTTCCTCCAAAGCCCTTATCTTCTTTGTTGCTCTTCTCTGCCCACATTCTAGGGCAGTGATGGCGAACCTTTTTGGCACTGTGCCCAAACCGGAATGCGCACATGCATGCACGCGCATGCGCCAGAGCACTGGAAACCCAAAGACCAGCTGACTGGCACACGCATGCACACCAGCCAGCTGGTCTTCGGGTTTCCAGAACTCCGGTGCATGCAAAGACCAGCTGGCGATGGTGTGTTTTTCCACAGAGAGGATGCTGAGTGCCACCTCTGGCATACGTGCCATAGGTTTGCCATCATGGTTCTAGGGTCTCAGCATCTTTTTTGTATCATGAACTGGACACAGTATTCCAAGTGTGGCCTCACCACTGCAGTATAAAGTGGTACTATCAGTACTGTAATATTGTATATATCCCAGATTGCCAGAAAAAGGGAAAAATACATAACTAATTTCTCCTCTGACATTTTCAGACTATGCTATGTGCTTCTGTCAGATTCCTCTACAAGAAAACTTGAGGGTACATTGAAGAAAAAATGTTTGGCCATTGTGACACTATTGTTTCTGTATATATAAACTCCTTTTGAAAGCTGTGATATTCAGAGGTGGTATTCAACCGGTTTGTACCAGTTTGGGCAAACCAGTAGAGATGACTGTGGGTGGGCCTGCCCACCCATCCTCCCTGGTGTAGTGCTGTCCTATTTAGCCAGGTTTCTGAGGCTGGGTGCATGCCCAGAAGTCGCTGGCACAAGCAAAGCACATGAGTGGAAGGCCGGGCGGATGCGTGGAAGGCACACACGTATGGTGAACCGGTGGTAAGAATTTGTAAAACCCACCGCTGGTGATATTTGTATAACAGTTGAATTTTGTGACCAAGAGCTTTTCCCAACAGCTGCAACCATGATTGTAGGTTTCAATGTACAATACAACCACTTGGGTGGGGAGAACAAAGGGGAAGAATGGCTCACTTGAGCCCAGAGGCTGGGAGGCAGGCTAAAGCAGGAGATCATGCAAAGTGCTGATAGTCCATGTGCTTCCCTGCACATGGAAATCAAACCCAACATCTTTTGTACAGGAACTGTGACTGTTGTGTTCTGTTACAATTTGGCGGGAATTTCGAATAAGGGTGTAATTCCTGATTGGCTGACAGCCCCTCCAAAACTGTATATAAGGAGGGCTGCAGCCTCAGTGCTTTCGCTGAAGACTCACTGTAAATAAAAGAGCTGTTGTTACTTGTCTGCTTGTGCATTCGTTAATTCCCAAGCTACTACATTGGCGACGAAGGTGGGATAGAATTACAAGAGGCGGCCAGTGAGACACGAGCTTCAGCTAGGCGACGAGGCGAAAAAGAGGAGGCATACCGAACATGTCTGCCTACGTTCCGCCCAAGCCTTTTGACCCGGCCCGCGAAAAATGGGCTTCATATATGACTCGGTTCGAGTGCTCGCTCGAAGCCAGCGATATGCAGGGGCTCTCTGCAAACCGAAAAAGAGCTCTCTTCCTGAGCCACTGCGGACCGGACGTGTTCGAGATGGCAGAGTCACTCAGCGAGCCAACACCTGTCCAGACCGTCCCCTGGGACACCCTGATGATGACCCTTCGGGCACACTATGCGCCCGTACCCTCCAAGTTCGTGCAACGGTACCAGTTCTGACAGCGCATTCAACAGGAGGGAGAGCCGGTCAGCACCTATATGGTGAGCCTCCGCAAAGCCGCGACCCACTGTGATTACAGAGATCTAGACGATGCCTTGCTAGAGCAACTAATTTGTGGTGTTCACGACACGAGACTACGGAGGCGGCTGCTCGCCAAACCAGACCTGACACTTGTGGGTGCCTTAGACGAGGCCAGGGCTCACGAAGCCTCCACGAAAGCCACGGAAGCCCTGCAGTGCCCCTTGATCAGCAAGGACAGTTCCAAGTCCTTACCAGTCCACAGAGAGGATGCCCGATCCAGCTCAGAGGCTGATTCAGACGAGGACGTTTTCCGGATGGAAAAACGGAAAGAATCAAGCAGCCCTCGACGAAGCTGCAGGAGTTGCGGCGGAAACCATGAAAGACTGTCGTGCAAATTCAAAGAGGCCATTTGCAGATGCTGCAATAAGAAGGGGCATTTGGCGCGAGTCTGTAGGGCCGCCATGCCCAGAAAAAACCAACCATGTGACCACCACAGCCAACCAGAATCGACGCGCCAAAAACAACCAACCAAAGATGGCGGCGCGAAAAACCGGCGCGAAATTCAACCGCGAGACGGGTACAGCACACACGTTGACCAGCCAGCACGGTGATCGAGGACAAGGTCTCCACAATTGTTGAGATCGACGGCAGACCCTGCGAAATGGAAATAGACACCGGGTCGGCTCTTTCCATAATGTCGTGGGCGACCCTGAAGTCAATTCTACCATCGTTCCAAAAAGACCAGCTAGCAAGGCAAAGGCTGCGGATTCTCGACTACCAAGGCAACCGAATTCCTGTCGAAGGTGTTGGCATGTTCCGAGTAACCTACGGCGACTACGAAAGAACCTTGCCACTGACTGTTGTGACCAGACAACTGCCCAGCCTTTTGGGCATGGGGTGGTTCCGAGCCCTTGGCATGGGCTTCACCGGCATCCACAGCATGCTCAAGTCACCTCTAAAGGACAGTCTCCTGACCGAGTCCCAGGACGTCTTTTCGGATTCCTTGGGCAAGTATGTGGGGACCCCTATTTTTTTAAATATAGACCCCAACGTGCCCCAAGTCAGACTAAAGGCTCGAAGAGTCCCCTTTGCATTACGGCCAAAGATAGACATTGAACTGGACAAATTGATTAAGCAGGGAGTGTTGGTCCCTGTTGACCATGCTAAATGGGAGACCCCCATAGTCACCCCAGTAAAGTCGGACGGGTCGGTCAGAATTTGCGCCGACTACAAGTGCACAATCAATAAGGCGTTGCAGCCGAGCGCCTATCCGGTGCCGATTGTGCATCATCTACTACACTCCCTGGGGCCAGGCAAAATTTTTGCAAAATTGGACTTGGCGCAAGCCTATCAACAATTACCAGTTGACGATGCTACAGCTGAGGCACAGACAATTGTGACACATAGGGGAGCATTCAAATGCACCCGGCTCCAGTTCAGAGTTAGTGTCGCTCCTGGGCTCTTCCAGAGCACTATGGAGCGCCTATTGCAAGGCCTTCCAGGGGTGGTGCCCTATTTCGACGATGTCTTGATTAGCGCCCAGACCGAACAGCAACTGGGATACAGAGTTAGGAGCGTTCTGTCACGATTCAGGGAAGCGGGACTCAAATTAAAGAAAAGCAAATGCATGATCGCTGTCCCTTCTGTCGAGTTCCTAGGCTACAGGATCGATGGTGCAGGCATCCACCCCATGGAAAGTAAAGTTAGGGCTATCAGGAATGCGCCCACCCCAAAATCTAGAGCAGAGCTCCAAGCCTTCCTTGGACTGCTGAATTTCTATTCGATGTTCTTAAAGGACAAGGCCACTGCGGCCAACCCTCTTCACAAACTGTTGAAAAAGAACGCACCATGGGTTTGGGGAAAACCAGAGTCTGCCGCGTTCGAAGCTGTAAAGAGACTGCTAGCGGAAGACAGTTTCCTCATTCAATATAACACTAAATTGCCACTCGTTTTAGTGTGTGACGCCTCTCCCTTTGGAGTTGGCGCCGTTTTGGGCCATAGACTGCCAAATGGCCTAGAGGCGCCCATAGCATACTACTCCCGCACTCTGTCTAGCGCAGAACGGAACTATAGCCAGCTAGACAGAGAGGCATTGGCCGCAATCGCGGGAGTGAAGAAATTCCACGAATATCTCTATGGCAGGACATTCGAGTTGGTTACTGACCATAGGCCACTACTAGGCCTATTGGCCAGAGACAAGCCCACTCCCACTGCCCTCTCTCCGCGTATGACTAGATGGACTATTTTCCTGTCTGCATATTCCTACAAACTGGTTCACCGCCCCGGGCGAGCCCTGGGCCATGCAGACGCACTCAGCCGTTGTCCCCTGCCCGAGCTGCTGGATGACCCGACACCGGAGGCCCCTGTCCTATTGCTGGACGTTCTGACTCTTGGTCCCATTTCCTCTAGGGAAGTAGCCAGGGCCTCCGCAAAAGACTCTGTTTTACGTACTGTCTGTGGTTGGGTGATGAAAGGATGGCCGCCCAAGGTGGACGGAGGGGAGTTTCAAACGTTTGTCAATAAGCGTAATGAATTGTTTATGCAAGGGGGATGTTTACTGTGGGGTGATAGAGTTGTCGTGCCCTCCAAGCTGCGCACCAGGGTTCTGGAGTTACTTCACGAGGGACACCCGGGCATAGTTAGGATGAAAAGCCTAGCTAGGGGCTATGTCTGGTGGCCCAATATGGACCAGGACATCTCTCAGTGGGTTGGGACATGCACGCCCTGCCAGCAATCTCGCCCCGATCCCCCGGTTGCCCCAATCCGAGAGCGGGAAAAGCCAAAAGGGCCGTGGGGAGGATTCACATCAACTTCGCTGGGCCATTCCATGGCCAAACATTTTTGATAGTAGTCGATGCATATTCTAAATGGCTTGAGATCATTCTCATGTCTTCAACCACGTCCGAAGCAGTTATCAGGGCCCTTCGGAAATTATTTGTCATGCACGGCCTTCCGGATACTCTAGTATCTGACAACGGCCCTCAATTTACGGCCACCCAGTTCGAGGGTTACCTGGCTGAGCTGGGCATTTGCCATGCCCTCTCAGCTCCTTTCCACCCAGCTTCGAATGGCCTGGCTGAACGTTTCGTGAGGACGGCCAAGGAAGCCCTGTCCAGGCTAGATAATGGTGACTGGCAAGCCAGAATAGATCAATTTTTAGCGGTTCAACACGCATCACCTTGCACAGCTACAGGGAGAAGCCCTGTAGAGCTACTTATGGGGAGGAAACTTCGGTGCATCTTAGACAGGCTCCACCCGAACTACTCCCATGAGAGTTTTAAGGGAGAAGTCACAGGTCTGAGACAATTCCAAGTCGGGGACTTAGTTTACTCCCGGAACTATGCAAACGGCCCACTATGGGTTGCAGGAACAATTACTGGGGTAACGGGACCAAAGTCCTACACGGTAGATGTCGGGGTTGACAAAATATGGAAACGCCACATAGACCAGCTCAGGAGAAGGGTAATTAGCGAGGTCGAGCACAACTCAGAAGTCACAGACCCTAACCACGACAACTTCTCTAAAACAGCTAACTCAAACCCGTTGCCGAGGGAATACTTATCTGAGAAACCTTGGGTCCAGTGCTGCCCCAGCGAGCCAACACTCCCCACCAGGGATAACCACACCCCGGAGCAAATCCAGGAGGTTCCATTGGCGGAGCCGGGAGAGACAGAGGGTCCCTCCGACCGGCTCGACGCCTTACCCAAGACTGATCTGTGCAGGTCAGCCCGGACGAGAACACGCCCAAGGCACATGCGAGATTTTGTGTGTACATATGTAAATATTTGAGTGTAAGTGCCTTCTGGGAGGGGAGGGGTGTTGTGTTCTGTTACAATTTGGCGGGAATTTCAAATAAGGGTGTAATTCCTGATTGGCTGACAGCCCCTCCAAAACTGTATATAAGGAGGGCTGCAGCCTCAGTGCTTTCGCTAAAGTCTCACTGTAAATAAAAGAGCTGTTGTTACTTGTCTGCTTGTGCATTCGTTAATTCCCAAGCTACTACAGTGACACTGATGAGAAAGATGAATCTCATTGGTGAGGAAATTAGAAGAGAGCATCAGGGTAAGGCAGCAGAAGGACAACAGCAAATCATACACACAAATGAAAAACAGACAGCATTCAGTCCCCGTGGAGCTCCAGCACTGCGATAATCTGCTACAGTTTAGTGGTCCAAGAAGGAGGCCATTGTGAAATCAGCACAAATACCATATGCCGAGGTGCAGTGAGATGGTGTCTCAGTCCATGAACATCTACATTTTATGTAGGTTTCGTGCCTAACAGCCAGTAAGACTTTCCCCTTACATTTACATCCAGTTTTAAACATCTAATATGATGATCACCACCACTTTGGACAGCTAATTCCACAAGCTAATTATTCTTCCTGTCTCGGTTTTCACAGACAAGAAATACAGACTCTGCCTGGCTTTGTAATTAAAACAAGAAGGGCTGGTGGGCAATTCCTATTCTGAAACTATTCCCTTGTCTTTCTAAAAGGGACAAACGTTACTTAGCATTCTGCAGAAAAGAGGGAATAGAATAAAGGGCTTTGATGTTAGGACAGAGCAGTCACTTTTAATCATTTTACATTCCAAGGATTTAGATTTTAGCCCTGTGAGTTTTATCTGAAAGTTACAAGTTTGGCATTGTGTCATGGTTTCAGAAAGTCCCAGGGCAATTGCATTTAAGGCAGATCTTCTATCTCACATACTTGCCCAAAGCCTGAAGGAGTCAGTCACATTTTTCAGCTTTAAAATGGAATTTTAGAGCCAATGTTACATATTGTGTGGCACATAGTGTTCCCTTTTATTTTATTTCATTTAGTTAGGCAAGGCAGTCAAGAGAAAGCATGCACGCACGGGGGGGGGGGGAGAGAGAGAGAGAGAGAGAGAGAGAGATTGCTCTTACATGATATGAGTGACACAAAAGCATTTCATTTACCAAGAATGGCTATTTCAATTGGAAGCAGGCATATCAAGTTGGTATTCAGCAGGTTCTGATCAGTTCTGGAGAACCGGTAGCGGAAATTTTGAGTAATTCGGTGAACCGGTAAATACAACCTCTGACTGGCCCCACCCTCATCTATTCTCTACCTCCCAAGTCCCAGCTGATTGGGAGGAAATGGGGATTTTGCAGTAACCTTCCCCTGGAATGGGGTGGGAATGGAGATTTTACAGTATCCTTCCCCTGCCATGCTCACCTAGCCACGCCCACAGAACAGGTAGTAAAAAACATTTGAATCCCACCACTGAATATGAATAGATATATTTGCAATTGATGCTCCTGTCTCCCATGTGCTGTGATGCTCCTTCTTATATTTCCACAGTGATTATTATTTTGAACAACATTATGCAATAACAGCCCTTAATTCTTTAAACTGAAAGACCAGGATCAAAACAAACTTTCTCCAAATTTGAGTAACCACCAAACTGAATTGAGATCAGTTGTGATTCTGATAGCTTTTTAAAATTTATTTTGCTGTCGGTGGTAATGGGGATGCTTTGACTTCTGGCAACTACTTGGACAAGTCCCTGAAGTTTTCTTGGCAAGATTTCAGAAGTGGATTGCCATTGCCTCCTTCCCAGGGCTGAGAGAGAGTGACTGTCCCAAGGTCACGCAGATAACCTTGTGCCTAAGACAAAATTAGAAACCATGTGTCCCATGATGTCTAATTAATTAGTGGTGAAAGCATTATACTTTAATCAAATTGGCTTTCAAATTTTGAGGCCTAGTCATATCTCTGGCCCCTTTGCTGTTCCAGCTGTGGCTTCTGCTCCTTCTTCACGCTGCTGCTCCTGCTAACAGTAACAGAATAACAGAGTAACAGAGTTGGAAGGGATCTTGGATGTTGGAAGGGACCTTGGAGGTCTTCTAGTCCAACCCCCTGCTCAAGCAGGAGACCCTGTATCATTACAGACAATGGCTGTCCAGTCTCTTCTTAAAAGCTTCCAGTGATGGAGTACATACAACTTCTTCTTCTTTTTTAATACACATATATATATTTATTTTTACTATATAAAGAAAGAGCAACAGTTTCAATGTCTATATAAACAGTGTATTGTCTGGTTACAGTTAGTTTGAGCAATAGTCATCATCATCATCATCATCATCATCATCATCATCATGCCCTGTTTCCCCCAAAATAAGACATCCCCTAATAATAAGCCCAATCATGCTTTTGAGCTCATGCGCTAAAATAAGCCCCCTCCCCGAAAATAAGCCCTCCCTGAAAATATTTAAACATATGGCAGCTGGTCCCCACCATTTCCTCTGGTTAGGGTTAGGGAGACAGAGCTGGAAATCAGGTAAGATGGCAAGAGGAGCCCCATCTTGCTCCATGTGCCCCAAAATAATAAGACCTCCCCAAAAATAAGGGCAAGCGCTTATTTCGGGGTTCAAAAAAAATATAAGACAGGGTCTTATTTTCAGGGAAACACGGTGTTAATAGTGATCATATAATAACAGTATTTTCTCAACATAATATTAATGCTTAATTGTTAATACTAAATTGTATTGATAATAAACATATCATAATAAACCCTCGTGGTAAAATTAATCCTTCTCTTATAATTTTAAATGTTCTAACTTCTGTTTCTGTTATTTAACCACTGATAAAATGAATCCCATGCTCCAAAATATTCCATATCTTCCTTCTCTTTAATTTCAAGTGTTAATTTATCCATTTCTGCATGTTCTAGTATTTTTATTATTATCTTCTCATCTGTAGGGATCTTCACACCTTTCCAATGTTGTGGAAATGCAATTCTGGCCGCTGTTAACACATATAATATTAAATACATAGTTCCTTTATTATATTTTTCTGGTATGATACCCAACAGAAATATTTCTGGTTTTAAATCTATATCCTTTATCATTTTTCCTTTATCATTTTTTCTATCCAAGTATGTATTTTTGTCCAATATGTTTTTGCTTTTGGGCACGTTCACCACATGTGGTAGTAAGAGCCCGGAGTTTGAGTACACACAACTTCTGAAGATATGCTGTTCCATTGGTTGATTGTTCTTAACTGTCAGGAAATTTCTCCTTAGTTCTAGATCATTTCTCTCCTTAGACCAGGAGTATCAAACTCAGGTTGTCATGGTGGCGTCACGTGACGTATTGGGACTTTTTCCCCCTTCGCTAAACTGGGTGTGGACATGGCCAGCGCGTGACACATCCGGCCCATGGGCCAGGAGTTTGACAGCCCTCCTTAGACAATTTCCATCCATTGCTTCTTGTTTTGCCTTCTGGAACTTTGGAAAATAGGTTGACCCCCTCTTCTTTGTGGCAGCCCCTCAAATATTGAAACACTGTTATCATATCATCCCTAGTTCTTCTTTTGAATAGACTAGATACACTCAATTCCTGCAACCATTCTTCAAATGTTTTAGTCTCCAGCCCCTAATCATCTTCAGTCTTCAGAATCAAGTGCACTTGGAAAAAATCTCTTGCTTGATGCTGGTGGGCACATTTTGATTTGAGGAGATTCCTCATCTACTCAATAGCCTAACTAATAAAATTGTGATAAAATTGCCATCTAATTTATACTGTATTGATACATCTATAAACTTTTATCAAAATTCTATTAAAGATATAAAATGCTTCTTTTTATTTATTTATTTATCTATCTATCTATCTATCTATCTATTTATTTATTTATTTATTTATTTATTTATTTATTTATTTATTTATTTTGTATACCACCCTTCTCCCAAATGGGACTCAGGGCGGTGAACAGCCGAAATTAAGATACATAAATACAAAAGTTAAGATAATTTAAAAATGCATTAAATCGATCAGCCTCCCAATTTAAAACCCCGAATCCTATAAACTTTAAAATCCCAGTAAAAAGTTTATTTAGGCTAGGCCCGCTTGATAGAATAAAAATGTCTTCAGGGCCTTACGGAAGGTCCGGATGTCCGGGATCAGTCGTATTCCGGGAGATAGCTCATTCCACAGGGCGGGTGCCCCCACTGAGAAGGTTCTCCCCCTGGGGGCCACCAGCCGACATTGCTTGGCCAACGGCACCCTGAGGAGGCCCTCTCTGTGAGAGCGTATTGGCCAGTGGGAGGTTATCGGTAACAGCAGGTGGTCTTGTAGATACCCTGGCCCTAAGCCATGGAACGCTTTGAAGGTGAGAACCAATACCTTGAAGCACACCCGGAAGACCAACGGGAGCCAATGCAGCTCGCGCAGGAGAGGTGTTACATGGGAGCACCGCATCGCTCCCATAATCACCCGCGCGGCCGCACTCTGAACCAGTTGGAGCCTCCGGGTGCTCCTCAAGGGGAGCCCCGTGTAGAGAGCGTTACAGTAGTCCAGGCGGGATGTGATGAGGGCATGGGTGACCATGCATAAGGAGTCCTGATCCAGAAAGGGGCACAACTGGCGTATCAGGCGAACCTGATAAAAAGCCTCCCTGGCCACGGCCATCATATGCTCTTCTAAAGTCAGCCGTGAGTCCAGGAGGACACCCAAGTTGCGAGCCCCCTCTGTGGGGGCCAATGATTCGCCCCCAATAGCCAGTGATGGCACCAGCTGGCTATATCGGGACGCCGGTATCCACAGCCACTCAGTCTTGGAAGGGTTGAGTTGAAGCCTGAAGCCTTTCCTGTTTTAAAGCTGTAGTTGTTTTAAACGATAAAAGTTACTATTTTTGTTACTGCTGTGAATTTATTTATTTATTTATTGGTTCAATTTATATGCCACCCTTCTCCGGAGACTCAGGGCAGCTTACAATGCATTAAGCAATAGCCTTCATACTTTTGTATATACCTGCTTAGCAGGGCTTTCAGCACCCCATAAGCAGTGTTCTTTTTTATACAAAGTCAGTTTATTGCCCCCACAATCCGGGTCCTCATTTTACCTACCTCGAAAGGATGGAAGGCTGAGTCAACCTTGAGCCTGGTGAGATTCAAACTTGCAGTAATTGCAGGCAGCTGGTGCTACTTAACAGCACTTTACTCTGCTGCACCACCAAGGCTCAGTCAGAGTTGCTTAATAGATACACAACATTGCGGTCTGGCTAGTTCTTTAGGTCATTTTAGTTAGCCTTTGTAGCCATATAGGTAGGTATGTAGGAAGATGATATAGAGAGATGATAGATACACAGATAGGCAGATGTTTGATAGATGATTGATAGATGGATGACAGATGGACAGACAGCTAGAAATAGATAATGATAATACTGTAGGTGGAGTCAATAAATGATGTGTGTGAGAGGGAGAAAGAGAGAGAGGGAGAAAGAAAGAGGCAGAAGGAGAGGGAGAGAGATAAAGAGATGATATAGACAGAAGTCCATAAAATTGAGGCATTTTATTTTAAAATGCAGACCAATGAAATAGCAATCAAACACAGCCTAGGACAGTGATGGCTAACCTTTTTGCCATCGCGTACCAAAAGCAGGGGGAGCACGGTGGGGTCACACGCACACGTGCCCACATCCATAATTCTATGCGCCTCGCCCCCCCCCATGCTCCCCCCATTTTTGGCACGCGATGGCCCAGTAGGCCCGGTAGGCCTGTTTTTTGCTCTCCCCAGGCTTCAGAGCCTTTCTAGGAGCCTGGGGAGGGTGAAAACTGCCTTCCTCACCCCCCCAGAAGCCCTCCGGAGGCCAGAAACAGTGTGTTTCCTGACTTCTGGTGGGTCCAGAAGGCCCAAAAATCAGCTGGCCGGTGCACGCATGCATGCCGAAGCTGAGCTCGCGTGCCCACCGATATGGCTCCACGTGCCACCTGTGGCACCTGTGCCATAGGTTCGCCATGACGGGCCTAGGAAAATCCTAGTTTAATTTATTTCATCTAAAAATTGGTCCAAGGAAAATTTTCCATGCCTATAAAAAATTTTAGTCCTACAGCAACATTCTGCTCCTTCATATATTTGTATCAAATTTAAATAAACGATTCTCAAGAAAGACTATATTCTTCTGAAGCATAGTCTCAAAACGTGTGGGCTGGTGGTGGTTGCATGTGTGTGCCTGTGCAGAAATGCCATTTCAAATAGGGCATTTCATAAATCCATTGAAGTTATAAAAATAGGGAAAAAGATGTTGCGGAAGAATACGTATCAATAGGAAAGCTATTATAGTTATCCAGGCCAATTCGTATATTACAAATTTCATTATAGCCAATTCTATTATAAAATCCATTCACTCGGTATAGCCAATAATTGGAAAATGAAAAGCCAACTGGATTTAATAATTCATTCAGTGGGGCCCTTAAGATACATGCGTTTGCCTCAATGTAATATAGCAATTATGGAAGAGATACAATAAGCGACCATTTTAAATCTCTGTGCCTAAGGAGTTTTCTCAAAGATGTTATTTTTAGGCTCTGTGCATTCGATACACCCTCATATGAAAATAAAATAATTTGCTAATGACTCAGAGGTGAACCTCTCTTAAAGGGAACCTTTCATTTATCCAAGTCACTATGCTTATATAGAGTATTTCAGCATTCTGCTAAATTAAGAAACAGATGGCCCATCAAAAAGAGGTTAAGAAACTCACTTTGGTCATTTTGCATCAGGGTAAAAGACTTAAAGGTAAATATGGGTTAAATAAGGGATGCAGTGGCTCAGTGGCTAAGACGCTGAGCTTGTCGATCAGAAGTTTTGCAGTTCAGCAGTTTGAATCCCTACAGCTGCGTAATGGAGTGAGCTCCCGTTACTTGTCCCAGCTTCTGCCAACCTAGCAGTTTGAAAGCACGTAAAAAATGCAAGTAGAAAAACAGGGACCACTTTGGTGGGAAGGTAACAGCATTCCATGCGCCTTTGGCATTTAGTCATGCCGGCCACATGACCACAGAGACGTCTTCAGACAGTGCTGGCTCTTCGCCTTAGAAACAGAGATGAGCACCGCCCCCTAGAGTCAGGAACGACTAGCACACATGTGCGGGGGAACCTTTACCTTTATGGGTTAAGAAAGCAAGATTTTTGCACCATTATAAACATTTTAAAACTGAGCAATGGATTTAGCTTAAATTCTGGATTATAAATTCTTCTTTTGCCAGAAATTTAGCAAGCCATTAATGGCAGATCTGGAGAAGTCTGCAGAGATGCTCCATCAGTGTACTTGCTTCTCTGATCAGAGAGAGCCATTAAAAGTTCCCTTTTAAGAAATCTTTTTTTTTTCCTGCAAATGCAGTCAAACAATTTTTTTCTCATCCTTCCCTGCACCAAGAAGGGATGAGTTTCATTTCCACCACTGCCAACTTCCTTGCTTTGTGTATTGTGTATTCTTTTAAAAAAAAAACCAAGAAAACTAAAAGCTATGCTATGGATTAGAAAGCCTTTGAAAGGAAGCATGCAGGCAGCAGAAAGTTATATATGCTTATATATGCTTTATTTAATATTTAACGTGGAACTGAAATTATTGGTGCAAATGCTAATGCCCAAGGAATAATAATAACGAGAAGAAAGTCATAAACAGTGGGAATATTAAAAACGGATAAGGATGTAGGTATAGATAATAGTGAAGGGACGCAATGGCTCAGTGGCTAAGATGCTGACCTTGTCGATCAAAAGATTGGCAGTTCAGTGGTTCGAATCCCTAGTGCCGCGTAATGGGGCAAGCTCCCGTTATTTGTCCCAGCTTCTGCCAACCTAGCAGTTCGAAAGCCCGTAAAAAATGCCAGTAGAAAAAATAGGGACCATCTTTGATGGGAAGGTAACAGCATTCCGTGCACCTTTGGCGTTTAGTCATGCCAGCCACATGATCTCAGAGATGTCTTTGAACAGTGCTGGCTCTTCGGCTTTGAAACGGAAATGAGCATTGCCCCCTAGAGTCAGGAATGACTAGCACATATGTGCGAGGGGAACCTTTATCTTTATCTTATAGATAATAGCATTTGTTCTTGAACAGTTTCTAAGAAATTTCTGTATATGAGAAACTTTAATATTATTTGCCTGTTTGGAAAAAAAATCCACAGGATTAAAGTGAATTAGCTGGAATAGTTGAATGGTTTTGCATGTACAGTATGTGAAATTGAGTCCTGCTTGTGGAATGAAATAAAAGCAGCTTTGCTTGCTTGCTTGCTTGCTTGATTATGTGCCAAGAAGTTGTTTTTGACTCCTAGTGACCACATAGATTGATTTTCTTGATTGAATGACCTGGTCATTGAAGTCTTCCAACAATGCACTCATTGCCTCTGTAACTGAGTCCCTCCATCTTACTGCTGGTTCTCCTCCTCTTCCTTTTCCTTCTGTTTTCTATCATTAAAGCCTTCACATAATGTGTCTAAAGTAAGATAATTCAAGACTGGTAATTTGTACCTCTAGAAAGAACTCTGGATTGATTTATTCCATGATCCATTTGTTTGTTTTCCTGGCTGTCCATTGTAGTCTCAGGAGTTTTCTCCAATACCAAGAAAAGGTCAAAAGCATCAATACTCTTTCGATGCTGTTCCTTTAAAGCTTTTGCCTCCACAGACTATCATAAAGGGATACCATGATTTGCACAATTCTGATGTTTGTAGGTATCAAAGCAGTGCATGATGGAAATAAATAATGCAGCAGAAGAGATGAAATGCTTAGCAAATGGTTCAACACTGAACAGAGAGAAAGGCAATAACGTGTGTTGCATTCTGTTGCTTAATTATGAATAAATATATAGGGAGCATTTGTAGTGACATTTGTATGTGTCAATCACTAGAATAGAATAAAATAACAGAGTTGGAAGGGACCTTGGAGGTCTTCTAGTCCAACCCCCTTAGGCAGGAAACCTCCACCACTTCAGACAAATGGCTATCCAACATCTTCTTAAAAACTTCCAGTGTTGGAACATTCACAACTTCTGCAGGCAAGTTCTTCCACTGATTAATTGTTCTAACTGTCAGGAAATTTCTCCTTAGTTCTAAGTTGCTTCTCTCCTTGATTAGTTTCCACCCATTGCTTCTTGTCCTACCCTCAGGTGCTTTGGAGAATAGCCTGACTCCCTCTTCTTTGTGGCAGCCCCTGAGATATTGGAATACTGCCATTATGTCTCCCCTAGTCCTTCTCTTCATTAAACTAGACATACCCAATTCCTGCAACCATTCTTCATATGTTTTAGCCTCCAATCCCCTAATCATCCTGGTTGCTCTTCTCTGCACTCTTTCTACAGTCTTCACATCTTTTTTACATCATGGTGACCAAAACTGGATGCAGTGTTCCAGGTGTGGCCTTGCCAAGTGGTATTAAATATATGTATACTTTTATATGGAAATAATGGCATGAACTCTTAATGATTTATAAAAATAAATGTACTGAAGCTCAAAGTAGTTGTGTTTGACAGGAAAAATTGAGTGAATAATTATGTCTGAATTATGAAGAATTAGAACAAGTAAAGGACTTTTTGTACCTTGGTAGAATGTTTCCTAAAGGATAAGAGGTGGAAATGCCAAAGAAAGATAGGCAATACGAGGTTTGCTGTAAGGAATGAATGTTTGTCAAAAGAAGTGGCTTTGTACAAGATGTATTTCTGCCCAGTTTGTAGAAATGAGAGTTGGTGAATCTAGAGATACGTGTACATTGAAGGCCATGAGAATTTAGGAAGTGTGCAAAGTATAAACAAGTAAAAAAAAATTAAAAGTGTATAGTCTGGACTGAATATGTCCTGAATATATAAGTTAAGGATGTTAAAGTGATTTAGTCATGCAAAGGAATGTAATTTGAAAAGATCAGATTACAAAGGAGAAAACCGACTCATGTCTGAATGGACTTGATGTGATTGTTAAGCTTGCATAAACTTGGCAATAACTAAACCTAGTATGTCTGAACCATAGATGTTTGTATGGCCACTTGAGGGCAGCAATCAACTTTCCTGTAATTCTCTGCTGCCACCTAGTGGTCATGAGAATCTTTACAGCATATGTAGATTAGTAAACCTAGATTATTAGAACATGATTGTTCTGCCAAAATCTGTTTCTCATTCAGATAGTGTTGGACAAGGCTAAGGGAATGATCAGGTGATGTCACCCAGAATGAGCTGAATCAAATCATATACGGTAGATGTTGACCACTTGGGCAAAAGTTTTCTTCTGCAAAAAACATATGAAGAACGGTTGCAGGAACTGGGTATGTCTAGTTTAATGAAAAGAAGGACTAGGGGGGAGACATGATAACAGTGTTCCAATATCTCAGGGGCTGCCACAAAGAAGAGGGAGTCAAGCTATTCTCCAAAGCACCTGAGGGCAGGACAAGAAGTAATGGATGGAAACTAATCAAGGAGAGAAGCAACTTAGAACTAAGGAGAAATTTCCTGACAGTTAGAACAATTAATCAGTGGAATAACTTGCCTCCAGAAGTTGTGAATGCTGCAACACTGGAAATTTTTAAGAAGATGTTGGATATCCATTTGTCTGAAGTGGTGTAGGGTTTCCTGCCTAAGCAGGGGGTTGGACTAGAAGACCTCCAAGGTCCCTTCCAACTCTGTTATTCTATTCTATTCTAAAACACATTCCCTTATCTAAATATGAATGGCTATACTCAAAAGCCCATCTCCCTGATTTATCTTCAGTAATGCCAAAAGACAGATTTAATCAAATCCCAAAATCTCAAAGGCGATAACCATTTGTGACTGGATAATAGAATCTATACAGCATGGGGTATTTTAATATATTGTGAATTTTATTCTGGCTTGAGACCAAGGCTGCTTTGACCTTTAATAAAAAAAAAATCCTTGTTTTTATGATGGATTTTACATAACTTATCTTCTAACAGATAGAAGCCCTAAGGCTACCAGTAAAGTCACAAAAATTTTGCATGCTAGGAATAAAAGTATAATAAGCTTACTCTTCTGCCAGAGAAATAATTAATACATACAAACAAAGAGAATATATTTGAAATTGGGTGTATGTAAGTAAGTGATCATAGTATTTGTTGACTGCGTGTAATGGTTGTTTATTTAAATTCTAATCTATAATAACATTTAAAAATAATTATTTTATTGTTATAAATGAAGACAATAAAAATTAATATAAATTGCAAAATATACAAACAGAAAAAATACAAAAGGAATAAAAAGGGATGCTAAATAGAAGAAGAAGGAAAAGAGGAATGAGAAAGGAAAAAAAACCCAGTAGCTTCCTGTTTCAGCCCATCAGGTAAAAAAAATTTAAAACTTACCACCATCACTAAATAAAACATAATCTTTCTTCTCCCCATAACTTATAAGGAAAACAAAGCCCAAATGCATCAATCAATCAATCAATCAATCAATCAATCTTTGTCAGCAAAAGTCCATTAAGGGCAATTAGATATAATTGTTTTCATCTTTTAACCCCAGTTGAATAAGCCAATTTTATAAACCTTCTCTGATTTTGTTAAAATTATTCTTTAACCTCTTCAAAAAAAAAAAAAAGTCCCAGAAGTAGTTTGCTATTCATCTGTGTTTCAAAGTGAAAATCCTTGGGAACTTTAGCCAATTTTCTTTCTTTCTTTCTTTCTTAATAAAAATTTATTCTTTTGTTTGTCACTTCTAAAAAAGTCTTTCCAAATCTTAGATGAGCTCTTTCAAATATCCAGAAGGAAAAAATAATAATATCCAAATCAGTTTTATGGTTTAATATCTATTTATATCCTTAAGGGAACCATCCATCAAATCCACCCTGTTCTATCAGGCCATGTGAGCCAGTAGGGCCAGTGGCGGGAGGCTCCGCCCACCTGCCGGGACGTCATCATCTCCCATTTTTTGTCCTCTGCGCATGCACAGAAGGCTCTGCACATGCGCACTCACATTTCCAATCCGGTAGCGAAGGTAAGTACATTTTACCCCTGATTTAAATCCTTCTTATATTAATTTCATAGACATCTATTGCAGCTTGTTCTTGTTTTATGACTTCATTAGAACCTGTTCTGTCAATTTTATCAAGCATTTGATCCATTCTGTCCACTTGACTGAAAAGTATTCAAAGGTTTTGCATTAAGGATTTCTACTCAATTTTCAATATACCCTGGCTCTAATTTCCAGCCTCCTATTTCTCCTTATCAGAAAAAAAAAATCCACCAAAACACAAAAGCAATCTCCATTTTCCCAGGAGAAAATATCATCTAAATAATTCAAAACTACAATTTCAAATCCCTTTAGGGTTTAATCTGCTATTAACTTTCCAAAATCCATGTAAAGGTATAGGAAGTGTGTTCCCCTTGCACGTATGTGCTAGTCGTTCCTGACTCTAGGGGGCGGTGCTCATCTCCGTTTCAAAGCCGAAGAGCCAGCGCTGTCCGAAGATGTCTCTGTGGTCATGTGACTGGCATGACTAAATGCCAAAGGCGCATGGAATGCTGTTACCTTCCCACCAAAGATGGTCCCTATTTTGCTCCTTGCATTTTTTACGTGCTTTCAAACTACTAGGTTGGCAGAAGCTGGGACAAATAACAGGAGCTTACCCTGTTACGTGGCACTAGGGATTCGAACCACTGAACTGCCGACCATTCAATTGACAAGCTCAGCATCCTAGCCACTGAGCCACCGTGTCCCAATTAGAATCCATATACTAAGCACTATTTTGCTACATAATCCAAAAAAATCCATATATTTTGAAAACTTTTAAAACAATTTTACACCATCATTTTTAAGGCGGTGGCAACTCAGCCAATGATTACAGTAAAAACCTTGCCAGTCTGAAATGCCTTAATCTCTCCAGTAGGCAAAATTAACAAAAGATGCGAAAAAGTGTTGTGAGATATGAGTTATATAATAATAATAATAATAATAATAATAATAATAATAATAATAATAATTATTATTATTATTATTATTATTATTATTATTATTATTATTATTATTTTATTTCTATACCGCCCTTCTCCCGAAGGACTCAGGGCGGTGTACAGCCTATTAAAAGCACAAAGACAAACATCAATTAAAAATAATTAAAATTATTAAATAATTTCAGCTCAGATTTAAAACTCCAAAAAATTAAAATCCCAATTTAAAATCATTACATTGATAGCCTGGCCTGGCGGAACAACAGGGTCTTGAGGGCACAGTGAAATACACAGAGGTCGGAGATCTTCTGCATTTCCGGGGGCAGTTCATTCCACAGGGCAGGGGCTCCCACAGAGAAGGCCCTCCCCCTGGGTGTCGCCAGCTGACATAACTTGGCCGATGGCACCCTGAGGAGATCCTCTCTGTGAGAGCAGACTGGCTGGTGGGAGGCTATTGGTGGCAGAAGTCGGTCTCGAAGGTGATGTGATGTGATGATAGAATAGTGATGAGTGATATGCCCCCAACACAAATGACATCGATCTGGCCATGTCCCCCTTGCCCCCCACAAGGTCAAACACAACCCTGATGTGGCCCTCAAATGAAATTGAGTTTGACACTCCTGTTTTAGATGATATTTTGTATTACTCCTCCATTTTTTCTTCACCACAACTTATCAAGCCACCTGGCTGAATGAAAGACTGATGTAAAGTCACTGAGTGTACTTCTGTGGCTGAGGATGATTTTATGTTGAGGCTCCTTGGTCCAAGTCCAACCTTACCACAAAACTAGGCTGGCTTTCTTTTTTAAAAAAAGATGGTTCCAGAAGAACATGAAAACACATCAGTTCATTGTTAGAAGCGTCTCCAGCTTGTCAAGTTAAACAAATGAAAATCCTATGTGAACATAAAAAGCACTCGCAAATCTTTAGGGTTTTCAATCAAATAAAAAGCAAATGTTAAGGAGTATAAAGTGCAACACAATTGCATTCTTCAAAGATCTGAAGGGCTGTCATGCAGAAAATTGAGCAAAGTTGTTTTGTGTCGCTCCAGAGCACACAACTGGAATCAGTAGGTGGAAATTGCAAGGAAGCAAGTTTCAGTTTATGAGAATTTCTCTATTGCAAAAAGGGTTCGACATGGAGACAGGTCCAGCAGACATATTAAAATAGAGGCTGTTGGACAGCCACTTTTGAGTGATATTGCAGCACTGATCACCTCTGCACTCCTATTCTAAGGTCTCTTCCAATTCCATTTCTATATGAGGAAAAATGCCAATAATCTTCTTCTTGTTTTTTTAAATGAAACAAAACAAATCACAGTACTTCATTCTTAACCGCTAAAACATTTGCATTTTGGGGGGGGTTGGTTTTCAGAAATGGTTTGAAATATAGGTGTCTTTCCTGAGTGACCAAGAAAGAAATCATGAAGACCATCAAATATTGTCTCTCCTGAATTCCTGCCGATTTTCCCTTTCATGTAAATCTAAGTCCTTCTAGAAGACATCTAAGGTCTCTTCCAATTCTAGTCTTCTATGTGCTAGGTCTGAAAATTTCAGCTTTTGTCACACAATTATATTTATATAATCCAATACTTTCTTCCAAATCTAATAAGGGGAGACAATTGTAAAAACATATTTTAAAGAACTATTATCCTTGTTTACATCTCCAACAAAATGGTATTTTTGACAGTGAGAATAGAATAGAATAGAATAGAATAGAATAGAATAGAATAGAATAGAATAGAATAGAATAGAATAGAATATTGGCCAAGTATGATTGGGCACACAAATAATTTGTCTTGGTTCCTACGCTCTCGGTATACATAAAAGAAAAGATACATTTCGTCAAGAATCATAAGCTACAACACTTTTTATTTATTTTATTTTCTATATAAACATAATAGAGTCCAATACATTTAAAACTTTTTATTGTACAAGTCATAATTTGAGGTCCATCACACATTTTAAAGAATGTTATTTAAATTATCATAATATAAAATACAACTGAAAATAAAGATAGGAAAATCAGAAAGGGAAAGAAAGGGGGACGAAAGGTGTGCATACAGATGGAATGGGGGGGGGAAGCATTGACTTCTCTCAATTTTTTACATTATCAACTTAATAAATACTAGCAATGTCTATAACAACAGACTGTATTAATCTGCAAAACTCAATGTCAAGAGTTCATTTTTTTCACCTTGGACCTTTTTTCCAGTCCATTGGCACTCTTGCTATAGAAGTTAAAATACTCTCACATTATCTAGGCCCGTGATGGCGAACCTATGGCACGCGTGCCAGAGGTGGCATGCAGAACCCTCTCTGTGGGCACATGTGCTGTCGCCAGCTGCTCTTCTGGTTTTGGGTGCACAAATGCATGCTAGCCAATTGGTGTTCGCGGGTGCTGGAGCACCAAAAAACAGCCTGAAAACCAGCCAAAAAACAGGCCATTTTTCAGGCTGTTTTACGGGCCTTTTCCAAGCTGTTTTTTAGGGCCATTTTTTTGGGCTGTTTTCCAGCTGTTTTCCAGGTTGTTTTTGGCTCAAAAAATGGTCTGAAAAATGGCCAAAAAAACAAGCATGCGTGCACCGGCCAGCTGGTTTTCAGATTTCCGAAAATGCACATACATTTGAGTTTGGGCACTCGGTGCCAAAAAGGTTCGCCATCACTGGTCTAGTCAATATACTGGTACATATAGTCCTAAATGTACAAGTACGACTACATGAAATGATGTCAAGGAAGTTCACTGTGAAGTTTGACTTAAGGGAAATACAGTGATTTTATTGTATGGACCTTGTGCAATGAGAGAAACTCATACGTGTCTATCATTCTCCACTCAAAAAATGTATAACCGAATAGATATATTTGAGAAATTCCTTCAAAAACCATGTAAACTGGAGAAAAAGGGTCAAGGGCAGCCTTGTCTTGTCCTCTATTAATAATTAATATATCAATTATTATTATTTATTAATATCAGTTAATTAATAATAAATTAATATTTTTGTGACAAATGTTGATCTACTAGTATATATATGCTCTCAATCATGTAAGAAGGTTTGTGCCACAGTTCATCATCTTCAAGGCTGAAAATCTACAAGTCCATTCTAAATTATCAAAGGCTTTCCCTATATCTAGAAAAAAAATAACCCCTTGCTTTTCTGATTTATATTATGAACAGTATTCAAAATATATTTAGTGTTATCTCTTGGGATTAGTCCAATCTGATCAGGATGTATTAATGCAGTAAAAAAGCTGTTTAATCTCTGTGCAAATGATGCTATTAAAAAAGCTTGCCATCTATATTCAATTTTAAAAAAGGATCATAGCCCTGTTTATAAATCAAAGAAATAAAACTTGTCAAGACAGAGGGACTACTTGATATTGTTGTATGTCACTCATCGCTTGTGATAATAGTCTAATTCATTTAATATCAAAATTATATTGCAGAAAAAGCAGCTGGCCTTTAGTTTCCATTTTTGCACTGCCTCTTTTGGTTCATCTTTTGAAATTGATTTGTTAAGGGCTTCCTTTTGTTAATCTGTAAATTGTGTAAACTATATTGTATGCAAATTCCGTTTGATCTTTAATGTCTGTTTACTATATAATTGAGAGTAATCTTTAACAAATTAATCCCTTATGTCCTCTACTATTCAAAGTATTCCTGTTTCTGTTCAAACATAATTATTTTCTCTTGTTCCTTTCAGAGTTGGTAAGCCAAAAGCATGTCTGGTTTAGTACCAATATTTATTGCAAGCAAAATTCTTGATCTTCAAAGTTTCACATTTCCATTCTATAAATCCAGTTGATTATGAATCAGTTAAATCTTTTGTTCTACATCAAAGACTGGGTTCTTTTTAGGTTTTAATTCTAGTTGCTTCAATTTATCGATATTCCTTTTGTCTTCATAAGGGCTTTCTTTCTCTTGAACAGACTTCTCATAAATGTTTTGCTTGAACCCCATACTTTGGCTAAGGGAGCATCAGGAGCTGAGATGATCCTGATGTGGGCCAGATTATAATTCTTCAAAACAATGGTGAAGACCAATGGAGCCAAAGCTAGGAATTCTAAAGTCCTGTTAATTTCAATAGTAGATAAGCACGTACTAAAAACTTCCAATGAATTGGCATTTCAGCTGGGTTAGATTGATGGTGTGCAAAAATAGTGGTAAGGTAAACAGATTCATTTTTATTATGTTCAAGTATTTATTTTCTTGGTATTGTAAATTTTAATACACAGGTATATGTCACCTTTCAGGAGCGTGGTAGACATACATATGTGAATGTAAGTATGAAGAAGGGAAGGGGAACAAAAAGAAATATGACCATCAAAGCATCTTTTCTTTGGGTTTTGATTGCCAGTACATCACTTTTATAGCTGCCTATAAATCCTAGTCTGAAAAGAAGCTGAATAATGTTTTATCTGCTCCATTCTATTGATGTACAGCTTTAAAAAAATAGGCAGAGTTGATGTAAATACAAGATGATGAATACATGCCACTCACGTTTGTGCTGGCACTGTCCAAAATACTAAACAGGATATCTATTCCTATTCAATGCTGGACTTGTTCCCACTCCATTTGCGTCTTTGTAAGAGCATCAGGTATATAGTCTTCCTGGCCAAACCAAATGATGATGACCCCACTGGCTGAGAAGAGATGCTGCCTTAGTTGAGATGGACCATCGATGTATTTGAAATTTGGAATTTGCAAATGGTTGATGAGAACTAAGCTACCCCATTTCCTTGTGGAATCTCACCTCCCCAGAAATTCTGTCTATCCAATGTATCAAAAGTCTGTCTATCCACTGGAGATACCAGGTTTTCCACAGTTTTGGTGGCTTAATAGCCTACAAAATAGATAGTGAATGTATATGAATTCCAGCAATTATATTTTTTGATGAAGGCAATGGATGAGCTCTAGGAGAACTCTAAAATGATTGCTTTGGTTCCACTCACTAAAAAAAAAAATCAACAACTGTAAGAGAACCTCTTCACATGGCCTTGCTGGACATTAACTGCAGTACCAAATATTGGGACCTTGGTATTCTCTAGTATATTGATTGTAATATGATAGTTTATTCTTCTAGGCCAAGGGTGTCAAACTCAAGGGTTTGGTTGAATCCAGCCCACGGCACTGTCCCAATGCGAAGAGAAAGATCTGTCCAACGTAGCTTCGGTCCTGCCTACCAAGTGTGAAGAGGAAAAATGGCAGCAGTTTGGGGAGTGGCGTCAAGCTGGCCACGCCCACCCGGTTGGCTACATCCACCCAGTCAGCCACACCTGGCCAGCCCCCCCCAAGGTCAACCACAGCCCTGATACGGCCCTCAATGAAATTGAGTTTGACACCCCTGTTGTAGGCAAACATAAGAACACAGCAAATGATTGAAACTGCAGCCCATTCAGAGATGATTTCAACACTGTACAGAGAATTGCCTTAGGAAAGAGTAACACAAACATCACTGGGCATGTGTTGATGGCTTGTTGCATATAAATAATGTTAAGCTGGCATATGTAAAATACAATTTGACTGATATCATCACGGATTCATCTCGTATCTTATTATAAGAACAACATTTTGGGATAACTGCAGCCAAAGAAAAAATAGTAAGTCAATGACTAAAGAAGAGCCTTGGCACAGAGATTACGTGAGAAGAAAATTGAAGCACTTACTCCCAAAGAATAAGAAAGAAGCTGAGGACATGACAAATGGACTTTATCAGAAGTGCATTGAGGCAGAGAGACACAGTTTCTGGGACCTCATCTGGAAACATGGACCTTAGAAGAATTGGTGAAGTGATGGACATGACCAGAATTTTGGATGGCACCTGAGGAAGCCAATGGGGGTATCTGGAGAAACACTGATTTGAAAACTAAGATTTGGCCCTGTTCTCTTAGAGCTTTGTTTTGACTTCAAATTTCTACATATATTAGTACAATTTTGGGGAGAAATACTTTAGTTTTCAAAATATGCTGTTAAAACAACAATTTTGTCATCTCATAAAGACCTTTAGCTCCACTGGGTCAGGGGAAGTCAGGATAATTTTATATAATTGGAAAGAAAAGTATTGTTTGATATTAAGGAATGGATCCAAGATATGCATTCATTATCCATTTTCAAAAAGTCTCTGTGTTTTAAGCTTGATGTTTAATTTATAGTTATTATATGAATTTTTCTGTTGATTAGGTTTTGTTTATTTTAATTCCTATAATATAGTTGCTGTTGTTGTTGTTGTTGTTATTATTATTATTATTATTATTATTATTATTATTATTTACTTTATTCATTAAACATGAAACTCAGTCAGCTGAACATTCAAAAATGCACCACAAATATCATTGACTGGTACTAATGGTTGATACGGGTTGCTGCCAGTGTCCTAGGCAGTGGTGGGATTCAGCCAGTTCGCACCACTTCGGGAGAACCGGTTGTTAACTTTCCGAGCAGTTTGGCAAACTGGTTGTTGGAAGAAAACATTAGGGCAGGGAACCGGTTGTTAAATTACTTGAATCCCACCACTGGTCCTAGGTATCAATCAAGTATCTTCTTAAGATGTACCATGTTGTTGTTGTTGTTGTTGTTATCATCATCATCATCAATTCTAATTGTTATTATTGTTACAGATGTTCACTCCAATAGATTCTGAGTGGCTCACAAAATTTAAAAAAGCATTAAAATATATATCTAAAAAATAAAAAAGAACATTAAAAATATAAAACAACATAGCCAGCCAGGCCTAAAACACCCATAACAATTGCAAATAAAACATGCCAGATATTCCACAGATACATTAATGCAAAACCTAGGACCAGAATCATGTCTTAAGGACTTTCTGGGACCCCAGGAGGGTGTCATCCTTATCTCTGTGGGGATGCTGTTCCAGAAAGTGGGGCCACCACACAGAAGGCAAGCTTTCTTGGTCTTGCAAACTGTTGTTATTGTTGCTGTTGTTGTTTCTTTACTGTATTGCCTGCTCTTGAAACTGACAGATATACTGTAGATTTCCATAGGAACAAGAATCCAGCAATATCGGAACTCCTGCTTTCATAGACATCTCTGTATAGCAATAGCAATAGCACTTAGTTATATATCACTTTACAGTGCTTTACAGCCCTCTCTAAGTGGTTTACAGAGTCAGCCTACTGCTCCCAACAATCTGCGTCATTTTTACCCACCTCGGAAGGATGGAAGGCTGAGTCTGGTGAGATTTGAACTGCCAAATTGCAGGCAGCTGGCAGTCAGCAGAAGCAGCTGCAGTACTGCACTCTAACCACTATTCATATATGGCTCATATATGGCTGCATACATGTGGCTCTTACCTGTACAAAGGGGGGCACGACGATTCATTGCTAGGCCTTGCACTTGGCGCGAAGTCAAATCTGCCTGGTTCTGTCCTTGGATGGGGATTATGCATCCCCATCCAATGAGGATTCTGAAGCTTTGTTGGGGATTGTACCTTGCATTTCTATACCTGAAGGGCAGCAGGTTATAGGACGTAAATCTAAGTAGATAGGGTAGGAATAACTGAACAATTTTATCTAAAAAAAAATATTTTCAAATTCTAGTGATTCCATTACCTTAAGTGTGGCCACAATTTGTCATGTAAGTTCAAGCCCCGGTCCGAGACTTGCAATACCTGGGAGGGGATGCAGTGGGAGCAACGGGAGCAATGAGTGAGGTGGTGGCGCGGCGGCAGCGGCCCAACTTCTGGCAGCGCCAAACAGCTGAGGTGTTCCCTGCCGGACCCGTGCTGTCCAGCTGATCAGTCCCAGCAACTTTCCACAGCAACTACGCGCCACCTGGAGGATGGTTCCAGGCGGTGAGGAGGACCGTTGCAGTGGATGGGCGTCAGCCCAGGCAACTACTGCAGCAGTCGAACATGTGCAGCCCTGACAATGCTGGCTGCCAGATGGTGGTTTCCATTGGGCATAGTCAGCTAGATGGCCAAGGGGTGGAGTCCAGGGACATTAAAGGGTGCTAGGAGGCGGACGCTCCCAGCACTGACTTTGCAAGGGACATGTTTCCTACTCATCACATTCTGAGTCTCTGGTCTGTTTGTGGGGAATAAAGCTGAGTTTTGCCACATGTCTTGGCTCCCTTTGTTCCTAACCAGGTTTGGCCTAGACTGTCTGAGAGTAAGTTATAAGATGCACAGCAGTCTAACTGACCTGTTTATCTAATTGGATAATCAATATTACCTACATGTATGAAATATGTTTTATGGGCTGGACATTGACTGAAGTAATTTTTTTTTTTGCCTTTGATTTGGGTAGAAATACCCACCAGGGTGGTATGAAACGATTTTTTTCTCTTTTGCATTAGTTTGGAAGTCGACCTATGGTATAGCAACTGTCAAGAGAACTTTTTAATTCCATTAATTCAATCTTACAGTCTGTCAAACTTCTTACAACAGTATTTATCGGACTGAGGTGATTCCGAGAATAAAACTATAATTACTCAAATTATTGTGGCCATTTTGCTCTTGTTCTCTTCATTTTTATAGACCATTGTTGTGTGGCTAAAGGCAATAATTGAAGGGAATTATATTAATCAGGATTCATTGTGCAAGTTCTGCCCTCCCTCACCCTCTAGCATCTGCTTTTGCCATACTGCCTTCAGTATATGTGGTTGACAAGAAAAATATCATTGGAACGTCACAGCCAAGGGGCAGAGGTTAAACGTCTTAAGTTGTTGCCATGTGCAAAATAGGAAATGGGAGCATAGGTGTGTACACTGTCTTGAGCTGACAAAAAAATAAAAATAAAAAAAATAAAGGCAGGAGAAACAGAAATAAATAAATAAAAACTTAATAGATACTGAGATAATCATCTTATGAAACTTGACAAATCTAAATTTGATTTGAATTATTCTCTCATCTTTTTCTTCTTTTTTCTTTTGTAGTTGGTTGATTGGTATTGTTTGGTCTTGGCAAAAACTAATCTAGCAGCATTGCTGTAGAGCAGGGGTGTCAAACTCAAGGCCCATGGGCCAGATCTGGGCCGTGGGTTGCTTAGATGTGGCCTATGGGGCCTCCCTGGAAACAGCAATGAACCAGCCCATGATGCCTCTGTCAGTGAAAACAGAGCTCGGAAGGGCCATGGGCAGCCTTCCTGAGCTCCTTTTTCGCTGGCAGAGGGTTGCAGGAATTGCAGCCCAAAATGGAGCTCAGGGGCCCATTTTCGCTGGCAGGGGGTTGCCGGAAGCAATTCTAAAGCATATTTAAGTAAACATAAATTCAAAGTTTCGCTCCTGCCTAGCTATATAGATGGATAAATGAATAGCCTAAATGAATAACTTCAAGAAGATGAAATGCTGCTTCTGGAAACACTCAGAAAACGATTTCTTGCTACCTTGGTGGGATTTGTGAGTATACTGAAAAGCATCGTTTCAACACACATGACCAAATATAAATCATGGCAACTCATGCTTTCTCTATATGCTCTGCTCTGCCTTGATTTCAGGTATTAGGATGGAATTACAGTAAATTATTTTTAAAATAATGCCTTTAACAGTTGTCAGGAAGAAGACATTCCAGATGAGCTTACATGTGGTAATATCCTTCTTGAAGTGCAGATGGATATTAAAGTATGGGCACAGAGGTGGTATTCATCAGGTTCTGACCAATTCTGGAGAACCGGTAGCGGAAATTTTGAGTAGTTCAGAGAACCGGTAAATACCACCTCTGACTGGCCCCACCCCCATCTATTCTCTGCCTCCCAAGTCCCAGCTATTTTTGGGAGGAAATGGGGATTATGCAGTAACCTTCCCCTGGAGTGGGGAGGGAATGGAAATTTTACAGTATCCTTCCCCTGTCACACCCACCAAGCCACGCCCATCAAGCCATGCTATGTCCACCAAGCCACGCCTACAGAACCGGTAGTAAAAAAATTTGAATCCCACTACTGTACAGGCACCTAGCTGCAATTTAGCTTTGAAAGCTTAATTTTAGTCTAATCAGTAGCCAAAATTACCACACCGAGTTACTATTGTGGAAAAAGATGGAGATGAGAATGCTATGTCTGTTGATCTTGAGCACTTAGAGGAAAATCAGATCATACATTTATTGAATAATATTTATAATATGAAATTTGCTAGTCTGGTTGCTAGTAGTTGTTTCCTCTCCTGGAATGGTTCCAGCAAATTGATATCTCAAGATATTTTAGAAGGGAAAATGCTGGCAGAGAGCTAAAATGGAAACCATTGACTTTTAACACGGCTCCCAGAAGCCCATGTTAAAAATAATAAAAAAATCCAATTGCCAGTGTTTCTAGCTACTTAAGTTGCTGAGAAAATTGGCCTCTGGGGAGCCCACCTTCAGCTCAACAGCTGGCAATCAGATGTTAAATTGCAGTAGATTAGTGTATTATTAAATGCCGGATCATCAAATTTTGCAAAGTTCAGACTAGCTCCTGTGAATATGTGCAAACATCTATTACCTCCCAAGACCGACAGTCACATACTTGGTCCATTCACCCTTCCCTATGTTTGACTGAAATATCAACTGCCACAATTTTAATGTTATGTTTTAACAATTATTCCAACATTTGAGATTCTTAGAGTCTTTGGCATATTTATCCTCGTATTGCTAATTTGCTACCCTTTAGCTTGAATACCCCTTCCTCTTTGGGGATTTATTTTATTTTTGAGCACTAAATATTAGACCTATAGAATATTGATAGCGTTGTATTATTTATTTCTGCAGGTTTAAATTCATGGTGCTCGTGGGGGATACTTCTTGCTGTGTTTTGTTTGTCTGCATTATCTTTTTCTGGTCATAACTTCATTGGCACAACAACAAAATTTCAACCATGCATCAAAACAAGAGCTGTAGGTTTTATAGGGCATGGAAACCAACATATTCAGATGTGTGTCTTGTGTTTGTTTACAGCTTAGCCTCTAACGTTCTTATACTTGTTCTTCTATCTCCCTGAGGGCTGGGCAATGCTCATGGAAATCAGAGGTCAGGTTATCTCACTGTCCCAGAGCACATCAGCAGTTCCTAGAAAGTCTTTACAGTGAATGATGTATCTGTCCATATATTTGGGGTGCTCTGGAGCAGCGTTTCTCAACCTCAGATCTTTAAGATGTGTAACTCTCAGAATTCCCCAGCCAGCATGCAATGTAAATCAGAGTCATGTGAATCTGTTCACCTCTTGAGATTTTTGGTGAAATGTCAATTAAATCCAAATATACCGTAAGAAGTCAATGATAATAAAGAGCCCTATACTGCTTAAAGGTAAAGGTTCCCCTCGCACATGTGTGCTAGTCGTTCCTGACTCTAGGGGGTGGTGCTAATTTCCGTTTCAAAGCCGAAGAGCCAGCACTGTCTGAAGAAGTCTCCGTGGTCATGTGGCCGGCATGACTAAATGCCAAAGGCGCACGGAACGCTGTTACCTTCCCACCAAAGGTGGTCCCTATTTTTCTACTTGCATTTTTTATGTGTTGTCGAACTGCTAGGTTGGCAGAAGCTGGGCCATGTAACGGGAGTTTACCTCATTAGGCAGCACTAGGGATTCGAACCGCTGAATTGCTGACCTTTCGATCGACAAGCTCAGCGTTTTAGCCACTGAGCCACCGCGTCCCTTCTATATTGCTTAGGTACGATAATTGGGGATTTGATTTAAATAAAAATAGAAATAACTAAGGGAACATTTTAGAAAAATAGAATTTGTAGAAATTAAAAGGCATTAAGAAGATGCAAATCTTTGTTTCCAAGGATTGACACTCCAACAATTTCTAATATTGTTCCCTGTGGGGAAATTATGGAAGCTTGAAACAAGTCCCTTATTCTTTTGTTTTTCACTCTGTGACCACAAGAGGTATTGGGGTGAGAGATCATGCTGACTACTACAGGCCAACAAACTTGCAAAAAAAACAAATGGTCAAAGAGATGGCTGTGCTGCCACCCAGGAGACAATTCAGTCTATTTTCCAGAACCCTATAAAAATAACACAGTCCTATAGAATAACAGAGTTGGAAGGGACCTTGGACGTCTTCTAGTCCAACCCCCTGCTTAGGCAGGAAACCCTACACCCCTTCAGATAAATGGCTATCCAACATCTTCTTAAAAATTTCCAGTGTTGCAGCATTCACAACTTCTGCAGGCAAGTTGTTCCACTGATTAATTGTTCTGTCAAGAAATTTCTCTTTAGTTCTAAGTTGCTTCTCTTCTTGATTAGTTTCCACCCATTGCTTCTTGTCCTACCCTCAGGTGCTTTGGAGAATAGCTTGACTCCCTCTTCTTTGTGGCAGCCCCTGAGATATTGGAACACTGTAATCATGTCACCCCTAGTCTTTCTTTTCATTAAACTAGACATACCCAGTTCCTGCAACCATTCTTCATATGTTTTAACCTCCAGTCCCCTAATCATCTTTGTTGCTCTTCTCTGCACTCTTTCTAGAGTCTCCACATCTTTTTTTACATCATGGTGACCAAAATGCAGTATTCCAAGTGTGGCCTTACCAAGGCATTAACCAACCCGTTAATCAAAAACCCCTCACCCTTTCTTCTGTGACCCAAAGTATCTTGTAGTCTATGAATGAAGCAGTTAGCCAACAGCTAGAAGTATATTTGCCCAAAGCTACTTTCTGTTGTTGTTTTTGATTCCCCCATCCCCCAGTTCAAGTTGGAGGCAAATTTCACTTCACTTTATTATATGGACAAGCATCCTATTTGCCTTGGGCTAAGCCTGTTAACTGCTGCCTTCCCCCTGGTCTCCATTATCCAAGGTTTCAAGAAGAGATCTTTCTTCATAGGCAGATCTCTCAGTTTTGCTTCCCATTGTTGTTCCAAACCCACAGACCTCAACAAATGGCCTTTCTGTCAGGCAATGTTTAATTGTAAAATCATTTACATTTTACCTCACAAACCCCAGAAATGCCGTGCCTAAAAGAAACACAAGGGGCCCCTGTGCATGTGTGCCAAATAATATTTATTATACCTGATTAGAGACTGTGTTTTATCACACGGAGTTATTCTATGACTCATAAATATCAAAGTGGGAGGAAACAAAGGTCTTCCCAAGAGAAATCCGATACTTTAAATAAAAGGACCGAACAAGATACAGCAGATGCTTCCTTGTGAAATTCTAGAGTTTGTATGATTGCTTGTACACATATTTGTTCCAGAAATCACCTTCACTCTCCAGAAAATGATGCTGAATTGTTTAAACCAGGGATCTCTAACCTTGGCAACTTTAAGACTTGTGGACCTCAACTCCCAGAGTTCCTCAGCCAGCAAAGCCAGCTGAGCAAAGCTGGCTGAGGAATTCTGGGAGTTGAGGTCCACAAGCCTTAAAGTTGCCAAGGTTGGAGACCCTAGTTTAAATGACGTCTCTGCGTGATCCCAAGCAAGTCTGAAATCAGGAGAGAACAATTCCCATAAGACCCATTGATGTTCCCCTTCTCTGTCCCCCTTATTAAATAATTTTGACCATGTGATCAAGGACCCATCCTGATCCAAGGATCCTCCAGCATCAGAATTTGCTGCTTGCTCATCTAACCAGGAGCCCACCTGAGGTATCCCGCCAACAATTTTCTCCTGACCTGGAAGCCAATCTCCAGATCCATAAAGTCAAACACCTTTCAGCAGTAGTTCCATGGAAGATCAGAAGTGGAGGTGTCAGCTTAACAAATAAGGTGGTGTGGCTATCTGGGGGGGGGGGGGGAACCACTGCTCTTCTGCTGCTTTCTTCTATGTAACAAGAGTCATATTTCTGTAAACTGAAAAGTCAGCACCAACTTTTCATTTATCCTAATAGTCTCATGGGATGGGAAAGAGGTATGGGAGGGAAAATGAAATGTGTTCCAATGACCTTGACACAATACCTTCCCCTCCTCTCCCCCTTTCTCCCATGGCTGGAAACAGCAGATTTAATATTTCTTCATTCCCAACCAACTTCTACTGGCTGCTAACTAATCACAGGAGCACTGAGGGCCAGCACATCTATTACAATTTCTAGAATATTGTTATCAGTTTCCTAGCAACCACTGTAACAGATGTAAAGCTTTGTTGTGTCAGAGACTTAAAAACTCACAGGTAAGTAAGTGTTCCTGTAATCTGCTTAAATTGGGGAAGGTAACTATTGTATTCAGCCATCCATACTATTTTAACCTTCACCCTGTGGTATGTAGTGTAATGAAGAATCTGCAAAGAGGCATCTGCCATTGTATAAAGACACAGAACAGATGAGATGAGAACAGTAATCATTAAATAGAAAAATCAGGTAAGCCATTAGTCTTTCATGCTAAAATCAGTTATGCAGAAGTTATGGGCGTATTGCTGGTAGGGGAAGGAATTATGTATAGTTAGTGCCAAACTCTGACATTCTCAGCAAACATTTCTCATGGAATATTTCTCTTCTCTCTTAGAAAAAGGAAGTCATCAAGTAATGTCTCTAAGATACTTTTGCTCTGATTCTTTCCACAATTTTTTTTCCTTATAGAAACAGGGGTGTCTACAGGAATGGGATGTGTGTATCAAAAAAGTGAAGAAAATGGTGGCCACATCCACATACAGTAGTGGCCAAAATTGTGGAAACCTTTTGGGAAAAGTGTATTTTTGAGGTTTGATGGCTAATAACATCACTTTTTGGGGGGGGGAGGGGTTTCAAGATAATCATATTCCACTGCTGGAATGGCCTGGGAATAATAGCCCAGACCTTAACCCAATTGAAAATCCATGGAGCTGACTAAAGAAACTTGTTAGTCAGAAGCAACCCAGCAATAAAACCCAGTTAATAGAAGCAATCGTTCAATCTCGGTTTCACATTATAACAATTGTTTCCACAATTTTGGCCACTACTGTAATTGAAGCCTTGTTCTTTTCTTACATTTTCTGTGCCTGTCGTGTCGATTACAACAGGGTGGGGATAACAGAGTCATAGCTGCCATATTCAGTGGGGGTTTTTTTTATGACTCCATCACTACCACCAACCCAGATTTTCCCCAAGCTGCAGAAAACCTCTCATTAACAGAAATCCTCTTGCCTCCATTGCAGAGAAAAGAGGGCTGAAGTCCCCTACCCTGGCCCCATTGAGCTTAGAGTGTTGGCAAAAGGAAGGTGTGTGATATTGGCAGACTCTTTTCCAATGTCCTCCCCGCTCCTTTCTTCTAGCTCTTGCAAGGATGACAAGGCCAGGCAGTTTTAGAACTTTGCAGCTCTCTCTAAAGCCCTAAAGCTCAAGAGGGAAGAGAAGTGGAGCCGAGACTTCTCTCCAATGGAAAAACTGAGTCACAATCTCCCATCCCCAAAGAACAATCACCTTAAAAAAAAAAGAACAAATTAATTTTACCTTAGATTGGAATAAATCAGCTGTATTCTTCAACATTACTGACATTCACAGTGATGAGCTACAGCATCTTCATAGTATCACTCAGTCATTGTTGAAGTAATATAAAGCCAGCCTGCATTACTATTGCTTTGGCACCATAATGGTTGCAAGACACTATAGGCTCTAGTGCAGAAATGATAATTATGGAACTCTGGAACCTGACTCTGCTTTCCAACTAGCTTAGGATCATCATGGGAAAATGCCTTTAGGTCGATCTTCATGATGATCCAACAGGATGCTTGCTATCCACTAATGGCCCATCCAGGTGAGGCAGGGCAGGAGAATGATAAACCTCAGCTCAAGATTTATTTCTTTGTTTCTTTCCATACTAATGTCAACTCACAAAGCATCTCTGGCCTGCTCTCAAGTTGCCATAAACAAGGAGGGTGGGAAAACGAACTTTGCAGCTGCAGCAAGGGAGCACTTCAGTCAAAACAAAAGCACATTCCAGCCATCTCTCTGTCAAGGCCATCTCCGTGATTACCCACAGTGGCCAGAGGGGAGTGATCTCTACAATCTGCGAAATTGCTTTTTTGGAGAATGTGACTGATGATGACATACTTGGGTGGAGGGTGGGAACAGGGTCAGAGCCGAGACATAAATTAAGTAAGGTCAGAGTTGGCTTCACTTGGAACATGCCAAAATGAGCTCCTAATAAATAACTGGATTTCTTTTGAAGCTTGGCTCGAGACTTATGATTTAATTAGGGCATCAGTTGGAGCCCTGACAGCTATGTTCAGAAAGTCATCTTTCTGGTTTCAGAATGTTACAGCAGTTAGTAACATGGTGGAGGCATTTACAATGAAATCTCTGACTATTTCAACTACAGTATTGAATAAAGGATTTTAAACCATTTCATCTTCAGTAAATGCTTTGAAAACACATTCATCTAAACAATTTCATTTTGCAAACTGTCAAATTTTGACAATCAGGACACCCACCTCTGGGATGTTATATTTTCAAAATGTTAAGAGGTTATTTTCATGTACTTAAATATATTTTTGAATCACAAATAGTGATTCCCCCCTCCCTTTAATGTTCTGTGTATGAAAATCAGTGCAAAATAATCAATTTTTTTTAATGGAAGGAATTTAGAATTGAGGAGGAAAAATTACAGTTCCAGAGATGGTACTACATTTCAATCAATCAAAAATATGTTGATGCTGAAATGAATGATGTTTCTTTAGTAAATACTAATTTGTTATCATGACGGAATTGAAATAGGAATTTGGTATTTGGGGAATGAGAAAGAGAGCTATAGAATATCATATACTTAGCAACTGGATTGTGTAACTAATATCTAAAACAATTCTTTAGTTGTTATGGTCTGTGACATAATCACTGGGGATGGAGAAAATCTAGCAGGAAAACAGAAAAGAAATCTACTTTAAATTAAAACTGTATGTTCACTCTTTTAGCATCTATCATAGTAATATAGAATCACATTCAGTTGTTGAGCTCAGGTTGAGAAGATGCAATCCCCCTGCAGTCATGAAAGCACAATAGAAGGTCTGGGGACTTGTCGTGACAGCTAGCATTCAACCATGCTAGTTAAAAAGTTGGGTTGGCATTAGGAAGACCAAGGTTCAAATCCACTCTCGGCCATGGAAACACGTTGGGTAGTTTTGCACCCCATTTCTTCTTCCCTGCTTTAGTGTGCAGAAGATAAGGGAGAGGGAGCACTCTGTGCTATGCTTTGAGATTTCAAATGTAAAGTGTTATATATGATATCTAATTGCATCTTTGAATGGGATGTATCAATGGTTAATCCTATATACCCGTGATGGTGAACATATGGCACGTGTGCCAGAGGTGGTATGCAGAGCCCTCTCTGTGGGCACATGTGCCATTGCCAGCTGCTCTTCTGGTTTCAGGTGCTCACATGTGCGCCAGCCAGCTGGTCTTTGCAAGCACCAAAAAACAGCCCAAAAAATGGCCAAGAACAGCCTGTTTTTTGGCTGTTTTTCAGGCCATTTTTTGGCCGTTTTTTGGACCAAAAACAGCTCAAACAAATGGCCTGAAAACAGCCTGAAAAACGGCCTGAAAAACAGGCTGAAAATGACCCCAAAAATGGCCTGAAAACAGCCTGAAAACAGCCAAAAATGGCCAAAAAACAGGCGTGCACTTGCCAGCCAGCTGGTCTTCAGGTTTCAGGCGCTCCTGTGCACACATATACATGTGCATGCACACATGGTCCAGTTTGCACAATAGGTGCCAAAAAGGTTCTCCATCACTCCTACAAATATAATCCTATATATAATTCTTCATTTGACTTTGAGATAGACAGTGCATCGCTATTTACATCAGATAATTCTAGAAACTTTCTAAAAACAAAGACGAACCAAAATTTCAGGAGGGAAATGCCTCTAAAGACCAGTTCTTTCTGATCTTGAAGCCCTACAACTTCTGTGCCAGCTTCCATTACCAACATTTGAACAGCTGGACTAATTACATAGGAAGCTGTTGAGTTTTTATCTTCTTCTTTTTTTTCTTGATGTGGGATTGCAGCAATTCAACTCAGCATTGAAATAAATTGCTGGTGAGGAGAACCAATTTATCCCTAGGTAGGAGAACCGTGGAAAGGGAGGATGTCCACAGCATCCTTTAGGAAGCAATATATATATATATATATATATATATATATATATATATATATATATATATTTATATATATTGCTGGAGATGGTTCAGCCTAGGAATGGAAGGAAGAGAATTTTTAATGTGAATATTGTGGGAGCAGAGAGAAATGGAAATAAAACCCAGAACATGGACTGTCGTGATGGAATAATAACTGTCACAAAGAGATGGATTAAAGTCAGAGGTGGGATTCAGCCGGTTCAGACCAGTTCAGGTGAATCGGTAGTAGCGACTTGCAGGTAGGACCTGCCACCCAACCCAGTACTATGTTGTCCTATTTAGCCACGTTTAACCACATGCAAGCTCCACACACAAGCAAAATGCATGTGCGGAAGGCACGCACGCACTCACATTTTCGGTGCTGGGTGAACCAGTTGCTAAATTATGTGAAGAGGTGTCTGATCAAGATAGCTGTTTTAGAGAAGAGTCTAAAGAAGAGTTTTATTGCTCCCCCCCTGATTTTTATCCTTGAGGGAGGAAGAGTGAAGGTCCTTCTCCAAGATCTTGGCTCTAGATAAAGTCTCCCATGGGACCATAAAGTAGAATCGAAAGGGAGAGTCTCAAAGAGCTTGTTTGGCCAGCAGAACTCCCAATCAACTAATGACGAGTACCCCAAGACCACTGAGGGTTCAAGATAGAAGTGTTATATCCATAATACCTTTAGACAGCTAGGTTTTTTTTAAGCACTCAGTAATGTTCCACTTAGTCAATATTTAATAAAATGAAACAAAGTCAGTCGGGTGTAGTAATTGTCTGATTATGTGCCATCAAGTCAGTGTCAGTTTTTTAGAGGCCACATAGAAAGACCTTCTCCACAGGATAATCTTTTCCCCAATCTAGTGCTTAAAGGTTTTTTTAATGGAGCATCCATTCCTACTGTAACTGAGTCCATGTATCTTGCTGTTGCATCATCTTCTGTTTCCTCTCACCATTCCCAGCATTATAGACTTTTCAAGGGAGCAGGTTTTCACATAATGTGAAATGTGTCCAAAGTACTTTAATGTTTGCCTAGTTTTTTCTGCCTTAAGTGAGAACTTGGGATTTATTTTTCTACCATGCATTTATTTTTTTGCCTAATCATGGTAGCCCCAGGAGTCTTCACTGACACTAGTTCAAAATCATCAATGATCAAAACCATCAATTAAATGCAGGAACTGGATATGAGTAGTTTAATGAAAAGAAGGACTAGGGGAGACATGATAGCAGTGTTCCAATATCTCAGGGGCTGCCATAAAGAAGAGGGAGTCTAACTATTCTCCAAAGCACCTGAGGGCAGGACAAGAAGCAATAGGTGGAAACTAATCAAGGAGAGAAACAACCTAGAACTAAGGAGAAATTTCCTGACAATTAGAACAATTAATCAATGGAACAACTTGCCTCCAGAAGTTGTGAATGCTCCAACACTGGAAATTTTTAAGATGTTAGCTAACCATTTGTCTGAAGTGCTGTAGGGTTTTCTGCCTGGGCAGGGGGTTGGACTAGAAGACCTCCAAGGTCCCTTCCAACTCTGTTATTCTATTTCTATTTCTATCTTGTTATCCTGTTCCTTCAGAATCTAACCTTTGATTCCATACAGCAGTGTATCTCAATCTTAGTAACTTTTAAGATGTATGGACTTCAATTCCCTGAATTCCCTGAAGTATCCAGGAGCACACTAGAAAGATGATACCCAAAGACGACCTACAGAGAGAATGGCTGAGTCAACAGCAGAAATGGGAAGAAGATCAAACAGAGGAAGTGACATGCAAGACAGTGTATGGGCCAGACCCTCTCAGATATGAGATTCCACAGAAAGTCATAGAGAATAAGAAGGCAGTGGTAGAAAAGGACCAGAATGTCAGTGTATGAGAAATTATGAACTGGGATAGCCATAACAACAAGTCAGCCAATGAGAACTCTTTGGTGACTAAGAAACAGGATCTGTTGTGAGCCATGGGAAATGGCTCGGAGCCTGGGCGTGGCTTATCTTAACTGTTTTGTGTATATAAGCTTGCTTCTAGTTCTGGTCCTCTTGTCCTTGTCCTTGCTATCATGTTGAAAGAGCTGCATGGGTATTGTATACATGCATCATGTTTTATATTACTGTATATAAAGAAGTTTCTTCTATAAATGAATCCTGCTGAATTATTTACTTGTGTGCTGGTTGAATCGCTGCAAACTCTAACAAAGAAGACAATGGATGTGATAGATGTAGTAGTGCCAAGTGACAGGAACATCAGGAAGGAGTATGAGATGCTGGAGAAGTACCAGGGCCTGAAAGGGAGAAGTGGAGGATGTGGAAAGTAAAGGCCAAAGTGGTCCCAATGGCATTTAGGGCCATGATTCCTAAACAGGGAGAATGGCTGAAACAGATCCCAGGAACAACTTCAAAGCTCTCTGTCCTGGAGAGGGCATGGCTAGTAATAACTAGGATACTGTGCCAAACTCTTAAACTCCCAGATCTCTGGTAGAGTAATGAGATTAAGGAAGACAGATATCATCCATAGTCATTAGATGTGAACCTTTTATGTATCTATTCCCGTGATGGCGAACCTATGGCACGTGTGCCCAAAGTGGCAAGCGAAGCCATGTTCCCCAGCAGGCGAGGCCTTGCCTGTTTGTCTTCCGAGTTACTGGTGCACATGCGCGTGTGACGATCAGCTGTTCTTTGCGCACATGGCAGTGCCGAAAACCAGAGTGCACAAGCGTGCTGGCCAGCTGATTGTCAGGTGCGCGTGCGTGCTAGAACCCGGAAGTTCAGCTTTTATGGAGCAAAATCCCTTCACGCCCACGGCAGTGCCAAAAACGCCGGGAAGCTGATGGTTGTGTGTGCATGCGTGCTAGAACCCAGAAGTTCAGCTTTTTGGAAGCATGGTCCTGACGAGCGTGAGCATGAGTGACGTTTCCGCATGACCTTTTCATCACTGATCTATTCCCTTCTACAAAATGTCAGACTCCCAACCAGACTTTTGCTGACAAATACTGAGATAGACACATGTGAGCAACTTTAAATTTTGAGCAACACTTCACATGATTAAACCTGGCATATTATGATCAATTAGTAGTGCAACATATGTCAATATTTTTATGGCGTATACAAAATGGGGAGATGCCAAACACGCCAGTGAGTGATCAGTACAAAAACACAGTTAAACATTTCAAATAATGTGCCGAAAGCTCCTCTTAAACTGGGTGGGAAAACTCGCAAATCCTTCATCACCTACAAATGAAGTGACTTCATGTAACACAATGTTAGACACACACCCATGTGAAATGTTAGTGCATTCGTGGCATTAAAGTAGTGGGAAAAGTAAGGTTTTGATCTCAGCAGCCTCCTCATCCAGGCAAGCTGTGCAATGAACAGAATAACAATTTCAGGGTATTTCTCTCCCTCTGAATTCACTCATGATTTGAATGGGGTGGATCTTCTTCTTAGTTGAACCTCTCCTGACGGCTGCATAGATTTCCTCTGGCTTCTCTTTCTTAATCAAAGGTTTCTTTTCGGGAGCCTTCATCCGCCACATCACCACAGGATGTCGCGGGCCAGCAGGACTCTGAATTCGGATAATCTTTGTGGAGGCAATGTAGGACATTTTCACCGTCTGCACCACAGCATTCATCAGGTTTTTGGCAGCTTGAATCAGCGAAGTCACACTGTCTAACTGTAAGCAGAAACACAACTATTATAATCTCAGAAATGCCTGTTGTTTCCTCTTGTAGTACCCTTGAATGCGCAGAACATAAATTTGATCGTGTCAAAAATAGTATGCAGTGCTGGATAACAGAGATAAGGGGGGGGGTCACTTTAATGAGGTCCAGTTTAGAATTTCTGAAAGTCTTCTTAACAGGTCAACTTAAACACAATACTGTGTTTTCCCCAAAATAAGACCTTGTCTTATATTTTTTTGAACCCCGAAATAAGCACTTGGTCTTATTTTCGGGGAGGTATTATTCTGGGGCATGTAGAGCAAGATGGGGCTCCTCTTGCCATCTTACCTGATTTCCAGATTTGCGTTTAAATATTTTCAGGGAGGGCTTATTTTCAGGGGGATGCTTATTTTAGCACATGCACTCAAAAGCCTGACTGGGATTATTATCAGGGGATGTCTTATTTTCGGAGAAACAGAGGTAACATAATTAAGAGCTGCAAAAACAAGTCACCAAACTTTTGTAACAGATAGGAACTGGATTATACTTTTGTTTAGAAGTAAAATTTCACATGTTGCAATCCCAGATTTTTGCAATTCCAAAAATCTGTAATTTTGGCAAGACATCCCAACAAAATAGTGTTGCTCAGATAGCTGTCAGTCACCTACCTGAAGAAGACAGAAAACATGAAAGAATTGGAGATAATAATTGGATCCATGCTTTTTTTTTTAAAAAAAATATCTGAATGCTTGAGAAAATGTTTAAGTGTACTACTTTCAGTTACTGCGGTGGCAAAAAATGCAACTATACAAAAGACATTGGGAATATTGATATCTACCTATCAGAACAATTCACAGGCTGGAAACAGTTCAGCTTCAAGACAGAACTTGGTGATGCAGTGAGTTATTACAGATAATCCTTGACTTACAAACCATTCATTTAGTGATTGTTCAAAGTTACAACAGCACTGAAAAAGTGACTTATGACCGGTCTTCACCTTTACAACCATCACCATTTTCCAATATTTTACTTAAAATACTAAAGGTAACTGTTGTGACCTAGGCTTACCGAGTCATTAAAACACATGAGTAGTCCCAAAAACCTCTTTTATTGCAACAGCTGTGAATTACTTTCATTCACAGCTGAGTCCCAATTAGTTGCAAAAAGTCCTTTGGGAGAAGTCCTTCGGGATAATCACCAACCTTTATCTCCCTTGACACACTGCCAAAGACCTACTTGTCACAGCCATACAGAGTCCAGAATCAAACAGAGATGCCGAGTGGGAACAGAATTAACAACATTGCTTTCCTGCAAAGGGCCCACATGCCTTTGCTCCTCTTTGATTGGGAGGGGCCAATCATCTCCGGGCCTTACTCTCGAGTCGTCCCTTTTGTTTTAACTGTTCTTGCCTTCTGGCAGCTCTGCGCATGCACACACTAGGAACAGGCTCCTCCTGTTCTTCTGCCTCTCTGATGTCCAACTCTGGAGGCTCCAAAGTCCGCGTATAACTCCCAGATGGCCCTAGCCCTATCTCCCTGCCTCTGATGCAGAGCCCTCATCCAAGCCTTCCCCAGACTCCATGACTGGCCCATGTTCCTCCCCACCTTCCTCACTGTCCGACTCCACTGCCAGCTCTGCAGGCTGCTGGTGGACCACAACAGTAACATGCATTTCTTTTTGTATAAATGTTTTGCTTATTAGTGATGGTAAGATTTCCCCTCTGATTGTTCAATGTGAAACAGGATGCTTGAGTAGATGGGCTTACGATCTGATCCATTTTAATTCTTCTCACGTACTTGTGCTTAATACTTTTTATTATATGCAAGAGAGAGGGAATTCTGGAAGTGTTCTTAGTATATAAGGTATCAGTGTAAAAGGAATCATATGATTTGTAACGTAGACTGCATTGCATTTGAATTGTATCATATTTCATTTTGTGTATAGCCCTCTAGGTGAATGTTAAATTCTTTAGCATTGCTTTCCTTGTACATCTACAGCTTAAGCTTCCTGTGCTGTTATTTCACATTGAAAAAAATTGTAAAAAGGATAAATATACTGAAATGTAGACCGGTGGCGTGAATGAATAATTTTCCCGCTTCTAAGAGTCTCTGTGCTCCTATTTAATTACAGGGCTGACCATTTCAATTTAGAAACGCATTTCCACTTCAAATTATTTTAAATAATGCCATATGCTTGGATTTATATATTCCCAATCTTCACACAGAAGCATACGCACGTACACACTTCAAAAATAGACCTGATTATTCTGATCATCCTCTGAACTTTGATGGGGAAAAAAGAGATACCATGTGCAGCTCCTTGATATATTATTTTTTTTCCCAAAAAATCATTCAGTGTAGAATTAAGACTAAGAACACCTTGTGCCAAATTGAAAATAGATTATCGAGATCATTTTTGTCCTGCTTGAAAGGTTCAGAATAGAATAGAATAGAATAGAATAGAATAGAATAGAATAGAATAGAATAGAATAGAATAGAATAGAATAGAATAGAATAGAATAGAATAACAGAGTTGGAAGGGACCTTGCAGATCTTCTAGTCTAACCCCCTGCTTAGCCAGGAAACCCTACATCACTTCAGGCAAATGGTTATCCAACATCTTCTTAAAAACTTCCAGTGTTGGAGCATTCACAACTTCTGCAGGCAAGTTGTTCCACTGATTAATTGTTTTAATTAATTAATTGATTGATTGATTGATTGATTAATTAATTAATTGTTCCATGTGGCTCGTTCTTTCCTGCTGTCTTATGATCCAGCGCAAAGTCAACAGGCCCAGGTAACCTCATTGCAGGTAAGGTTGACTCCAAAGCAGCTAGAGCAGATGCTCCCAAATATGTCTAGTCATAATATTATCATGGGGGTTTAGACTCCAGATTTGAAAGACGCCTCATCTTCCCATGCCTACAAATACTTATTTCAGCACTCCAGAAGCCTTGCCAAGCCTTCTTCCTGGTTAGGGTTTAGACCAGACAGGAACATTGGAGGGCTGCAGCAAAACCATAGATTTGCCATAATACATTTATTAATATAGGTAGTCCCCAAGTTAAAGCCAGTTGCTTAGCAACCATTTAAAGTTACAATGGGCCCTCTCAAAAGTACTTAAAACCTAGTTCCGAAGTTCTGACAGCTAGCTCTTGCCCATGGTCATGAGACTGCAGGTTGGGCGCTTGGCAACTGGCCCATATTTGCAAGCATTTGCAGTGTCCATAGTCATGTGATTATGGTTATGGTCAAAAACTGGGAAATAAACCAACATTTACTTCTGGGTTTTGGCAAAAATGCCCCATAGCAAACATAAAGTGTTCACTTTACAACTCCACACTTGCTTTGCAACCATCAGGTTTGCTTAATGACGTTTGCTGCAAGAAAGGTCCTAAAATTGGGTCAGTCACTTTATGACCGTCATAACTTAACAACCATAAAGGGCAAGCTTTCATTACGCTTGTAAGTCAGCGACTACCTGTAGTAAGGCAAATTTGCATTGCATTATTATTTTATGTTCTTGTTGTGAAAAAAGAAAGAAAAATGCAAATCCCCAAAATAGTATTCTATATATATTTGACCTTTGAAATGAGTCCTGACTACATGAAATAATATTAATCAGTGTTTCCACAGTGTTGCTGCAGTGCCAATTTATAGAAAGAAATTATTACATATCTCTAGCCATCACTCTTATCTTTCTAACACTTGAATAGTCTTCCTTCTCTACGAATCCACATGCCATAACATAGCCATATATATATATATATTTAATCTCAAATATGGTCTAACATTTCAGTATGTAATTTAATTACATTTGCAATCTTTAAACCACAATGATCTTTCTAATACCATTAAAACAATTTTGTGAAAGCAGCCCAGGATGGGATATTCATTTTAAAAAGACTGTATTTGCAAGGTAACTGTTCCCTCATCTATGCAGGCAGTCCTTGTTTAGTGAGGCAACTTAGTCCCCCAGTCCCAAAACAGTTTCAACTCGTTGAGGTTGGCAAATCAGTCCCTAAGTGAAGATGTCATCAAGTGAAAACACAATGGTGCTTACAACCTTACTTCAGCTCTCCTTTGCTTCACTGACCAGCAGAGGTCATGAATGTGAGGATTGGTTCCAATGTTCCTTTTTCATCACCAACTGCGAGAGTCATGAAATAAGAGAGTTGCTAAATGGGTAGCGCAATCATTTGCAATATCCTGAACATTGGCAAGCAATAGCAGCAATAGCAATAGAGCTTAGACTTATATACCGCTTCACAGTGCTTCACAGCCCTCTCAAAGCGATTTAAAGAGTCAGCCTATTGCCCCCAACAATTTGGGTCCTCATTTTACCCACCTGGGAAGGATGGAAGGCTGAGTCAACCCTGAGTCTGGTGGGATTTGAACTGCCAAATTGCAGGCAGCCGGCAGTCAGCAGAAGTAGCCTGCAGTACTGCACTATAACCACTGCACCACCAAGGCCCTTAATTTAAAAAAAAATTAAAAATTAAAAAAGCAATCCCTTTTAAACATTCTGTGAGGAATGTGACAGACAAGTTAAGAATATTTTGTTGCATGAAATTGATCTTAGGGTCTTAGGAGAAACACACAGTATTTTTAAAACTTAACAGGTTTAATGTATAACCAAACCCTCACTCAGCTAATAGCATTCTTTAGCATCCATTTGCTCCACCACTGACTACAACACCAATGGCCATACCTTGAGATGCTTCCTGTCCCATCCCGTCCCCCCTTTTTGGTTCTAGTGCAGTGACATCTAACCTTTTCGACATTGAGTGCTGAAACTGGAGCATGCACGCGTGCCGGAGTGCCAGAACCTGGAAGAGAGCAGCTGGCCGGTGCGCATGCGTGCACAGCACCCAGCTGTTCTCTTCCGGGTTCCATCGTGTGCATGCATGCCAGACAGCTGGTCTTTGCATGAAGATCAGCTGCCTGGTGCGCATGCGCGTGACGGAACTCAGGAGACCAGCTGGTGACTGTGCACATGCCCACTGAGAAGGCTCTGCATGCCACCTCTGGCACGCATGCTATAGGTTCGCCATCACGGTTCTAGTGGATGAAAGCCAAAGGACAAACCTTCTCACCAATTGTTGAAAGGACCCCTCTGATCTAGTGGGTGGCAAGGAAGTTCACTTCCAGAACTAACATTAGAAACTCACATTCCAAAACCTTTAAATTCTCCTACAGATTTTCCTTTTAGGATCCGTCATTATTGAAAATACCGTTCAGAATTTTTGTGCCATAATCATAGCCTCTGATAAGTGGAGATGGAAGAGAGATGAGAATTATACAGTCCCCCCTCTTTGTGGGGTCAACTTATGTTCCAAAGCACCTGAGGGCAGGACAAGAAGCAATGGGTGGAAATCAAGGAGAGAGGCAACTTAGAACTAAGGAGAATTTTCCTGACAGTTAGAACAACAGTTGCCTCCAGAAGTTGTGAATGCTCCAACACTGGAAGTTTTTAAGAATAGAATGGATAACCATTTGTTTGAAATGCTATAGAGCTGTGATGGCGAACCTATGGCATGCGTGCCATAGATGGCATGCGGAGCCATATCTGTGGGCATGCGAGCATTGCCCTAGCTCAGATCCAGCGCGCATGGGTGCGCCAGCCAACTGGTTTTCGGGCCTTCTGGGCCCACCAGAAGTCGGGAAACAGGGTTGTTTCCGACCTACAGAGGACCTCCAAGAAAGTGTCTGGAGCCTGGGGAGGGCGAAAAACAGGCGTACCGTGCCCACCGTGCCATTGTGTGCCAAAAGTGGGGGGAGCACGGTGGGGTTGCACGCACATGCATGGGGAGGCAGGGCACGGGGGCATTGAATTATGGGTGTGGGTACGCGCACGACCCCCCCGGTGTGACCCCCACTTTTGGCACACGACGGCAAAAGCCCTATAGCCATCACTGCTATAGGGCTTCCTGCCTGACCAGGGGGCTGGACTAGAAGATCTCCAGGGTCCTTTCCAACTCTGTTATTCTTTATTCTATATTTTCCAATTCTTCACTTCCAACACATATAGATATTATTTTTTTGATGAAAAATCTTTTGTGACAGCTTCTGTTTTGTAACCCCAATTACTGCAGATCAACACAGTTGCTATTTTAAGTTCCCTTTAATTACTCATTGTTGGCCTCTATTTATGACTTTTTAAATATTAGTTATTATATTTAATACCAGTTTTAATATCCCCCTTTCCTTTTTACTTTGAAGTATTTTGTTTAGAATATATTGCATTTCTTTTCATTAAAAATAAATGCGTAGCTTGAAAAACATTCATTATAAATCTAATATAATAAAGAACAAAAGCAGTACAACAATGCAAAATCATAAAACCAACAATTTAAATATTAAAAGGACAGTTAGGAAGGCAACTAATAAAATCAGGCAAAAGCTAATAAATATATTTTCAGTTTCAGATACTCCATTTTGTTTACAAGTTGAGCATCACTACATAAAGTACCCACATTTACCACAGTTTGATAAATTTTGCTTACAAACTACTAGAAATGTATTGTTACTTTTGACTTTATTCTTCCCCTTTAAAAAAATCTAAATACAAAATTAGATGGTGTTTTTGCCAGTTAGGCTTCCCATGGAAATTAAAATAGAATAGAATCATAGGGCTGGAAGGGACCTTCTGCCCATGGTAGAAAACCTTATTCCATTCTGGACAAATGGCGCCCGCAACTCTAGGAAGCAAACTATTCCATTGATTAATTATTCTCTGTCAGGAAATTTCTCCTTAGTTTCAGGTTGGATCTCTCTTTGATAAGCTTTTACCCTTTGCTTCTGGTCCTACCCTCAGGAGTTTTGGAGAATAAGTCAAGTCCCTCTTCTCTGTGGGAGCCCCTCATGCAGTTGTGGGATTCAAATAATTTAACAACCAGTTCTCTGCCCTAATGACCAGATGGGTGGGGGTGGCCATGGTGGGCATGGCCAGGGGATGTGACAGGCAGCATTCGGCCTCCTGCACCCCCCCTGGGAGCAAAAACGGGCCACGGGGGAGCACCATGCAACCCCTGTGCCCCATTTTGGGCCTAATAGGCCTCCCTGCACTTACCTGGGAGCCAAAACAGGGCACGTGGGAACTCCTGGAAGGGGCGGGGTGTGAGGGGCGGGGCCAGCCAGCAATTTAACAACCGGTTCTTCCAAACTGGCCGAGGACCCGGTTGTGGGGGCAATAAGCTGACTTTGTATAAAAATATACAAAAGTATGAAGGCTATTGCTTAATGCATTGTAAGCTGCCCTGAGTCTCCGGAGAAGGGCAGCATATAAATAAAATTTAAAAAAAAAACTGGCTGAATCCCACCACTGCCTTCATGTACCGAAAGACAGCTGTCATATCATCCCTAATTCTTTTCTTCGTTAGGCTAGTTCTCTTAATCATTCCTCATATCAGTTATCCTGCACATATTAGTTGAGTTCTAGTTGCTCTGTAGACCATTTCTTAATTCATTCTTTAGGCATTTCCATTGTTCAATGGGCCTTGCTCTACTATATTGAGCTTAACGTTCTGCTGTGAAACCCTTATACTCAAGGTGATGTTCATGTAGACATTTTGTTTTGTTTGCACTACAAACAATACCTTTGTTTCAACTCTTTTCTATAGGTTCCTCAAGGTCTTCTACCTCCATAAGCATGGAAAATTCATGAAGTAAGAATCTGTGCTGCAGCTGCCAAAAAAGCCAACACAGTCCTAGGCTGCATAAACAAAGGGATAAAATCAAGATCACGTGAAGTGTTAATACTACTTTATAATGCCTTAATAAGGCCACACTTGGAATACTGCATTCAATTTTGGTCACCATGACGTAAGAAAGATGTTGAGACTCTAGAAAGAGTGCAGAGAAGAGCAACAAAGATGATTAGGGGATTGGAGGCTAAAACATATGAAGAACGGTTGCAGGAACTGGGTATGTCTAGTTTAAAGAAAAGAAGAACTAGGAGAGACATGATAGCAGTGTTCCAATATCTCAGGGGCTGCCACAAAGAAGAGGGAGTCAAACTATTCTCCAAAGCACCTGAGGGCAGGAGAAGAAGCAATGGGTGGAAACTAATCAAGGAGAGAAGTGACTTAGAACTAAGGAGAAATTTCCTGACAGTTAGAACAATTAATCAGTGGAACAACTTGCCTCCAAAAGTTGTGAATGCTCCAACACTGGAAGTTTTTAAAAAGATATTGGATAGCCATTTGTCTGAAGTTGTGTAGGATTTCCTACCTAAGCAGGGGATTGGATTAGAAGACTTCCAAGGTCCCTTCCAACTCTGTTATTCTATTCTTCTTATAGGAGTTAAAATATTTGAAAGCCTAGACTTTTATCTTTCCAGAATGTTTCCTTAGATGATGTCAGCCCCCAGCAGAAGAAAATGCATACCTCTTACATCTCTGCTTCCGATATAAAAGACGGGAAATTATCTCATGCATTCAAAAGGGAAGAAAACTCTGATTTGTACAAGTTTGGCATTTCAAGACTAAAAGTCAGTTATTTAATACCTTCTAATATTGAAACATCATCACGGCATTTCTGGAGTTACAGTATATGTGGTACAACTGATGTGGATGTAGACAAACCCTGTTTTTGGAAGCTTAGATTTTTAAACCTACAAAACAGAATTGAAAGAAGAAAGCTGGGAAAGATTGACGGTTCCACTTAAACCTGTTTAGGTGGAAAGAACTTCCAAGAGAAAACTCCTAATCTGAACATTCAAACATCACTTCATAGGCCTTTTATCTTTCCGACTTTGAGATATGTTTTCCAGGTTTGAAAAAGAAAAAACTGCACAGAATTTTAAATGGAAAACAGCATTGCTTAGGCCCAATCAGTCCCAGGGATGAAATCCAGCAGGTTCTGGAGAACCGGTAGCAGAAATTTTGAATAGTTTGGAGAACCGGCAAATATGGCTGGCCCCAGAGTGGAATGAGAATGGAGATTTTGCAATATCCTTCCCCTGAAGTGGGTTGGGAATGGAGATTTTGCAGTATCCTTCCCCTGCCATGCCCACCCAGCCACACCCACCAAGCCACACCACGTCCACCAAGCCATGCCCACAGAACCACTAGTAAAAAAAATTGGATTTCATCACTGATCAGTCCCTAACATTTGTGTGAATGAGATAGGACAAGTGCCCAATAAAAGTTGTCCTGAGGTTCCCCTGGGGTTAATTTCAAACAAATTGGAATTGGATCCTTACTGCAATATAATGAATTTAACAGGATAACAAAAGGAAAATTCTATTTTCTGGTTCTGCTTTCTCGTCATTTCTACCTGACTCTAGAAAGGCGTCCTATGTCTTTAAGAAGATGGTCACCTGGTTCATATTACCATATGTGGTGGACATGCCCAAAAGCTAAAAAAATATTGGACAAAAATACATACTTGGTTGGAAAAAATGATAAAACAACAGACAGACTTGAAACCAGAGATATTTTTATTGGGCATGTTACCGAAAAAAATACGATAAAAGGACTATATATTTGATTTTACATGTACTGAGTTTAGCCAGAATTGTATTTGCACAACTATGGAAGAATGACAAGATCCTGACAGATGAGTGTGTAATTAAGAAAATATTAGAATGTGCAGAAATGGACAGACTAACGCTTACTATTAAGGATAAAGAAGAAACTGAATTTTTTTTGATATGGGACTTATTTTATCAATGGTTAGAAAACAGAAACAGAAATTAGAAATGGGGAGACATAAAAAGAGGAAATGTTAAAATGAAGAGTTGTTTTTTTTTTTTATTATTATTTATATTTATATGCCGCCCTTCTCCGGAGACTCAGGGCGGCTTACAAAGCGTTAAGCAATAGCCTTCATACTTTTGTATATTTATACAAAGTCAGCTTATTGCCCCCACAAACCGGGTCCTCATTTTACCCACCTTAGAAAGGATGGAAGGCTGAGTCAACCTTGAGCCTGGTGAGATTAGAACTCGCAGTAATTGCAGGCACCTGGATGTTAAATGCTGCCTTAATAGGAGGCATTAGCCTGCTACGCCACTCAGGCTCCTTATCCTTGTTAAGTAGATAATGTTGAATATTATTGTTATTATATTATCAATGTTATTGTGATGAATACTATTGTAAACATTTGGATTATGACTGTTCAAAACAACCACAATTGTACCCAGACCACACACTGTTTGATGGAAATTGAATTTTTATGTGTTATATAAATAAAATAAATAAAACAATAATAAAGACGAAGAAGATGGGAGACCATGAAGAAAATTTAGAACTATATATTAGTCTGAAAAGCACTTTTCAAAAATCCTGAGAGAAGACAGAGGCAGTATTTCCAAACTGTTGAAGAAAAATTCTTTAGGAATATGTCTACCAGAAGCTGAGGTCGACTCCTTACTCACGGTCACTCACGCCCTTGTCACCTCCCGCCTGGACTACTGTAATGCTCTCTACATGGGGCTCCCCTTGAGGAGCACCCGGAGGCTCCAGCTGGCACAGAGTGCGGTCGCGCGGGTGGTGATGGGAGCGACGTGGCGCTCTCATGTGACACCACTCTTGCGCGAGCTGCACTGGCTCCCGGTGGTCTTCCGGGTGCGCTTCAAGGTGTTGGTTACCACCTTTAAAGCGCTCCATGGCTTAGGACCCGGGTACTTACGGGACCGCCTACTACCTCCAATAGCCTCCCACCGACCGGTACGCTCCCATAGAGAAGGACTCCTCCGGGTGCCGTCGGCCAAACAATGTTGACTGGCGGCCCCCAGGGGGAGAGCCTTCTCTGTGGGAGCACCCACTATCTGGAACGATCTCCCCCCAGAGATTCGGCGGATCCCGGACCTTCGTGCTTTCCGCCGTGAGTTAAAAACTTTTTTATTCCATCAAGCGGGCCTGGCATAGTATCTCCCCTTTTTATAAGAAAATTTTAAATTGTATAATCCAAATTTTTAGATCCGGGATTTATATATTTTATAAAAAATGGGTTTGAATTGTTGGGCAATTGTTTAATTTGGTTTTAATTCGTTTTTAAATTTTGTATTTATGTTTTTTATCTCTGCCTGTTCACCGCCCTGAGTCCCCTTGGGGAGAAGGGCGGTATATAAATCGAATAAACGATAAACGATAAAGGAGGACTGACTGTCACCATATGATTCACATGGTGGCAACCCAACCAAATGTCTCTCTTGGTTTAGCATCAAATTTTGAATATACAGAATGTATTGTGCAGTTCTTTATACTGGGATCCTGAGTGGTATCAAACTTTGTTGAGTGTCAAAACATACAACATGCATACTGAAATATGTTGGTAAACATGCAACCCTGGGATCAACAAATATCTAAATAATGTCAGAGAGCAAGCAGTATTAATCTTGCTTTGGAAACAACTTTATAGTAAGCATAGCAGAAGTATTGCCATACTCTTTTATGCTTCATATACCCTCTGAACAGTCAGGAATCTTTTATATTTTACATGATTAAAAAACAAAACAAAATACCAAACATTTTAAATCATTTTAAGTACTGTACTTAAGTTCTATTGAGTATCAGTTCCAAGACAAGGAACATTTCAATCTACTAAGGAACTCTATTATAGCTCTCAAAGTTAGCACAGTTGAGTGGGAGATTGCTGAATTCCCATAGTTTAAAAATTTTCAGGATATCTCAGAAGGTCTCAACAATCTCATAGATTTTTAACATATTATGATTGATAAAGTTATTTTTATCTGTGTCACGTCTAATCTACAATCTCACAACCATCCTGTCTTCTGTCTTCCCTTTTCTCCCACCCACATCACCCAACACATGGTTTAAATCTAACATCTGTCCAGCCATCTCTAGATTAGGTACTTTAACAACATTTGTTAGTTGGGAAAAGTGCCACCTGATTTTCAACTCCAAAACTGAATATGGAATATGGCAAGGGAAATTGTTTATGCAAAACTATCAGAATTTTGCTGTTTGCATCGGATAATTATAATCCAACATTTTCACTTTTCTAAATGTTGCAATGGCATTGAGTTTAACAGTTTTATCCCTCCCATGTGACCAGGTTGACTCAATACTCTAAAAAAAAAAAATCCTCCATCATCTGAATCTGAAAGTTACAGCACAGTTTCCCTCAATTATTCAGAATATACAAGTCAGGAGAATTCATGTTTACATGGATGAGAAACTCTCTGAAATTGAACTGGTATGGTAGAGAGAATTGGTACCCAAAGGTAAATAAATGTTAAGTTTTGCTGTCTCCCATGTCTGTTTCAAAAAAAATGAAGCTCGTTCTTCATCTTGCGAAGAAAATGATCAGTTTTGTTAAATAGACAAAATTCCATTCACATTGAACAAAAGTGACCTTTGTAGAAGAAATTATGTACGGTTTATATGGGTAGCCCCAGAGGTAGGCTGCTGCCGGTTCGGACTGGTTCAGGTGAATTGGTACTTCCAACCCGTGGCTGGGCCTGCCCCATCCGCCCCAGCACTATCCCGTCCTATATAATTGCCGTGTGTTTGATGTGTGCACGCTCACATTTTCAGTTCTGGGCGAACTATTCTATTCTATTCTATTCTATTCTATTCTATTCTATTCTATTCTATTCTATTCTATTCTATTCTATTCTATTCTATTCTGTATGTGCAGTTTATGTGGTCACCAAGAGTCAAGCGTGTCTTGAGCAGTAATTATATTTATCTTATCATAATGCCAATGTGAGCAGATCTAATTCTTCTCCTTTCCTCCTTTAGGATACTTTCTTTTATATGTAATATAAAAATTTGGAATTACTGCCAAGTGCTGTATTTTATAGTAATATGTTTGTAGAAATTGGAATCCTTGGTGAAATAGTGGAATGGAGGAAATGCCAGCAGGGGAAAAATAAAGGTTAAATCTGCAGCTCTCCTTCTTAGCTTCAAACTTACAAAATAAATTATCATTTTCACAAGTCTCCTCTCCCCAGAGGCCTATGGGGTATGGTTAAAAAGAGTCAAGGTGGCAATCTCAATGGTCCAATCAAAGCTCTGTGGGATTATTATTATTATTATTTTGCAATTTTGATTCGCCTCTCCCCCATATCTTATGAATATCTTTGCCTCTCTCTCAAATTTTTGATATCCAATCATCTATTATATTTTTAAAATATTTATATCAAAAGAATCTAACTAGGCTGGGTATGAAACATGAAGAGTACAAACTAGAAAAATAAAACCAGGAGATGATGGATTTTCCCTCCAATCTATCCAAACATACTCTAATCCATTACTACACTGTATCTCAACCTTGGCAAACTGAAGATGGGTGACTTCAACTCCCAGAATCCCCCAGCCAGCAAAGGAAATCAAAATCCACCCCATCTTCATTATTATTATTATTATTATTATTATTATTATTATTATTATTATTATTTTATTGTCATTGTACGTATATACACAGTATACCCATACAACGAAATTCACTTAACACCCAAAGACCAGGCCCAACACACATAACAATCCCCAAACACACCTCCACCCACCACAAATTCCTCACCCCTAAACCACCCAAACATCCACATAATAGACCAAGTATTGCTGTCCAACAGCTCACTGATTTATTTATTTTATTTTTTATTTATTTTATTTGTCAAGAACGTATTTGGTAATAAGTATAAGCATGGATTGGATACATAAAATAGGTACAAATGGAAGAAACTTTAGGGCAGGGACGGTAGGCACACTGGTGCTCTTATGCACGCCCCTTACAGACCTCTTAGGAATGGGGTGAGGTCAACGGTAGACAGCTAAAATTTTGGGGCTTTTGGGATGAAACCACAGAGTCAGGTAGTGTATTCCAGACACTGACCACTCTGTTGTTGAAGTCATATTTTCTACAATCGAGTTTGGTGCGGTTTACCTTAAATTTGTATCTATTTTGTGCTCATGTATTGTTGTAGTTGAAGCTGAAGTAGTCATTGACAGGTAGGACATTGTAGCAGATAATTTTATGAACTATGCTTAGGTCATACTGAAGGTGGCGTAGTTCTAAGTTTTCTAAGCCCAGAATTTCAAGTCTGGTGGCATAAGGTATTTTGTTGCGAGCAGAAGAGTGGAGGACTCTTCTTGTGAAATATTTCTGGACACGTTCAATTGTATTAATGTCTGATATGCAGTGCGGGTTTTAGACAGATGAGCTGTATTTGACAATTGGTCTAGCAAATGTTTTGTATGGTCTGGTTAGTAGTGTGATATTACCAGAGAAGAAGCTATGCAATATTAGGTTTACAACTCTTAATGCCTTTTTGGCGATGTTGTTACAGTGGGTTTTGGCACGTAGATCATTAGATATGAGTACTCCAAGATCCTTGCCAGAGTGAGGGTCATCTACAAGATCGTGTCCACTCAGCATGTATTTTGTGTTCTGGGTTTTTTTGCCAATATGTAAGACAGAGCATTTGTTGGTGGCCCTTTAGTTCTGAAGGTTTTAGTTCTCTTTAGTTAAACTCCCTTTAGTTTTCCAAGGTTGAGAAACACCACATTACTGCATTAGGAGAATATCTGGCACTGAAAGCAGTGGGAAAGGAGAAAGACAACCATTTAGACAAATTCATGGAATTGGAAGCTCGGTTTGGATCATGGAATCGGGCCTGGCAAAATGAAGCATCGTTAAAACTGGCAAGAAGCAAATGTGTGTGATGAGACAGCCGTGTCTTCAACCCGTACTACAAGGGAGGAACACTTACAAATAGCAGTGGGGTAGTGCACCCTCCTCCCTGAAAAGGAATAAAAACAGCTGAGGCTAGAAATGAGATGTCATATTATGTCATGAGCATCTGTCATCTAAGAGTGGTATTGTTTATGCCATTGTTAAAAGTTTAGAACAGTGTTGGCGAGCCTTTTCGGCACCGAGTGCCGAAACGGGAGTGTGCGTGCCTGCGGGGGAGCATCAGAAACCAGAAGAGCAGCTTTCTGGCATGCACACGTGGAAGCGCCAGAAACCAGATTCCAGTGCTCCCACGCACATGAAGACCAGCTCGCCAGCACGCCGGTACCCAGAAGAGCAACGGGCAACAGCTGGCATCAGTGATTTTCAAGATATACTCATTGCAATAGCAGATCTTCAGGATATTTCCCCCCCACCTTTAACAGTTCAGCGCACAATTGTTCAGAACAGATAATTACAATCTTTTCTTCTTTCAGTTGAACTCTGGCAAATTCCTAGTATCTTTCTTCCTGTTCCCTCAACCATAATTTAATTTTGCCAGAAATAACTTAGTGTATTTAGGTTGTTCTGCCAATCTGCAAACAGGATGGTCTTTTTATTTCTTAAAAAGATTCTACTTCCTTAGAATCCTTCCTTCCCTATAAAGGAAATGCAGGGTGATCAAGGTCTATAGCGATCATTAAACAAGAGTTATCCATTTCATAATTCATATACAGTAAAACCTCTGGTCATGAACGCTTCTGCGACCACGACCAAATAGGGTACCGACTAAAAAATTCACATTTTTTTTTCGTGGCCGATTTCCCCTTCCATGCCATTTTTTTTTTGGTAAGTGCCAAATTTCCAAAATTAGATTCGGGTCACGACCAAATCAGTTTGCCATCAAAGTTATGGAATAAATTATGGTTGTGACCATAATTCTACTGTAATAGCAATAGCAATAGCAATAGCACTTAGACTTATATACTGCTTCACAGTGCTTTTACAGCCCACTCTAAGCAGTTTACAGAGTCAGCCTATTGCCCCCAACAATTCGAGTCCTCATTTTACCCACCTTGGAAGGATGGAAGGCTGAGTCAACCTTGAGCCTGGTGAGATTCGATCTGCCAAATTGCAGGCAGCCAGCGATCAGCAGAAGTAGCCTGCAGTACTGCACTCTAACCACTGTGCCAGGGGTGAAATGCTCTGAAGTCTGCTACCGGTTCGCTTAGCATTTTTTTACTTGTGGTTCAGGCGAACTGGCCCGAACTGATAGCATTTCACCCCTGCACTGCACCATTGTGGCTCATACTGAAAAAAGAACAGCTCTGGGATGTCTCACTAGAACAGTGATGGCTAACCTTTTCTGGACTGAGTGCCCAAAGCGAACGTGTCCAAATCCCCATAATGCAATGCCTGTGTTGCCCCCATGCATGCCCTCTGCCCCCCGTGCATGTGCGTGCGGCCCCCTGCATGCGCCTCCCCATGCATGCTCATACCCCCTGCACCTGCCCCGCCTCTACATGTGCACCCCACACACATTTGCCCTGCCCCCCGCATGCATGTGCACCCCCCCCACACGCCCTGCCCTTGCACATGCGCAGCAGGGACCTGAAGATCAGCTGGCTGGCAGGAGGCACATGTGCATGCGCAGCAGAGCTGAACTGGGGTGACAGCTCGCATGCCATCAGAGAGGGTGCTGCGTGCCACCTCTGGCACGCATGCCATAGGTTCGCCATCACGGCACTAGAATCTCCAGCTCTCTTTCTAGAAATTGTTGACCACGCCATAATTGCTGTGTTAAAACAGAGTAGCCTTCGGAAGAAGTTATCATATATTTATGGAGTAGATAGTTAAGATTAGAGAATGGCTTCATTTTACAATTTGCTTTATTCCTCTCTTGTTCTCACTCATTTATTCATGAGGGGTTGGTTTTGTTTTGAATGTGTATGTGTTCTAGGCAGCAAATTTTTGAGAGCCCTTTTATAGAACTGCGACAGAGGTGGTATTCAGCTGGTTCGTACTGGTTTGATACCGGAGATCGTGGGTGGGCCACCCATCTGCCCCAGCTCTATGCCATCCTATTTAGGCACGGTTTTGAGACTGGACACATGCGCGGAAGCCACGTGTGTGAGCGTGTGTGCGTGCGTGCGAGGGGTAAACCTTTGGTAACAAAATGTGAAGCCCACTGCGACTACACAGCTTGGAAGTGGCAGGTCTTGAGAAAGAAAGAGCTTTCAAATGAAAGAACCTCTCTTATGATGCAGTTGACATTCTAATCTTAAAAAGATGATCAGACCCTTTCCCTTCATTTATTTTTCCTTCCAGCAAAAGCTCAAAAGTCTGAAGATCATGTCTTAAACTCTGGCGCCTTAAACCTGCTCTCGAAAGCAGATAATAGCTATGCAACACTTCAAAGAGAAGGGAAATCTCAGTGTGTTAGTATGCAAAGAAAAGAAGAAAAAAAAACCACCCCTGATCTCTGTGTGTGTTTGTGTGTCTGTGTGTGTCAGGGTATGTAATTGGGAAGAAGTGTAGAAGAAGATGGAAAACTCAGAATACCGACAGAGCTGCCTGAAGTAATTTCTCCCCTCTTCCCCCTTGCCTTTTGCCTGCCAAATTGATTTTCTGTCCAATATTCTCTTCTGTTTAGCAGTTCATTTGTCATTCTGCCAGTGGGGGGCATTTAGAATGATTATGAAAAGCTGCCGAGGTTATCAGTTTTCTATTTACTTTGCAGCCTTATAAGAACTTTATTAGAGGAACCTGGGAGGTGATTGGAAAGGGCAGGAGGAGGAAGATGGCTCTCAGCTTTGCGTGTTCAAGATGGCTTCCAAGTAAACTTGACTCAGCCCCCTGCCCCATCCCCTTCCCCCTTGGCCATGAAAACAAGCATGACTAGTTTCTCCATGCAGAGGCCTAATCTGATGCAGCATTAGCATTCCTACACCAGCATTCTAGGCAGTGGTGAAATGCTACCGGTTCGGCCAAACTGGTAGCGATGGCGGCGGGTGGTTCGGAGAACCGGTAGCGATAGCAGTGCGAGGTTCTGCCCACCTGCCTGGTTGTCGTTACTTCCTGGTTTTAACCAGGAAGTAACCTGCTTTTTTCCCTTGGCGCATGCGCAGAAGGGTTTGCGCATGTGCAGAGGGTCCATGCATGACATAAAGGGTTTGCATATGTGCAGAGGGTCCATGCGTGCACTTCCGAACCGGTGGGGAAGGTAAGTAGATTTCACCCCTGATTCTAGGCCAACCTTGCAAATAAACTGATACAGAAAAACAGAGCTGGAAGGGACCTTGGAGGTCTTCTAGTCCCTGCTCAAGCAGGAGTGCCATTTCAGACAAGTGACTGTCTAGTATCTTCTTAAAAACCTGCAGTGAGGAGCATCCACAATTTCTGAAGGCAAGCCATTTCACTGATTAATTGTTCTCACTGCCAGGAAATTTCTCCTTACTTCTAGGCTTGATCCAGTGGTAGGATCATGCCGGTTTAAGAACTGGTTCGGTGATTGCATGTTTTGCACACATGCACAGTTTTAACTTTCAACGTTACTTCTGGGGAGTAACACAGCTGAGGCATGGCAATCTGCTCTGCCACACGAATCAGCTGAGAGGATAAAGGTAAGTAAAGCGCAGGGGTGGGCAGGCCCACCTGATCCTCGGAGCGAACCGGTTCACTCCCAGCTGATCATCGGAGTTACTGATTCGCCTGAACTGGTCCGAACCAGCTGAATCCCACCCCTTACTGGATCTCTTTCTTTGACAAGTTTCCATATGCTACTTCTTGTCCTGCCCTCAGATGCTTTGGAGAATAGTTTGACCCATTTTTCTCTGTGACTGCCCCTCAAATATTGGAACCCTGCTATCATGTCCCTCCTAATCCTTCCTTTCATTAGATTAGACCGGGGGTGTCAAACTCAAGGCCCAAGGCGGCCTTCCCGAGCTCCATTTTCACTGGCAGAGGGTTGCAGGAGGCCATCACAGGCAAAAATGGAGCTCGGGAACTCGTTATCACTGGCAGAATGCTCGGGCCACCACAGCCCCCCCCCAACACAAGTGACGTCAAGCTGGTCACCCCTACCCTGGCCATGCCAACCCCGTCCCCCTGAGGTCAAATACAACCCTGATGCGGCTTCGATGAAATCAAGTTTGACACCCCTGGATTAGACCTTCAAATCTATGCCATCCTCCATTCCCTTCCATAAAACTTGATCTAAGGCTTTCCCGTGTAAACAACACAAAGGAAACGTCTCACTTCCCTGCACTCACCCCCAGCTGCTAATGTCAGGCAGCAGCTCATGAAGCTTGGCTAGGTGAGATGCAGCCATGACAGATAAGTAGCAAGCAGAAAAAGGTTGAAATTAATCATTAGGATTTTTTTTATGACGAGTAAATGCAAATAGATAACAAACCCCACTTGCTATTATGTGAAATGCTGCTTACTACATTCTCGAGGTCAGGGTTTTTTCCCCCTCTTTCTTATGCACAGTTCATTTCCCAATGTGGCAGAGCCAGAAGGAATGTGGCACGTCTTGCCATATTGCAGCTTAGCATTCTTTTTTGTTTTTTCAAGGACAGCAGATTCTGTCACTTTATTGGCAAGATTTGTTTTCTCTAATGAATTTTCACTGAATAGATTCGCCAAGTATTTATTACCATCACAAATGACAGGAGGCCTTAAAGCAAAATGTCTTTTTTTTACATTTTTGATCACTGGGGCAATTTGTCTGTTTCACTTCCTGGAGCACTTGAATATTTTTCCTGATGAGGATGGTTTGCTTATTTAGAAGACATTGTTTCCGTGGACTGAGCTTGATTCCTCATTGTCCCAAAAGTGCTTTGCAAAGGCAAGTGGATCTCCTCCTCCTCCTCCTCCTCCCCTTCTTCCTCCTCCTCTTTCTCCTCCTCTTCCTCTTCCTCTTCTCCCCTTCCCCCTCCTCTTTTCCTTGAAAACCTTTTGCTTCTTATCCAAGAAGTTTCATGGTGCGGGATGGTTGATTCCTGGTGATTTCATGGACATAATCCATTCTTGTAAGTTTTGTATGTTTTGCTGACACGTTTTAATGTGTGGTTAGGCATCCAGAGTCCCATTTGCAAGAAGGGTAGCCTATGCTAAAGTAAATTACTTTAATAAACACAACAAATGCAACAACAAAGTTTTATTGAAATAATGCTGATTGGTATTGCCTTCTACTGCAAGGGTATGTGATTGATTGATTGATTGATTGATTGATTATATATTTATTTCCCAGTCTAGCTGCTCTGCTTTCTTCTCTCAAGAATTGAGAAAGTCTTTCTTCCGGTGGGACTGCGACATTGCCGGACGCTTCTTTTGAAGTGCCAGCCCAGGGCTTCGTAGAACTGCAAGAACAGCGACCATCGGCTGTCTTGCGGTTTGAAAACTTTCCCCCTGGTATGAGGGGGGAAAGTGAGTAGACGGGTGGGGTAGAGCTCCCTGAAAGTGCCAGATTTCACCCATAATCTGGCGCTTGAAGATGAGAGCTCCCCGCTAAGCCTGTCAGTACTCCGGACCCTGGATGCCTCTGCTTTGCAGAGCTAGATGTCGTTACCATCCCAGCACCAACTTTAAACAGATATTTTTTGAATCAAGCTGGCGGAGCACAAGCAGTATGAATCAAACAGCAAGTATTTTTTTTTCCTTTTAACTCCAAAGATTTATTTTCTTTAAAAGATTCTTCCTAAGCTGAAAGTGAAAGCAAGATGGCGTTTGAGTTTTAACGGGGCGTGAAGAAGTGAAAGCTAAAAGTAATTATTGACAAGCCCCTGTTTGAAACGTAAAACTCCTTTTTGAAAAGTGGATGTAATAAGAAAGGAATAATAATAATTGAAGCAGCAATACAAATTACAAATTGTAAAGGATTCCCTTTTTTTTTCTTCTTGAAACTCTTTTTTTCTTTTCTCTTCCCCTTTTTTTTTTCTGTCCTTCTGGAAGGGAAGGAAGAAGGGGGGCAAGATGGCTGGGCTTCTTGAAAGCAAAGGAGGGTTATTTAACCCTCAATGGTCTGATTTTGAGGAAGCTTTGAGTTCAATTACCTCTGCTTTATTGAAAAGAATTGATACTATATTTCAAGCTTCTCAAGCTGGAAACAATGAAATACATGGAAATACTGAGTTGCAATCTAGCAGTGGGGGATTGAATGAAGAGTTGGGAGATGCAAAAAAACAACAACAGACTATAGCAGATTTTACTGAGGAGAGAAAGATGAATGTTGTGCAAAATAAGGAGCAAGAAGTGTTGGAAGTTGATGACATTTTGGTTTCACGAATTTTTTTTTATAAAACTCAATCTGCACTTAAAGAGTTGTTTCCAGAAGAAGCTACATTTCTGCAAAAATTTTATAATATGCAATCCCAAAAACCGCAAAATTTTACTGGAGCTCAAAAAGGCAGAGGGATTAAAGTTAAGAAGAAAGTTCGTAAAAAGGAAAAGAAAAAAGACTGGAGAAATGGAAAATAACCCTGCTTGATGAGATGATGGTCCTTAAAAAGTATTGTTTAACTGTTTAAAGATTTTGAATTTTTTGGAAAAAGAAAAAAAAATAGACAGCAGTTTAATGCCAGTTAACTAAGCGATGAGCAACAATGAGGAGGCAACCTACAGCTGTATTGGAATATTTGAGAAGAATAAACAGATCACAGCAATGCTGGTGTATTGGGTTGTGAAATATGCCCTGACTTGAATGATTTGGATTATTTTATTAAGGACTGCAACAAATTTGGACTTAATTGCAATCGCAGAAGTTCTACTGAATATAGCAAATTGAAGTTTCCTGCTTGATGGTAATGAATACAAGGCAAAAGGACTATGGACCTAGGGCAATTGCAGTTGATCTGGTGGTTTCCCTAATATGTCTGACGAATTTATTAATCTAATTTTTGACTGGATTTGATGGATATCATTTCAAATATAATTACAATTACAAAGTCACTCGGGGGGCTTTTTTTTATATATATACAGAAGCAATTTTTATTTAGGTGGGTAGACGTAAATGAAGATATCTTATATGCTGTTGGAAGATGTGAAGACAAGATTAGCAATTGGTTCAATCTAGTATGAAGAATTTAAAGGATTGATAAAGTTCTTAAATGATGTTCTTAGTTGATTTGTTAATATGTATTGATATAAGAGGTTTGATTATTAATTAAAAAATTATTGTTAATATTATTTCTTTTTAAGTGTTTTAATTATAATTGGACCTTGATGGTTTAAAAGTGAAGGACGGAAGAGTTTATATAGTAATTTTTTTTTAAATCGGGGGTTTTTTGAGTGAGGGTTTCCTTTTTGTTGTTGTTGTTGTTGTTGTTGTTGTTGTTGTTTTGTTTTAAATGAAAGAAGTTATAAAATATTTTGTTAAATTGTATAGACCTAATAATTTGTTAAGTAACAATTAGCCAAATTGAGTAATGATAGGTTTGATTAGATAATACTTAATTGTTTTAATTGCTGTAATTATAAATGGAGATAATTTTGTTGAATTAGATGGAATAAGGAGAAAAAAGACTTGCTTTCCTTTTATCTATGTGTTTAATGATCATGATTATAATAAGTGTGAAATGGAGTTTAATTTAGAGAATTTAAGCTGTATTTTATTTTGTACTTGCTCTGGGAAGTCGGGGGAGGTGGTTGGGGAGGGGGGGAGAAAATGTATGTAAAACTTTTAAAACTTTTTCAATAAAAAAAAAGAATTGAGAAAGTCAACAGTAACATAGTTGGAAGGGACCTTGGAGGTCATCTAGTCCAACCCCCCTGCTTATGCAGGAGACCTATACTAGGGATTCAAACCACCGAATTGCCAACCTTTCTGATCAACAAGCTCAGCGTCTTAGCCACTGAGCCACCTAGCCAGTCAGTTAGGTGCTGAGCAATTGCCAAATAGAAGCCACCAATTACACAACAATGTCACTTCAAATAAAAATCAAGATAGGATCATACGTCTAAAAGTTTTAATTAAATTTGAGTATCACGGTTTTGTTCTTCTATTCTGGTCCTATACTTTGCTGTGCCATAAATCAGCTAGATCTGAGACATAACTGTTCTGGCAGACGGTGCTAGCTTCCAAAGATCAAAGGACACCAAGCAATATTTCCTTTAACAAAAAGAAGCCATGCATATTATTGTTTCTTTTTTCAAAAAAGGAAAGTAAAATTAATATTGAAATAAAGGCATATTCTTTGGTCTCTTTTAACATTTAATAGAAGGAGGAAAAAAATCCTCTTCAAGATATCTCAGCCCCCAGTGACTGTGATATGTCACACCCATGCACTGCTCCTGGCAGCAACAATGGAAGAAGTTTGACACCACTCTCTTTTGAAATTTTTTCTCAGCTTCTCACTTAACCTTCAGTTCTAAGATCTTCTGATGCACAGGATGTAATCTAGTTGATTTGGTCCAGGCTGTAAGACCAATTTTGCACACTTCAAGGGCAGCAAAGACAAATACTGTGTTTTTTTTCCCTGCTTTCCAGGAAAATCTGCAGTGCATTTGACAAAGAGGAGGTTTTGTATGAACAAAGAGAGGATTGCATGCTAGCCATTTTGCCCTCATAGAGTAGGTAAATGTATTTCTTTTTCCTGGGTTTACAAAATACGTCGAATTAATCAAATGAGCTGGGATGGCAGCACATGATGAAGTATGGTATTAAAAAAAAGCTAGCCAAAGCTAATTCAACTTTGAAATGTGCTAGAAATATGTGTACTAGATCAGTGATGGCTAACCTTTTCTGGACAGAGTGCCCAAAGGGCGCGCGCCCATACCGCCAAAATGCAATGTGCACATGACTCCTGCATGCGCCCCCTGCATGCATGCGCCCCCGTGCATGTGCACACCCCACACCTGCCCTGCACTCATGCATGCGTGCACCCCATGCATGTGCCCTGTGCATGTGCCCTGCCCCCCATGCATACGCACATGGCCCCCCACGCACGCCCTGCCCCTGTGCTTGCATGGCAGAGACCCAAGGCCAGCTGGCCAGCAGGAGACACATGCACATGTGCAGCGGAGCTGAAATGGAGTGACGGCTCGCATGCCATCAGAGAGGGCGCTGCGTGTCACCTCTGGCATGCGTGCCATAGGTTCGCCATCACAGTACTAGATCTTGAACTGACCTAAACCGACCAGTTCGCTCCCACAGAGAGGGACTCCTCAGGGTGCCGTCGGCCAAGTTATGCCGGCTAGAGATACCCAGGAGGAGAGCCTTCTCTGTCGGAGCCCCTGCCCTTTGGAATGAATTGCCCCCGGATATTCGTAACATCTCTGATCTCCGGGTCTTTCGCTGTGCCCTTAAGACCCTACTGTTCCGACAGGCGGGGCTATCTAATTGAATGATTTAAATCGGGTTTTAACTTTGGGTTTTAAAATTCGGCCAAAACTATTTAATGAATTTTAATGAATTTTAACTTTGATATTGTATATTTATGTTTTAATTGGCTGTACACCACCCTGAGTCCTTCAGGAGGAGGGTGGTATATAAATAAAATTATTATTATTATTATTATTATTATTATTATTATTATTATTATTATTATTATTAATAATAATAATAATAATAATAAAAAATCTAATGTGGACACAGCTTTAGAGGTGATGTAATATTCAGCCTTTTCAGTCTGTTTTAGTATTTGATCCTTGATCTTAGCTGTGTGAGTGTTGAATATGTACTTTCACAAGGATATGTCATGTATTTTTGTTCATCTGTCAATGAAAGCGCATATGAGAGAAAAGGCAATCTGAAAGAAAAGTCACTAGAACCTTCAGCACCATTTTTCTTAAAGCTCGCACTCACTGTCTTTGTGTGTGTGTGTGTGTTTTAATTTTTGTGTTTGATGATAGAGCTGCCATCATCGTTCCTTCCCTCACAGATACATACCTCAATGGATCAACCCAGAGACACAACACTTGAATCTCAGAACTAGTCAGAGAACACTGTGGTTCCATAAAACGTATTTTAGGAGTCCCATTATCCCTTATACTCACCTGGGGTTCTTTTGGATTGACACAACTTTTGAGTTTGGCACAATAGCTGACTGGGGAATTATGGGAGCTGAAGTCCATACGTTGTCAAGTTGCCAAGGTTGACAAACGCTGGTCTAGACCAGTGATGGCTAACTTTTTCTGGACCTAGTGCCCAAAGTGTGCACGCCTGAACCCCCAAAATGCAATGCATGCGCTGCCTCCGTGCATGCACCGCGCCGTGCATGTGTGCATGGCCCCCTGCATGCACCTTCACATGCATGTGTGCACCCCTCACACCCGCCACACCTCTGTGCATGCATGTGCAACCCCTGTGCATACGCCCTGCTCCCCATGCATGCACACATGGGGCCACCTGCATGCACCCCACTCCCTGCATGTGCAGCAGAGACTCAAAGACCAATTGGCTGGCGGGAGGCATGCACACATGTGCAGCAGAGCTGAACTGGGGTGATGGCTCACGTGCCATCAGAGAAGGTGCTGTGTGCCACCTCTGGCACGCATGCCATAGGTTTACCATCATGGGTCTAGGCCATTACAACTCAAGCTAGTTTAGATGCACATTTTATAGTTAGGTTCACTGGTGGGCTGCTGCCAATTTGGACCGGTTCGGGTGAACCAGTAGTTCCGACAATCAGCTAGCTCCACCCACCTGCCCCAGCACAATCCTGTCCTATATTTCCTTCTTTCTGGCTCAGCTGATTCGCACAGCACAGCTGATTTCCGCACCTCCACTGTTCTACATACTAGGGCTGCCTTAGAAGGTAAGCAGCTGAGCTTCAAACTGCTGTATTTTGAACGCTGCACACAAATGCGTTAGGTACACGCGCAAAGCACACGCTCACCAAACCAGTTGTTAAACCAGTTGCAGCCCACCACTGGTTAGGCTCCCTATATTATCAGAAACAGAACAGACAGTCCAACCAGATATTGCAAGGATGGACAGGAGCCGAAATCCACAGCATATGTAGAACATTAGAGTGTCTGTTCCTGTATACTACCCATCTCTACTGGTCCAACTAGATTGAGCAGAATTTGCATGGCATTAAAGACTGTCAGTTGGAGGGGACCAGAAGGTGAGTTTTTTTCCACACTGGCCCCTCCTCTATGGAACATCCTACCTTTGGAGATTAGAATGGCTCTAACCCTGTTAGCCTTTCATCAGCTCCTAAAAGTCAGTGCCTGGGGTGCTGAATGTATCAAGGGCCACATTTTCTGGTTGTATTAACTGGCTAAGTATCTTGTATATTTCATCTGGATGTTTTTAGTGTTTTAAAATGTTTTAGTATTTTTAACTGTAATATATTTTTTGAATTGTAAGCCATTCAGAGTTATTGAGTGAGATAGGCAGCTACTGAAATTGAATGAATGAATGAATGAATGAATGAATGAATGAATGAATGAACCTGTCTCTTTTTAAAAATGTAAATATTTAGTTCATCATTGTAGTTCATCATGTAGCTGAAAAGGAAGGTAGCTGTAAACTTATGGGAGATAAAAGGTTTGCAGAAGTACAAAAATGTTTTATAATCCATAAGAGCGTGTAATGATAGTAGCTATGGGGAAAAATAGAAATTTGGGAGGGTAAACATACCTGAATGAAATAGCCCAGAAAAAAACAACACAGATCTGAACAAGGATTTTATATAGATCAGCTTCTTGCTACAAGACCCACTTATTAGTATTATAATTTATGTAAAGAAGGCAAAATCAGAAAATAGGGGCCTACGTTTTTATATTATACGGAGCAGCCTTGCAAATCCCTTTATTTCCATAGTTAATCATATAATTCTTCAATCGTGCCAGGATGATAGAAATGTAACTTCAAATTTTTTTGAATGGAAATGCAAAAATGAATAATAAATATGTGACAATTTACAACTATATTAAAACTCTAGCATTCATATCCACGATGAAGTTGTTCTGGCAGGATTTAAACTGATTCACCCACAAGAGGTGTACATTTCATTTCAGAGACCCATTGACTCACTGGAGAAGAGCCTAATGCTGGGAACGATTGAGGGCAAAAGAAGAAGGGGACAACAGAGAATGAGGTGGCTGGATGGAGTCACTGAGGCAGTTGGTGTGAGCTTAAATGGACTCCATAGAATGGTAGAGGACAGGGAGGCCTGGAGGAACGTTGTCCATGGGGTCGTGATGGGTCGGACATGACTTCACAACTAACAACAACAACCAGGGTCCAGGTTGTACCTGGAAGAGAACAGAATCATGTAATTCCTTCAGGACAGTTTTCACTTACTGCTGACATGATGAGCTCTCCACCTAAGTTCTGGATTTCAGCTTTGACTTGGCTGCATATTTTGAGTTGGTGGGAGTAGAGCTTGATTTGTTCCAGGTAAGCGAGTAAGTCTTGCTTACATGACCAGTCTGGACACTAAAAAATAAAAACAAAAATGCATAAGTTGAGCTAACTACTTTTAACATCAGGGATCCCAAAGAAAAGTGAGCTAAGAGGGTGCAGTAACTCCCCCCCCCCAATTTCCCTTTCTTTTTCCCATTTTCCCATTTTCCTTTTTTCCCATTTCCCATTTTTCCTTTTCCCTTTCCCCATTTTCCTTTCTTTCCTTGTGGTACAACCTTGTGGTGCAATTGGAACAATCTTGAACTAAACACACTCAAAAACTGTAGAAATGGTAGTAAATTTTAGGAGAAACTCTCCTGAACTATCGCCTCATACTAGACAACACAGTATCAACAGTAGAGACCTTCAAGTTTATAGATTCTATTATAACTCAAGACTTAAAATGGACACCTAACATCAAAAATGTCATCAAAAAAGCACAACAAAGAATGTTCTTTCTGCGCCACTCAGAAAGCTCAAACTGCCCAAGGAGCTGCTGATTCTACAGAGGAATTATTGAGTCTGTCATCTGTCCCTCCATAACTGTCTGGTTTGGCTCTGCAACCCAACAAGACAGACACAGACTTCAATGGATAATTAGAACTGGAGAAAAAACAATTGCTACCAACCTGCCTTCCATTGAGGACCTGTATACTGCATGAGTCAAAAAGAGGGCTGTGAAAATATCTACAGACCCCTCACATCTTGGACATAAATTGTTTCAACTTCTACCCTCAAAATGACGTTATAGGGCAGTGATGGCTAACTTTTTGCCGTCGCGTGCCAAAAGTGGGGGAGCACAGGGGGGGTCACGTGCATGTGTGCCCACACCCATAATTCAATGCGCCCTACCCACTGTGCGTGCACGCGTGACCCCCCCTCCCCATGCAACCCCTGCTTTTGGCACGCGATGGCACAGTGGGCTCGGTAGGCCTGTTTTTCACCCTCCCCAGGCTCCAGAGGCTTTCTTGGAGCCTGGGGAGGGTGAAAATGGACTCCCCAACTCCCCCGGAGGTCCTCTGGGGATTGGAAACGGCCTGTTTCCTGACTTCCGGTGGGCCCAGAAGGCTCAAAAATCAGCTGGCCAGCGCATGCATGTGCACTGGAGCTGAGCTAGGGCAATGCTCGTGTGCCCACAGATATGGCTCCATGTGCCACCTGTGGCACGCGTGCCATAGGCTCGCCATCATGGCTATAGGGCACGGCACAGCAGAACAACTAGACACAAGAACAGTTTTTTCCCGAATGCCATCACTCTGCTAAACAACTAATTCCCACAACATTTGTCAAACTATTTACTAAGACTGTATTACAGTGGTGGGTTTCAAATTTTTTTACTACCAGTTCTGTGGGCGTGGCTTGGTGGGCGTGGCATGGCTTGGTGGGCGTGGCAGGGGAAGGATACTGTAAAATCTCCATTCCCTCCGGACTCCAGGGGAAGGTTACTGCAAAATCCCCATTTCCTCCCAATCAGCTGGGATTTAGGAGACAGAGAATATATGGGGGTGGGGCCAGTCAGAGGTGGTACTTACCAGTTCTCCAAACTATTCAAAATTTCCACTACCGGTTCTCCAGAACTGGTCAGAACCTGCTGAAACCCACCTCTGCTGTATTACTATTATTCTTCTCATCTTTCCTATTACCTATCTCCTCCCACTTATGACTATAACCTTGTTTCTTATATCGCTATGATTTATATTGTTTGTTTAATTTGTTTCCTAGTATGATTTGATTGCTTATTTAGTAACCTCTGACTATCACTAAGTGTTGTATCTTATGATTCTTGATGAATGTATTTTTTCCCCTTTTCTTTTTATGTACCTTGAGAGCACATGCACCAAAGACAAATTCCTTGTGTATCAAATCACACTTGGCCAATAAAGAATTCTATTCTCTCTCTCTTTTTTTCATTTTTAAACAGATATCCATACTATTTAAACTGATTTCAGAAGAAGCTCTTATCTATTTCAGAAATGGCTTCTAGGTGCTTGGAGGGAAAGGTCAGGGAAATTGAAATGAAAATGAAATATTCCTGGAGGGTGAGCAACTAATTGTGCAGTCCTCTGGGTTTTGGCCATCTCACAATCCTGTTTATGCCTTTCCGTCTTTCTTCCAGGCATCCCAGATCTCTTACGCTCCTTATCAAGATTTATGTAACAAAGCATTGCTTGCTCGAACTCAGATGCTGGGTGAGCATCATAAATTTACAGTTGCTCTTTTGTACTGCTGCCAGTTTACTTATTTGATAGCGCTAGGCTGTTTTTGCAAGAGGTACATAATAATGAACTCCATGTTGTTTTATGCATCTAATACCTATGTGGTGGTAATGGTGTTGTTTCAACTTCTTGTTGTTGTTTTTATGTCTGGAACAGGAAATACAAATGTCCCCTTCAAGAATAAAATATTATGGAGCTGAATAATCACCCATACTTGTCATTCTGCAAAACATTATGAATAGTATCTTCAGTATGTGCTCTCCTATTTCAATGAGTGAGTTTCTGTGACCTGAATATGAAAAAAAAGACAACTGACAGCATTTTCACATGCAGCTGCTTCCACTACTCGATCTCTCCAAGACAGTTTGAAACTGACCCTCTGTTGTCTTCAGTTCTGCTGAAGTCCCACAGAAAAAAAGGGAGATATCACCATGAAGCCCTCAGTACTTCCTCCAACTGATCCGTGAGAGGGTGAAAATTAATGAAAGAAGCAAGTCATTCCAGGAAAATATCAGAGATGCCTTCCCCTCATTCCTTGTTAAAGGTAACAAAAATCTCTCTGTGAGCTTCCAGGCCCAAGTAGAATAGAATAGAATAGAATTTTTTTATTGGTCAAGTGTGATTGGACACACAAGGAATTTGTCTTGGTGCATATGCTCTCAGTATACATAAAAAGAAAAGATACATTCATCAAGAATCATAAGGTACAACACTTAATCTATCTATCTATCTAGACCCGTACCAGTCGGACTTCAGGCAGCGGTACAGCACAAAAAACGGCATTGGTCGCATTGGTGGATGATCTCTGGAGGGCTCGGGACAGAGGTTGTTCCTCTGTCCTGGTCCTATTAGATCTCTCAGTGGCTTTTAATACCATCGACCATGGTATCATGCTGCAGCGGTTGAGGGGGTTAGGAATAGGGGACACCATGCTGCGGTGGTTCTCCTCCTTCCTCTCTGACCACTCACAGTTTGTGTTGGCAGGGGGGCAGAGGTCAACCTCGTGGCGCCTCGCTTGGGGAGTGTTGCAAGGGTCGGTCCTCTCGTCCCTTCTGTTCAACATTTATGTGAAGCTGCTGGGCGAGATCATCCATGGTTTGGGGGTGAGAGTCCATCAGTACACTAATCATACTCAACTGTACATCTCCACCCCAGACCACCCCAATGATGCCCTTGATGTGATGTCTCGCTGCCTGGAGGCCGCGCAGGTCTGGATGGGGAGAAATAGACTCAGACTCAACCCTGCTAAGACTGACTGGCTGTGGCTCCTGGCATCCCGATATAGTCAGCTGGTCCCATCGCTGGCTAATGGGGGTGAATCTTTGCCCCCCACAGAGAGGGCTCATAATCTGGGTGTCCTGCTGGATGCACAGCTGTCTTTAGAAGAGCATATGACGGCCGTGGCCAGGGGGGCTTTTTATCAGGTTCGCCTGATTCACCACTTGCGGCCCTGTCTGGACCGGGACGCCTTGCGCACCATCACTCACGCCCTTGTCACCTCCTGGCTGGACTACTGTAATGCTCTCTACATGGGGCTCCCCTTGAAGAGCACTTGGAGGCTCCAACTGGTCCAGAATGCGGCCGCGCGGGTGGTTATGGGCGCGACTCATTGTGCCCATGTGACACCTTTCCTGCATGAGCTGCACTGGCTCCCAGTGGTCTTCCAGGTGCGATTCAAGGTGTTGGTTACCACCTTTAAAGCACTCCATGGCTTAGGACCCGGGTACCTTCGAGACTGACTTCTGCCACCAGTAGCCTCCCACCGGCCAGTCCGCTCCCACAGAGACGGGCTCCTCAGGGTGCCATCGGCCAAGTTATGCCAGCTGGTGGCACCCAGGGGGAGGGCCTTCTCTATGGGAGCTCCTGCCCTGTGGAATGAACTGCCCCCGGAAATGCGCAAGATTTCTGACCTCTGTGTATTTCGCTGTGCCCTCAAGACCCTGCTGTTCCGCCAGGCTGGGCTATCAATGTAAATGATTTTAAATTGGGTGTTTTAAATTTTTTGGGTTTTAATTTGGGCCAAAATTATTTAATAATTTTAATTATTTTAAATTGATGTCTGTATTTCTGTGTTTTTTAATAGGCTGTACACCGCCCTGAGTCCTTCGGGAGAAGGGCGGTATAGAAATAAAATAATAATAATAATAATAATAATAATAATAATAATAATAATAGTTATTATTATTATTAATAATAATAATGATGATTATGATGATGATGATAGTCATAGAGTATAAATAAACAATCAGGAAACAATATCAATATAAATCATAAGGATATAAGCAACAAAATTACAGTCATACAGTCATAAGTGGAAGGAGATGGGTGGTGGGAACGATGAGAAGATTAATAGTAATGTAGACTTAGTGAATAGTTTAACAGTGTTGAGGGAATTATTTGTTTAGCAGAGTGATGGCATTTGAGAAAAAACTGTCCTTGTGTCTAGTTGTTCTGGTGTGCAGTGCTCTCTAGCGTTGTTTTGAGGGTAGGAGTTGAAACAGTTTATATCCAGGATGCGAGGGGAAATGCGAGAATATTGACTGTTCTAGAAGCTCAGGAGCTGGTGGAGAGGAGAAGCCAGAGATTCCACGAGTGCTCTGCAGCCCTGAAAGGATGTAGGAAGTTAGCACCTATCCTCTCCTAGGAAAATGAGATATTTTAGGAAATATTAAAAGGGCAGAATATTTCCCCAAAAGGGGAGGCAGAACCTTAGTCCCCACCCCACCCCCCCACATACACCTTTGTCAATGGGCCATTAAGGCCTGGGCCAGTCTATTCTACATAACAAAGATCTACCTCCTTCACGCAGAGCCATAATAGGAATTGCCCAAAGCCCTTTCATTACATCATCACCCAGCAAAAGTCAACCAAACTTGGGACTCAAAAACACAACCTACAAAGTTACCCCTGCGTACCCCTCCATGGGAGTGTGACAGCCAATCAGAATACAAGCTCAAATTCAAATCCCAACAGAGGACCCAGGCACTCTCAGAATCTCGGCCTTTTTTTTGCCCAGGATCTCAAGCCTTGTGATCCTGCTCATCAATAAACCTTCTTTCCAAGCAACTTCCATGAATCCAGTGTCTTTTCCCCCACTTGGAACTGAGCCTAGAAGGATATTTCTTCCAACAAGGAAGCATCAGCTTTGATTTCCTTTCTTATAAACTGCTTGCATGATTGGTCGGATTTGGAGATGGTTTGGAATCAGCTCAAAGGGCTCAAGGACAAGTTCCCTGAATGCAACTTTCATTGGAAATGGGGGGGGAGGGGGGAGAAGGTTTAACACTGTCAGTACAGGCAGTCCTCAACTTACAACCACAATTAGGACCAAGATTTCCATCGCTAAGTAAGGTGGGTTGTGAGTTTTCCCCTGTTTTATGATCATTTTTGACATGGCTGTTAAGGGAAACACTGCAGTCGTTAAGCAAATCTGGCTTCCCCTCGATGACTTTGCTTGTCGGAAACCAGCTGGGAAGAGGCTAAATGGGGATCATAGGACTCTGGAAATGCTGCAACTGTTGTAAATACATACAGGTTGCCAAGCGCCCAATTTTAAACACAACCGTGGGAATGCTGCAATGGTCATAAGTTACTTTTTTCACTGCTGTTGTAACTTTGGTTGCTAAATGGATAGTTGTAAGTGGAGCACTACCTGTAAAAGGTTTTAAGACAGGGGTGTCAAACTCTTCTGTCAGGGTTCCGACAGATGCCCTAATTAAATCATGAGCCTTGAGGCAAGTTTCAAAAGAAATCTAGTTATTTATTAGGAACTTCATGTTGGCACGTTCCAAGTGAATCCAACTCTGACCCCACGTAATTTATGCCCCAGTCATGACCCTGTTTCCACCCCTCCCCCCATGGTGTGTCATCAATCACATTTGCCAACAGAGCAATTTCACGGGTTATAGATATCACTCCCCTCTGGCTGCTGTGGGTAACCCTGCGAGACAGCCTTGAGAAAGATATGTCTGGAATGTGCTTTTGTATTTGGCTGCCATGCTGCTTCATCAGTTTTTACCATCCCCCTTGCCTATGGCAACTCGAGAGCAGGCCAGGGATGCTTTGTGAGTTGACACTCGCATCGTTACATCATCATGTGACGTATTGTGATTTTTTTCCCCCCCTTCGTTAAACCAGGGGGGAGCGTGGCTAGCGCGGGCCGCCAGTTTGACACCCCTGATTTAAGAGATAGGAAAGATTACTTCATATTTGGATTGCAATTCTAAAATCGTTATAATTTTGTATATTATATTTTCCTTTGGATTAATATATATTTTCCTTCCTTTTAATGGGTATCACAATTGAAACAGAATTAGCGATCTGATCTTTTTCACAATATTAGGTAATCAGCTGTCATATTTTCTAAAGACTGTGGCAGAATAATTTGGGAACAGACTGAGTTCCAAAATTCAGAGCTTTACATATACTTTTCCTACAGAGGAGGCATCTCAAAATGTTATGATCCTCTATTGAGACTGAAAGATCCCTGATGAGAATAGACATGCACCATGCAGCTAGTTTGAGAAAAATCATATTTGTGCAATTGCTTCTTTCATTTTTCCCTCACTAGTAATTATGCAGAACTAAAAATTGTTTACATCACTAAAACATTGTACATGTTTTTATAGTAATACACTCCATTGAATCAATATGCTTTGTCCCAAGTAATTTAGTTGCACCCGAACAATGGAAATAAGATACTTATGTTTGTTTCCTTCATTTTTCAGAAAAGAAACCTATATACAGCCTATTCCTCTGTGTGTATGTGTGTGTGTGTGTGTGTGTGTGTGTGTGTGTTCGTGCATGTGTGTGTGTGTGTGTGTGTGTGTGTGTGTGTGTGTGTGTTTATGTCTCTGTGTGGCTTTGAGTCTGTGTTGACTCCTGGCAACTGTCTGGACTGGTCCCTGCACTTTTCTTGGTCAGGTTTTTCAGAAGTGATTTACCATTGCCTGCTTCCTAGGGCTGAGATGGAATGACTGGCCAGTTCAAATCTCACCGGCTCAAGGTTGACTCAGCCTTCCATCCTTCCGAGGTGGGTAAAATGAGGACCCAGATTGTTGGGGGCAATAGGCTGACTCTAAACCTCTTAGAGAGGGCTGTAAAAGCACTATGAAGCGGTATATAAGTCTAAGTGCTATTGCTATTGCTATAGCCCAGTGATGGCTAACCTTTTTGCCATCATGTGCCAAAAGCAGGGGGGAGCATGGGGGGGGGGGTCGAGCACACACATGCCCACACCCATAATTCAATACGCCCCACCCCCGTGCATGCACGTATGACCCCTCTGTGCGACCCCGCTTTTGGCACTTGATGGTCCGGTGGGCCCGGTAGGGCCATTTTCTGCCCTCCCCAGGCTCCAGAGGCTTTCTAGGAGCCTGGGGAGGGTGAAAATGGCCTTCCCCACTCCCCCGGAGGCCCTCTGGAGGCCAGAAATGGCTCGTTTCCTGACTTCCAAAAAGGCCCAAAAGTCAGCTGGCCAGCACATCACAGCTATAGCCTATTCCTAGATCACTACAGACACCCTATTCTGTGGAATGGGTGAGATCCATCATCAGTGACATAATATTCAACACAAAAGTAATGACAATAGCAGGAATTCGAAAAGAGATCTCAGTGCTCTTCTACAATAAATAACACAGGCAGGCATTAAAAACATTAAATGGATCGTAATTGCACGCTTATGGTGATTGAAATCTATAAACTACTAAAACCTGCTTGTCTATTTGTAACCTTCGATTAGCTGAAATGGTATGTCACAGGATAACAATTTTTAAATCAAGGTAGCTCAAATCTGCTAGCTTTACAGAATGTGTGGAAAATCCAGGACCCATTAATCCTGCGTAATTTAAATTTCAGGGACCTTCACACCAGTTATATTTGCAAATTTGTGACTGCTTCAGCCCCGCTACAGTCAGCTATGGTCATAGGATCATGATTTCCAACACTCCCTGCCAGTTTCCCACAAGCAAAGCCAATGGGAAGCTAGCAGGAAGTCAGATCCTGCTGATCCTCTCAGATTCACCTGGCTAGGTGGCTCAGTGGCTAAGACGCTGAGCTTGTCAATCAGAAAGGTTGGCAGTTTGGCAGTTCGAATCCCTAGTATAGGTCTCCTGCGTGGACAGGAGGTTGAACTAGATGACCTCCAAGGTCCCTTCCAACTCTGTTACTGTTAATCTGTCCCAAAAGATGCAGAGGTTCTACTGTTAAAGATCCGGTCCCACTGCTTTATTGTTCAGCTGGGGTCATCCTATTTATATCTTTTGGTAAGGAAATATTGACAAAAGAAGATCCAGTAATAGATCATCGGTTGTCTGGTTGGAGCTAAGTGAGAAATGGTATTGTCATTTAACACTTTGCAATAAATAAGAGAAAATTTGCTACTTATTCATAATTCAAAATGTTAAATAGAAAACTGAAAAACAATAGAAAATCCCTCTAACTGTATTTATTTATTTCTTTAAGAAAAATTTTATGGCCGCTCAACTCACTCTCAGTGACTCTCAGTTTACAAGGATATACTGTTATTAAGTAAATCTTCCTTCAGTTTCACCTCAGCAATTTTTGAAGGAAATACATTTACTTCCCTTGTTCTACTGATTTCAGAATTTGCAACACTAAAATTCATGTTCAATAGAGTGAAATATTAAAAAAAAAGCCATGGAAAACTTGATGGATTTGACTGCAGCACCAATTTCAGTGGGGTCTCACTAAATAGCAGATAAAGCGGAACCAAATTTATATTATTCTAAACAGCCAGACAAGTATCTTAATTGCCCTGATTGTACTTATCATGATCATATTACTGTAATTTTTGTCTCAATCATCTTAACATATTTAAAATCTTTTTATGGTAATTTACTGATATGCAATAAGACAGAATCCTAATAAAAATAATGTCTTAATTGGAATTTGCTTTTTAAGTTTCTAACTTCTTACAGTTTTGTAACATAAGCAAAAAAAATGGATTTTTATCACATTGTGTAATCAGCTTTTTTTTCTTCCCCAAAGTGGTTTCTAGTTAACATTAAGGAAGACGGTTTGATGTTTCTTCAACAGGCACTAATGTGTGAAAGTTTTCTTCCTAAGTATATAATTGAGTTGAGGGAATGGGGTGGGAGGAGAGGAGAGAAAGCATTTCATGGGAAAATAAGATAGCCAAAAATTCTGCATTTGGGATCCATTTAAATTACTGAATTGAGTGGCATGCCACACCATAACCAATTGGATATGCAATTCATTGCAAGCTGTTCCCTATGGAGGAGAAACATCTATATGGATCTCAACAAATGTGGAGTGCAAACTACTTTCCAGAACTTCCAGGAGACAGAAAGAAAAATAGGAAATCAACCTTCCTGGTCCTAAAGCCAAGAAAGGTGCTTTGGCATAAAGCTTCCTCCTGGTACGAATGGTATATGATGAAAAGAACAAGAGATGAGAATTATATTTAAAGTAAAATAATAATCTCATGTACAATAAAATATAGGTGCTATAAGATGATAGGATAGGATAGGATAGGATAGGATAGGATAGGATAGGATAGGA
>WNWU01000021.1:10918542-10979738 GCA_012654045.1 Ptyas mucosa | reverse complement strand
ATAGGATAGGATAGGATAGGATAGGATAGGATAGGATAGGATAGGATTGGATTTTATTGGCCAAGTGTGATTGGACACAGAATGAATTTGTCTTTGGTGCATATGCTCTCAGTGTACATAAAAAGACAAGATACATTTGTCAAGAATCATAAGATACAACACTTAATGATAGTCATAGGGTTCAAATAGCAATCAGGAAACAATCAATATCAATATCAATCGTAAGGAGCCAAGCAACAAAGTTACAGCCATACAATCATAAGTGGAAGGAGATGGGTGGTGGGAACAATGAGAAGATTAATAGTAATGCAGATTTAGTGAATAGTTTGACCATGTTGTTTCTGCAGTTATAGGAAGATAGTGCCATAGGTTTGCCATTTTGATGGCAAACCTATGGCACATGTGCCCGAGGTGGCACGCAGAGCCATCTTTCCGGGCACGTGAGCTGTCGCCCAACTCACCTGCAGCTATGCATGCGTGCACGCCCCAGCTGGTGTTTGGGCCTTTGGTGTGCATGCGCACAATTCAGGGGACCCAGCTGATCTTCGGAGCTCTCCTGCACATGCGCACATGTTTGTGCATGCACGCAAGAGTACTTGTGCACAACACACGAATGCGTAGATGGCTTTCGTGTGTGTGCATTGCACGCGTGAAAACCACACACATGCACAGATGGTGCGATTGCACATGCAGTGCACAGGGGAGCTGCATGAAACCTGCACGCATGCGCAGATGGTGTGGTTGCACACACACCGGGGGCCATGCACGAAAGCCGTACGCATGCACAGATGGTACGGTTGTATGCGCAATGTACAGGGAGGAGCCGCAGGTTAGCACGGATAGCACGCGTGCGCAATGCACGCAAAGCACGTACCTGTTCGACACTTAGTGAGTAAAAGGTTCACCACCACTACCCTAGTGCAATCAATCTTGCTTCCCTCCACTAGAAAAGAGACAGGAAAAGCAGCAGGAAAATATAAAAGAATTGTGAAAGTCAGACCAAGCTGTGTGAATTCCCCCAGAGCTGGCCAGTAGAACTCCATGCTTCAGACATGGAAATTGCATAACAAAATACAGCTTTGAGGCAGGAAGGGAGGTTTGTGTATAGTTTTATTAACTACTGGAACATTTGTATCTTGCCTTTCAATCAAGGTAATCATGAGCCTTTATTAGCCTAAGGAAAAGGAGAAAGAGTTTATTAGTGAAATTATTCTTGATTTTAATGTCTTTTGGCTATAATAACAACAATCCAGAGAGGAAGAAGTGAAACAGCAAAAGGCCCTGGTGTTTTCTCAATGAAAACAAGGCCTGTGGCTGTGCTGCCAAATGTCTTACTTCCTGGGGTGGTGAAAAGCATCTAAGAATATAATTAAAACAAGAAATTGGCAATATAATTTGAATGTAGAATAAACATTGGTTTCCAATGTATTTTAAGTGATTTGAGGGAGGCTGCACGATTCTGTAAAAATTATGGTGGGGTTTCTTCATTCATGTAGAAGTTGGAAGAAATTAAAACCCCACAGGAAAACAATTCTACCATGTTTGCCTGAAAATAAGACCTTGTCTTATATTTTTTTGAACCCCAAAATAAGTGCTTGGCCTTATGTTCAAGGAGGTCTTATTATTTTGGGGCGCATGGAGCAAGACGGTGCTCCTCTTGCCATCTTACCTGATTTCCAGCTCTGTCACTCTAACCCAACCAGAGGAAATGGCGGGGACCGGCTGCGCATGCATTTAAATATTTTCGGGGAGGGCTTATTTTCAGGGGGGGGCTTATTTTAGCGCATGCGCTCAAAAGCGTGATTGGGCTTATTATCTAGGGAGGTCTTATTTTCAGAGAAACAGGGTATGTTTCGAGAAATACAGCCAGAAGACATCAAACTTAGGTTATAAGATAGGATGAAAGATGGTGTTTGATATGTTGGAAGAAATATCCTTCTGGGTTCAGTTCCAATGTTGTGGTCCACCAGCAGCCTGTGGAGCTGGCAGCGGAGTCGGACAGTGAGGAGGCTGGGGAGGACCATGGGCCATTCCTGGAGTCTGAGGAAAGCCCGGATGAGGGCTCTATGTCGAAGGCAGAGATGGGGCCAGGGCCATCTGGGAGTGATGCGTGGACGCCAGAGCCCCTAGAGTTGGACAGCAGAGAGGCAGAGGAACAGGAGGAGCCTATTCCTAGTGCACGCATGCACAGAGTTGCAAGAAAGAAAGAGCAGCTAAAGCAAAAAGGACGACTCAGGAGTAAGGCCAGGAGATGATTGGCCCCTCCCATAAGGCTTAAAAGAGCAGCAAAGGCTCTTGGGCTCTTTGTAGGAAAGCAACATTGCTAAATCTGTTTCCAGTCAGTATCTCTTGTTTCTGAACTTCGTGGGGCTTTGCCAAGAAAGGCCTTTGGCAGGGTGCCAAAGAAGATAAAGGTTTGTGATAAGCCTGAAGGACTTTTTCTGAAGGACTTGTTTTGGAATTAATTTGGACTAAGCTGGGAATGAAGTAATTCTCAGCTGTTGTAATAAAATTGTTTTGTTTGGGACTAATTGTGTCTTGTAATGATTAAGTGAGCCTAGGTCACAACATCCAAGTGTGGAGAAAGACACGGGAAACAATGGTGGCTGTTTGGAAAGATGGTTTTTAATGGTGGATAGAACCACATGGCTTGAGGTCCTGGGCAAAAAGGCACATGGAGTGGAGAGAGAGAAAGAGATTTATACCCTCTGTTGGGATTTGAATTTGAGCTTGTATTCTGATTGGTTGTCACATTCCCATGGAGCCACATAGGGGTAACTTTGTAGGTTGTGTTTTTGAGTCCCAATTTTGGTTGACTCTTGCTTAGTGATGATGTAATGAAAGGGCTTTGGACAATTCCTATTATGGCTCTGCCTGAAGGAGGTAGATCTTTGTTATGTAGAAAAGACTGGCCCAGGCCTTAATGGCCCATTGACAAAGGTGTGTGTGTGAGGGGGGGACTAAGGTTCTGCCTCCCCTTTTGGGGAAATATTCTGTCCTTTTAATATTTCCTAAAATATTTCATTTTTCTAGGAGAGAGGTGGGTGCTAACTTCTTACAGATACATCTGTATCTTGCCTTTTAATCCTGGTTTATTCTGCAAGCCCTTATTACTACAATTTTGTAGTGAAATTATTTCAATAATTATTTCAACTGGAAAACAGTGGGAATATTAGAAGAAGCCAGACTGAAAAATGCAAGGGAATTTTAACAGGAGACTTCAACCAAGCATTGACCAACAGACTCATAGGCTTACTTTCTTGATGGACCTATCAAAAGACATAACCAAAGACCCAATTTGAATTCATCAGTTCAGTTCAACACACCACATTCTCCCCATTCTGCAATAATCAACCAATTCAATGATCACAGGGAAAGAATACCATCCATCAGACATCAGTGTTAGCCATCACAGAGAAAGCAACCAATACAAAGATAGAACAGCCATTTTAGCAGCTGAATAAATAATCTACCAATAACTAGGTATCAGTCACATTGCAAAGCAACATCTGCTCACAGAATCACTTATCAAGTATGTTCAAAGCAGGCAAGACAGAAGAACGATTGCAGGAACTGGGTATGTCTAGTTTAATGAAAAGAAGGATTAGGGGAGACATGATAGCAGTCTTCCAATATCTCAGGGGCTGCCACAAAGAAGAGGGAGTAAAGCTATTCTCCAAAGCACCTGGGGGAAGGACAAGAAGCAATGGGTGGAAACTAATCAAGGAGAGAAGCAACTTAGAACTAAGGAGAAATTTCCTGACAGTTAGAACAATTAATCAGTGGAACAACTTGCCTCCAGAAGTTGTGAATGCTCCAACACTGGGAGTTTTTAAGAAGATGTTGGATAACCATTTGTCTGAAGTGGTGTAGGGTTTCCTGCCTGGGCACGGGGTTGGACTAGAAGACCTCCAAGGTCCCTTCCAACTCTGTTACTCTATATAAAATCCCCACATCTGCAAAACTCCTGCACTGATGATGCCACCTTGAAGGTTAATGAAACATTAATCTTGAAAAAGCACCTTTGGGACATTAATGAAAGAAGAGCCTGGTGGTGCAGCAGACTAAAGCAGTGTGATTAACATTCAGCTGCCTGCAATTAGTGCAAGTTCTAATCTCACCAGGCTCAAGGTTGACTCAGCCTTCCATCCTTTCTAAGGTAGGTAAAATGAGGACCCAGATTGTGGGGGCAATAAACTGACTTTGTATAAATATACAAAAGTATGAAGGCTATTGCTTAGCACATTGTAAGCTGCCCTGAATCTCCAGAGAAGGGTGGCATATAAATCAATTTTTTTTTAAAAAAAGAAGAAAGATCTACAATCCTCAGATCAAGCTTGGAGAACTTAACAACAACTCAACAAACAATTGCAACAAGTCAATTCTGAGCCACACATTCAACTACATGATACTAATGAATTCGAGTCAGATTTCTTTAAACGGTAATGTTGTCCCTGTATATATTTAAAATATATTCTGCTGAAGGAAATGTCTTATATGATAGAGCTAATGTTAAATCACAACATATCCCCCCAAGGCAACAATCCATATTGCCTAATTCAATGGTTTCACATTTTGATGGTGTGAGATGGCATGAAACCCAAATAAAAGTCATCCACTTGAAACTGTTCTACTTTATGAACTGGAAAAGGTCAAAGATATGCAACACTGAATCTTCATTACAGACTGATTGCTTATTTCAGGCACACTTTCACATTAGAGTGGGGAAAAATGTATCTTTTTTAAAAAAAACTTGTTTTATGATGGAGGTGTTGACTGGAAGGTGGTCTCAGGCTAACAGAGCTGTGCTTTGAAAGGTACTGTGAATGATGAACTGTGTTCCACTGAAATGACATTATTAGCTTTGGCAAGAAGCTAATTCAGCTATCTCCCAGTTTTGCCAACCATAAAGAAAATCTTTGAAAAAATATGTGTCTAAACTGCAGAATAATAAAGCACCTAGCCCACAGTTCACTGGCAGGCAACGCTCGTTGTTATGGAAAGGTGTGCATATAGTGGGAAGAGATAATCGGGAACAATGCCGAGCAGCTATTTCAGCAGACGTCTCTGTACCCTTGGCTGTTGATTTGGCGCTCTCAGTTTTCTGCCAGGCCACCATGTTCAACACGAGCAGCTGGATCAGGGTTGCAAAGATACTCATGAAGAAAACTCTAGGCCAAGGCTGTCAAACTCATGGCCCGCGGGCCAGATGCGTCATGCACTGACCACGTCCATGCCCAGTGTAGCCAAGGAGAAAAAACTCCCGATACATCACGTGACACTGCCGTGATGACGTCAGTTTGACAACCCTGCTCTAGGCCATTAATACCATGTGCACCTATAACTTATTTTACTGACACACATTACAAAGCAAAAGAAACCGTTGAAGTCAAGACAAGTGAGTTAAATGTACCCCATGAGTTAATTTGCCTTTAGTAAGAATATACTCAAAATTATATTTAGTTATTTAACAATACCTATCGGCTAATCCACTCCAAATGGACTCCAGATGGGATCTACCCAAGTCCAAAGATGTGCACTAAAAGGCAGGGGTGAAATCCAGCAGGTTCTAACAGGTTCTGGAGGACCGGTAGTGAAAATTTTGAGTACTTAGGAGCAAATACCACCTCTGGCTGGCCCCAGAGTGGGGTGGGAATGGAGATTTTGCAATATCCTTCCCCTGGAGTGGGGTGGGAATGGAGATTTTGCACTATCCTTCCCCTGCCATGCCCACCAAGCCATGCCCACCAAGCCACACCACACCACGCCCACCAAGCCACGCCCACAGAACCGGTAGTAAAAAAATTTGGATTTCACCACTGCTAAAAGGTATATGGATAACCAAACTCAACAACAACCAAAGAAACCCAAAAGCATCAAAGGCACAATTTAGTTAACATAAGGGCTAAATCTCCAATGCTTCAACTTGTCAGAAAACATATACAATACAAACTGTCCATACTACTAACCTATCTTCTCCTTTGTTTTGTTTTTTCCTTATCACAGTCTTTTATATTTTGTCCACCCAAACAGGTAAACTAGATTAAGAAACAGACTGCGTAGACCTAAAGCTACTTTTGTTAGAATGGTTATAGTCAGAGGTGGTATTCAGCCAGTTCGTACCAGTTCAAGCAAACCGGTATTGGAAATAGCAGGTGGACCCGCCCGCCTGCCCACCCACCCACCCACCCTGGCTCTATGCCGTCCTATTTAAGCACATTTTCGAGGCCAGGCGCATGTGCGGAAGGCGCGTGAGTGAGAAAAGCGAATGCATGGAAGGACGGGCACATGTGTGGAAGGCACATGCATGCATGGAAGGCACGCACGTGAAGCAAGCGTATGCGTGTGGGGCGAACCAGTGGTAAGAATATTGGAAACCCACCACTGGTTATAGTAACATAATTTTGTAAGTATGAATGAGCTTTCTTGCTCTGCTGTTTAATCTTCCTGTGAATTAGGAGGAGGGGAGCCGAGACATTTTCCTAAGGCATTTTCTTGGCCTGGATTCAATATTCATTTATCTGATTGTTGCTTTGGTAATGCACATTTCCACTTTAGCTAAATTTCAGGATCAAAAACAGTCTTGGAGTCACAAGGCAGAAAAGTAAAACAGACAACCAAGCTCTTGTCTCTATAGGCAAACAACCAATGCAAGTTTAATAAATATTTGTACCTCATTTGGTCTTGTGCAGGGTTTTGTGTTTAGCAAAGTCTGATTATAAAAGGGCATTTAATTCTTGCTATACTACACAAAAAAAATTCACATTTTTATTTTATTTTATTTTAATTTATTTAAACACCCTCTTACTCAGGGGTGAAATCCAACAGGTTCTGACAGGTTCTGGAGAACTGGTAGCGGAAATTTTGAGTAGTTCAGAGAACTGGCAAATACCACCTCTGGCTGGTCCCAGAGTGGGGTGGGAATGGAGATTTTGCACTATCCTTCCCCCAGGAGTGGGGAGGGAATGGGGATTTTGCAGTATCTTTCCCCCTGGAGTGGGGTGGAAATGGAGATTTTGCAGTATCCTTCCCCTGCCACGCCCACTAAGCCACACCACACCCACCAAACCACGCCCACAGAATCGGTAGTAAAAAAAAATGGATTTCACCACTGGTCTTACTTGAAAAAAAAATAAGATAGCATTCCTGTGAAACAAGAAGTTTTATTATGAAGCCTATTACGGGGTTTAAAATTTAAGTTACCAAGATAATTTTTAAAATGGTGACAAACGATGAACTGATGCATCTGGTTTAATAATTCATTCTGTAAGGGCTGTAGTAAATTCTTAGCAATCTGCTTGACAAAGAAAATAGACACCTGACAAAGAATATAAAATATATAATAGTCTTTGGGGCATGGGGTCAGTTGTAACACAAGACGTGTTATGCTCTCCCTGTTTTCTTACCTGATTAGAAATGAGCCTTGCAAGAACATCCATCCTAGATCCTGACTCTGAGATCATTTTAGCTGCATTAATCACATCTGATGTATTCTTCAGTGGTCCTCTGCCCCTTTAATTAAAACAAAATATATATGATGAATATTAAACATCTGGTACAATCTTAGAATAAATATGAGAATACAATTTCTTTTGGTCTTCTAAGAATGTCTCCATTGCATTGGAAAACAAGAGCTGTCTCTGCAACTAGGTGATCACATTTTATCTATTGTATGTGTGATGACTCTGATTCTCAAGGCGACCTACAATCAGAGGTGGGTTTCAGCAGGTTCTGACCAGTTCTGGAAAAACGGTAGCGGAAATTTTGAGTAGTTCAGAGAAAACGTAGTAAAAATTCAGACTGGCCCAGCCTCCATCTATTCTCTGCCTCCCAAGTCCCAGCTGATCAGGAGGAAATGGGGATTTTGCAGTATTCTTCCCCTGCCACGCCCACCAAACCACGCCCACCAAGCCATGCCACACCCACCAAGCTACACCCACAGAACCGGTAGTAAAAAATTTTGAAACCCACCACTGCTTACAATCCACTATAAAAATATTTTAAATCAACTTCTAAAAGGTAAATTAGCAACAACACCCAAGAATCATGTATGTTGTCTGGATCAACAGGATATTAGAGAATTGTTATAGCTACACACACACACATATAATGAAAACAAATAATCAAGATAACTGCACAAACTTCTCGGAGCAATAGCAATTGAAAGAAATTTGGCAACTTTTCAACAAAGTTTGCTGAGATGCTAGAAAAGGAGACAAGCAACGTCCTCATCCAATCTTGCATGACTCTTAAGACCAAACGAGGTGTCATAAATTCAACATGCCCCACCATTTAAAGACACCTTATCTTTAGGAGAAACCCTTCCATACTTCCACCTCTTTCAATACTAGACAACACAGTATCAACAGTCGAGACCTTCAAATTTCTAGGTTCTACCATATCGCAAGATCTAAAATGGACAGCTAACATCAAAAAGGTCATCAAAAAAGCACAACAAAATGTTTTTCTGTGCCAACTCAGAAAGCTCAAACTGCCCAAGGAGCTGCTGATCCAGTTCTACAGAGGAATTATTGAGCCTGTCATCTGCACCTCTATAACTATCTAGTTTGGCTTTGCAACCCAACAAGAAAGACACAGACTTCAGAGGATAATTAGAACTGCAGAAAAAACAATTGCTACAAACCTGCCTTCCATTGAGGACCTGTATACTGCACGAGTCAAAAAGAGGGCTGTGAAAATATTTACAGATCCCTCACATCCTGGACATAAGCTGTTTCAACTCCTACCCTCAAAATGACAATATAGGACACTGCACACCAGAACAACTAGACACAAGAACAGTTTTTTCCTGAACGCCATCACTCTGCTAAACAAATAATTCCCTCAACACTGTCAAACTATTTACTAAGTCTGCACTACTATTAATCGTCTCATCATTCCCACCACCCATCTCCTTCCACTTATGACTGCATGACTGTAACTTTGTTGCTTGTATCCTTACGATTTATATTGATATTGATTGTTTCCTGATTGCTTATTTCTACCCTATGACTATCATTAAGTGTTGTACCTTATGATTTTTGATGAATGTATCTTTTTTTTTATGTACACTGAGAGCATATGCACCAAGATAAATTCCTTGTGTGTCCAATCACACTTGGCCAATAAAAAATTCTATTCTATTTTATCTATTCTATTCTTTGAAAAGGGCATTGAAAGAACATGTGAATAGTTCTATTTTCTTTAAGGGGTAAAACCAAAGACATTCTTGAATGGGAATTTGAAATATTGATTTTGAAAAGGAGGCAAAACATTAAATCTGCTTCGGATGTCAAGGGATGTTGGCTTAGTAATTTGCATGAGAGAATGGGCTTCCAAACAGATAACTGATGTACCAAATAAGGAGGTTATTTTTTGGAGGGGGGGGGTTTACAAGTTCTGCTCAATATCTGCATTGAGAATTATTGTGAAAATGTTAAAATCACCCTGTCTTCCAGTTTAAAATGGAAGTTTTACAAAATGATGTACTATTGATGTATGATGCTAGAGAAATTATCTAAGAAGAATAATTTCAAATCTCTGTTGGAAATGTGAAATAGAGAGAAATATATGGTGATGCGGATAATTTTAAAAATTAATCAGATGCATCTGAACTTTTGTTATATGCATCAAGCATGCAATGTGGTGTTGGAAGAAATGCCCATCTGGGTTCAGTTCCAAGTGGGCAGAAATACACTGGAGGCTGTTTGGAAATATGGTTTAATGGTAGACAAGACCACATGAGTTTGTTGGGTCCTGGGCAAATGAGCACATGGGAGACAGAGAGAGATTTATACCCTCTCTTGGGATTTGAATTTGAATTTCCTGTTCCTGTGGCAAGGGCATGTATTCTGATTGGTTGTCAAACTCCCAGGGGGCTATGCAGGGGTAAGCTGTCTTGAACCCCAGGCTTGGTTGAACCTTGCTGGGTGATGCAATCTTCCTAGATGCCATGTGGTGAGATGGGTACAGGGCTAATCCTATTATGTCCTTAGGGTGAAGGTCTTTTGTTTTGCAGATAAGCTGGCCCAGCCTTTTGCCTTGTAGATAGGTTGGCACCAAAATATCTGCTGGCCGGGGGGGTGGGGGCAGGGAGCTGCGGCTCTGAGTTTATGTCTTAACATGTTTCTCCTTTAGGGAAAATATAATATTCTTCCTTTTTAATATTTCCTAGAATATTTCATTCTTCTAGGAGATGGGTGGGTGTTAACTTTCTACAGTGGGAAATAGGCTAGGACTTATGGACAGTCAACTAGAAAAGGCCTGTGGATTATTGGCTTTATATATGGCAATTGCAGCAAGGTTATTATAAGCACAAAGATGGGAGAATACAGAAATACCTATCATGGAGGAAGAGATTGTGAAAATGGCAGACCTTGCAGAATTGGCTAAACTGACTTATTTGATGATGGAGGGAACAACAAATACTTTTAAAACAGAGTGAAAACCCTTATGGACTTTTTGCTGAAAGTGGATAAACATGAACTTATGATTTCAGGGTTTATTAGTTATTTATGGGTAGAAGTAGGGGTGAAATCCAGCAGGTTCTGGAGAACTGGTAGTAGAAATTTTGAGTAGTTTGGAGAACCGGCAAATACTACTTCTGGCTGGTCCCAGAGTGGGGTTGGAATCGAGATTTTGCCATATCCTTCTCCTGCCACACCCTCCAAGTCATGCCCACCAAGTCACACCACGCCCACCAAGCCACGCCCACAGAACCAGTAGTAAAAAAATTTGAATTTCACCACTGGGTAGAAGGGAACTAAATATACATAATTTGGGAGGGAGGAAATGTTAATTTCTGTGTTTGCACTGCGGCAAAGAAGATAAGTCACTTCTTTAAACATTTATTTTTGTTTCTCTTTTTGTTATCTTTCACTTTTTCTTTTGTTTTTTCATATTTCTTTATTTTTTTTCCTACTGTTACTTTGGAAATAGAAAGTTATGTAAAGTTTTCTGTTAATAAAAAATACATCTTTAAAAAAATTATACTGAGGGCACATAGTCTTACATCCCAGCAAATTTCTTTTTGGGCCAAGGGAAAACAGAAAGAACAATGATTTCTAAAAGATACTCTGATTTGTCTATTAAAATCATTTGTCTCCAACCTCTGTGCCAGTGATACCACTGATCCTTGCTTATGTCCAGAACTGATTAACTCCAAATTGAAAAGAAAAAAACAAAAAAAAATGTGTGGTGTTGCCTCCTCACATGTCTTTTTTCCCCCAAAAAAATATTTTTAGTAAATGACTGGTCCCCAAAGCACACTGAATTAAGGTTTGGTTTTAGCCGTTCTTATCATTCCTTCGGAGGAAAGAACTAAAATTTTCTTTGCTATATTTAAAAGCAAACATTTGAGCTTGAATTTCCAGCAGCCAATTACTTTACTGAAAATAATCCTGTAAAATAAGTTTGGTAAGATCATTTCATTCTCAAACAAGCCTGTTTTTAAATTAGATAATTTACATGTCTTGAATTCAGTCCTTACAATTGGGAATAATACTTAAAATGATTCTCTTAGTAATACCCAACACATCTGGATTTCTCACAATTCCTCAAATCTCAAAATTTTTAGAATACAATTTTAACCCAACATTAAGATCTTTAACATAAATGTTTTGTATAGTTTTTGATACAAATATGTCAGAGTTTGTTGCAGAAATTAAATCCAGAAAGCACATACAGATAAACTGATTCAGCAGGATTCATTAACTTCTTTATATGCACAATGATACATGAAGTAAGTTTACAATATCAACATGTAGAGCTGGCAATGGAGTCGGACAGTGAGGAGGCTAGGGAGGAACATGGACAAGTCCTGGAGTCTGGGGGAGGCTCGGACGAGGGCTCTGCGTCAGAGGCAGAGATGGGGCCAGGGCCATCTGGGAGTTATGTGCAGACTCTGGAGCCTCCAGAGTCGGACATCTGAGAGGCAGAGAAACAGGAGGAGCCTGTTCCTAGTCCGCATATGCTCAGAGCTGCCAGAAGGCAAGAACAGCTAAAACAAAAGGGACAACTTGGGAGTAAGGCCTGGAAATGATTGGCCTCTCCCATAAGACTTAAAAAGAAGCAAAGGCATGTGGGCCCTTTCCAGGAAGCAATGTTAATTTTGTTCCCAGTTGGCATCTCTGTTTGATTCTGGACTCCATGTGGCTTTGCCAATTAGGTCTTTGGCAGCGTGTCAAGGGAGATAAAGGTTGGTGATTATCCCGAAAGACTTGTCCCAAAGGACTTTTTGCAACTAATTGGGACTAATCTGAATGAACGTAATTCACAGCTGATGCAATAAAAAAGTTTTTTGGGTCTATTTGTGTGTTTTAATGACTCAGGAAGATTGAGTCAGAATACAACAGCAGATTTACAGTTTCATTTCATCTGAAATCATCTGACAATTTCACACACACTGGTTTCAGTTTCTCTTTTCTGCACAGAATCAGAAGCTGCAGACTAAGACATGCCCTGGCTCCAGTCTGTCTCAGCTCCCAATTGGCTGATTTAGTTGCTATGTTTATTCATTGGCTGGCCTTGTTACCATGTCTTCCCAGTCATGAATATTTTGACAAAATATGATGTGGAATTTAGTTTTATACATCAATTCCATCAGAATGAAAGCACCTCTGGTTTTTTAGAAGCAGTCAAAGCTGCTGGTTCATACTGAACTCCGGGATGTGCTTGAGTTGACTGTATTGTGGAGAATTAGGTTGGCAATATTCCATCTGAAGTCTAAGGGGAAAAAAAACCACCTTACAGCAATCGTTGCAAAGTAATTGATTTTAAATTGATTCCAGATTCCACCCGGTTTTCAATTGAACGTTTTTCGCTCTATTTTTAAACTAGAGTTCTTCCGTAGTTAAATATTCATGGGGCAATTGATATCCACAGGTCAGATAGATGTGCAACAACTTTACATTTGCAAGCCTGAGACCTCTTCCGTGTATGCCTTATTTCTCCAACACATGAGATGCTAGTGCAATCTTATAATAAGTGCCATCAGAAATGCCATGATCCTATTTCATACATAATATTTCATAAATCAAGAAAGAAAAGGTCTTTCAAAAAAAATATCTGACATCACATCTTCTGCATTTCTGAAAGCAATTAGCACCCACACAGTTGCTTTGGTAGTTCCACCTTGCTGCTCAGAAGTTTGTGGAAGCAAATGATAACATAAGAAGATTATGCTTTGCCACCCACCTCCAGCTGGAGAGAAAAGAGGAAAAAAATCAATCAAGTGGACAGCTTAAAACTGTTAATGTTTTTAACTGGGAAACCACAAAAGAGAGAATACTAATTTCCTTCAAATGTTGGATATGGGTATAAAATACTTGGCTTTGTGGAAATGGATACTTACTGAAAAACATAGCTTTGGAGGAATTCTAGGGTTCTATCCAGGGGTGAAATGCTACCGGTTTGTACTGGTTCTCCTGAACCAGTAGTAAAAAATGCTACCGGTTTGGCCAAACCGGTAGCATTTCACTGGGCGACGATCAGCTGTGACATGCGATTTATATTAGCTAGAATCATCAGATTTCCAGCTTTCTAGCTAATCTTAATCGTGTGGTACAGTGGATCCCTCCCCCTCGCTACCTACCTTTGGAGACTCAGAAAGCTTAAAAATGTTCCTTTTTTAGCGTTGTGCAGGTGCGCCTCAGGCATGCATGCACGCGCAAAGTGCATACTTGGTAGCAGACTCACAGAACCGGTAGCAGACTTTAGTGGATTTCACCGCTGGTTCTATCTAAAGTATGGCTCAGCCTTTGAAAGGAATGGCTTAGTGCTGAGATTTCAGTTCAGTAAAAGTGGCCATTTAAAATGAGTCAGTTTGGTATATTGCAGTGATGGTGAAGTGATGTGTGGAAATGTTGTGTGCATGTGCGTGCGCTCATCGGGACCGCGCTCTGGAGAAGCCAAAATTCTGGGTTCTAGTGTGCATGCACGCCCAACAATCAGCTGGCTGGCACATATGCACAGGCCGGGTTTTGGCACTGCCACGTGCGCAAAGGGATCGCACTCCGGTAAAGCTGAACTTCCGGATTCTGGAGCGCATGTGCCCTTGACAATCAGCTGACCGGCATGCATGCAGACACCAGTTTTTAGCACTGCCACATGCGCAAAGGACAGCTGATTGTTGCATGCGCATGCATGCCAGAAACCCAGAAGAGAAACAGGCAAGGCTGTGCGTGCCGGGCGACATGGCTTCGCGTGCCACTTTGGGCACATGTGCCATAGGTTCGCCTTCACGGGTATAGTGGTTAAGGCAACAGGCTAGAAACCAAGAGAGCATGAATTCTAATTCTGCTTTAGGCATGAAACCCACTGGGTGACCTTGGGCCAGTCCCTTTCTTTTACCCTAGGAAGAAACAGACAATGGCAAACCACTTCTGAAAAATGTTGAGAAGAAAACTGCAGTAAATTGTCCAAGGGAATTCTTAAAGTTGCCAAGATTGGACAACCCTTTCCTTAAGATACTTCAGTGTTTAGTGTCTCCACTCAAGACTAATTTTCTGAATAAAAAAGAATGGAGGAAGAATTACAATGATGGAAGAAACAATGAAAAGACAAGATCTGTAATGGGTGGAGAAGGGAAGCTACAGGATCCTTTTGTCCTTCCGGCCATTTGGAGTTCCTCTGACAGCTCCAGTGGCAGAAGATGGAAAATAAGAGTCGGGGGAAAGCACATGCAGCAGAAACTCCGTGTCAGATATCATCTCTTCTTCTATTTTTGCCAAATGTCAAGGGGAAAAAAAATATCTATTTCCAGCTTTGTCACTTACGACTTTGATCGGTTACTCTTCAGCTTTTCATTACAATTTTAATGTCTATTTCGTTCTAGCCTCGTCTTGTTTTTATTTATTTATATTTTTCTTCTTGTACCCATCACCGATCACACATCACAACAGTCCATCTTGCTGAGTACTGAGAGCTGCACAGTTTTTTCCCCTCCCCCACACCATTTGGAAGATTTGCTTGATCAGCTATTTTGGCAAGAGAAGATCATTCAACTGCAAATTATCCATCCTGAACAGCATCCCTGGCATGAAGTAAAATAAACCTTCTTTTCACCATCCCAGTGATAATGTTGAGTATATGTGTAAGAATCAATGTCTGCATGCACAATTCTTAATTCCCAACAAGGAAAAAGCTGAAATCTTTAGAGTTGAAAAGATTAATCACTTCCACAAGTAAATAAATAATTTCTCTTAAGAACCAGCTGATACCTTTGAATTTACTATAGTGATATATATTCGTCCAAAACATATCTTCTTATTGCCTTAGCGGTACTGTACTGACTTTGAATGACTTAAACAAAAGAATCAAAGAGTGCATTTTCTGCTAAATAGCATGTTGACTGGGAGTATGGTGAGAACGTATTATATATAGATTTTCATTTTATTGGCTGTTTCTTTTTTAAATGTCATTTAAGCTGTCATATCGTGAAAGCAACTTCTAAATTAAAAACCTTATTCTGGGAAAAAGATATCACATGAAATATATCAGAAAAGATTTTGGAGAAAGCGTGATGCTGAAAATACTGTTAATCATTTTCCTTTGAATTGAAGTCAAAGAAAGAGAGAAAGAAAGAAATTATAATATAAAAACATGATGAAATAGAATTCAAAAGTTTAAATGTTTTTAGGGAAAAGAATTATTTTTCATTTTGACTGCCAATCTACTTTAACAGTTGAAATCTCTTAGTTAAAAATATGTAAGCAAGCAAGCAAGCAGGTACCCTGTTTCCCCTAAAATAAGACAGTCCCTGATAATAAGCCCAATCAGGTTTTTGAATGCATGAGCTAAAATAATACCCCCCCTCAAAAATAATCCCTTCCCAAAAATATTTAAATGCATCTGCAGCTGGTCCCAGCCATTTCCTCTGGTTAGAGTTAGGGAGACAGAGCTGGAAATCAGGTAAGATGGCAAGAGGAGTCCCGTCTTGCTCCACCTGCTCCAAAATAATGAGACATCTCCAAAAATAAGGCCAAGCGCTTATTTTGGAGTTCAAAAAAATATAAGACAGGGTCTTATTTTCGGGGAAACACGGTAATATGTAAGTAAGTAAAACATGCTTGTGTTGTAAGATAACTATGAGAAGCTGGAAGAATTATCGGTCCACGTATAGCCTTAACAATGTCTGCTACTAGTTTAGAATAGAATTTTTTTATTGGCCAAGTGTGATTGGACACACAAGGAATTTGTCTTGGTACATATGCTCTAAGTGTACATAAAAGAAAAGATATGTTTATCAAGAATCTCTTTTTTATAGGAAAGAGTAAGGTGGCAGACCTACTTGATGAAAAACATCTTGAAAAAAGATGACAATAGCAAATCACTTCTTTGTTGTTGCCAACAAAACTAAACAGATGTGTTCATGATGACAACAGGAATTAAGTTTTTTTTAACACACCAGTGTCCTTACTTGGTGCCTTGCTGATGAGCTGAGGTGCACCACCGCTAACCCTAGCCTAGATAGTCATTATCACTAGCCAGTACACCAAGGGTGTCCAGCCTTGGCAACTTTGAAGAGCTGTAGATTTCAACTCCCAGAATTGTCCAGCCATCTCCCAATTCTGGGAGCTGACGTCCACAAGTCTTAAAGTTAACGAGGTTGGACACTCCTGCCATGCAGACTCATTGCACAATTTAGAATCCTGAACAGTTCCAAATTTGCAGAACATCTTCATGGAAAGGGAAACTTGGATAGTACAGTGGTCTAAAGCCCTGTTATTAACATCAGCTGCCTGCAATTATTGCAGGTTCAAATCTCACCAAGGCTCAAGGTTGACTCAGCCTTCCATCCTTTCTAAGGTAGGTAAATTGAGGACCCAGTTTGTGGGGGCAATAAGCTGACTTTGTATAAATATACAAAAGTATGTAGGCTATTGCTTAGCGCATTGTAAGCCGCCCTGAGTCTCCGGAGAAGGGCGGCATATAAATCAAATAAAAAAAAAAACCTCTTCACTGTATAAAGTTATCTGCTATTTATGAAGGAGAATGAGGGCAGAAGGAAATTTTGTTAACATGCTAATCTTAACATGCTAACATGTTAACATGCTATTTAGACACAAGAACAGGGTTTTTTTGTTTTTGTTTTTTTAGTTTGATTTATATGCCGCCCTTCTCCGGAGACTCAGGGCGGCTTACAGTGCATTAAGCAATAGCCTTCATACTGTACTGTATGAACTGTACTGTATAAATACTGTATATTTATACAAAGTCAGCTTATTGCCCCCACAATCTGGGTCCTCATTTCACCTACCTTAGAAAGGAAGGCTGAGTCAACCTTGAGCCTGGTGGGATTTGAACTTGCAGTAATTGCAAGCAGCTGGTCTTAATAACAGTGAATTAGTCCACTGCGCCACCAGGACTCTTCCCGAATGCCATCACTCTGCTAAACAAATAATTCCCTAACACTGTCAAACTACTTACTAAGTCTGCATTACTATTACTATTAATCTTCTCATCGATCCTGTCCCCCATCTCCTCCCACTTATGACTGTATGACTCTAACCTTGTTGCTGGTATCCTTAAGATTTATATTGACTGTTTTCTAATAGGATTTGATTGCTTATTTGTTCCCTATGACTATCATTAAGTGTTGTATCTTATGATTCTTGATGAATGTATCTTTTCTTTTATGTACACTGAGAGCATATGCACCAAAACAAATTCCTAGTGTGTCCAATCACACTTGGCCAATGACAAATTCTATTCTGTTCTGTTCTGTTCTGTTCTGTTCTGTTCCCTAAATTTGAAATGACTGAAGAGGACTAATGAAGCAGACAATATTGACAATAAAACTATTGGTTAGTACTGTGCCATTACCACTTGCTCTGAGGTATAAGCATACTGTTAGCTAAAAACAAACCAATATATAAGCAATGTTTTATTGAAGATAGTGTCTGCCAGTTCCAGAGTTTCAGCATTTAGAGAGGAACACATTGGAAAATTTTTATTTGCAGGTGTTAAGAACAATGTAAGAGATTGTGGCTGGGTTTCAAAGTTATTTGGGGATGTTAGAAAATGGAAAAGATGTGGCAGGTTTCATGATAACTTTTATAACCGATAGAGGCTATTGGATTTCATAGAAATGGCTGCAACAGTCATTGGATTATGAACAGTACTTAAACTACTAAAATAGTGATTATTTTCTATTCAGTTTGTAGCAAATAACATATAATGTAATTTTAGACCTCTAGAGATAATAGTAGCTCTCTTTTTGCTTTCAATGAAGGAAAGACCTCTGAAGACAGTAGGAAAAATGATCTAGCCATTTCTGCATCTATGGAATTTGTACTTATGACACAGAGTGACCTAAAGATAATACTACAGATAATACCAAAAGTGATATTAAAAGGGTGAGGGGTGAAGGAAAGAGCAAAGCTAAAGTTAGATGCTATTGCAAGGCAAAAATAGGATGTACAAAAATTGGATACAGTAACAATTGGAAGAAATAATTAGTGTGTAATTAGACAACCAATTAAATAACTGAATAAATTAGATAATTAGATCAAAGGGATGTGGTGGCTCAGTGGCTGAGCTTGTCAATCGAAAGGTCGGCAGTTCAGCATTTTGAATCCCTAGTCCCGGGTAACAGGGTGAGCTCCCACTACTTGTCCCAGCTTCTGCCAACCTAACGGTTCGAAAGCACGTAAAAAATACACGTAGAAAAATAGGGACCATCTTTGGTGGGAAGCTAACAGCGGTCTGTGTGCCTTTGGTGTTGAGTCATGCCAGCCACATGACCACGGAGATGTCTTTGGACAGCGCTGGCTTTTTGGTCTTGAAACAGAGATGAGCACCGGCCCTTAGAGTCGGGAACAACTAGCACATATGTGCGAGGGGAACCTTTACCTAGATAACCAAGGAACCAGCAACACCAAATCTCAAAACTTTGAAGTACAAATATCTTCATATTTTCTGTCTGGAAAGCCAGAGTTCTTTTCTGAGTTCTTAAAGTAAAAAAAAGTCCATTATAAAAGTACACCCTGGATGAAAGCTAGATTTATCACTCTTCTTGCTAGCATTTTCCACTTATGGACATCTAGGGAAATGGACAAAAAAAAGTCCAACACATTGAAAATAGAGAGGGCAGTAAAAACTTCTTTTCATAGCTCTGATCCCAATGTTGACCCTTGAAATCAGTTTCAGTTACCTTGGGCTGCTGCAAGTTCACTGAAACTAAAACTTGTCTGAATCTCCCAAGTTCATTTAATGTTGACTTAGATTTGTGTTTTGTCTGAGGTACATAGACAGGTAAATGGTGGATGGTATATGTCCACAGCAGGATAGAAAAAGAGTAAAAAAGAATAAAAACCTGGTGCTATCTATTAAATTGGATTGGAGGAATATATACTGTATAGTATAGACTCCATGGCTACTCAAAATAGCAGGATGAAAATATTTTGCCACACCGACAACCTTCGATTGTGACTTCAATCTAACTCTTCTAATGCACGGAAGCCAGAACAGAATTTGTAGGTGAGATCAGCGTTGCTGGAATTTTTCAGTTTAGTAAATTATCTATTTTAAGTTCTCTTTCATTAGATTGAATGGGGAAATTAGATACCTACTCCAAGCTTGCATGACCTAGGGCCCACTCTTTGTTCTTCTCATGATAAAGGATAGACTTCTTCCATTTTATTCAAAATTACTCTTCCTCTTTAATCCTCAAAATGTCTCACTTTAGGATTCAGTACAACACACATAGCAAGAGGTAGAAGAAAATGGCTTATCTGACTTGTAATCCTTTTAGAACCTGGTAAATTACCTGCAGGGCTCAATATAGACAGAATATAAGATGGAAGATGAAATTCATTGATCTCATTGCTTACATTGCGGCTAAGCAGTAAAAATATTTTATGACAGAAAAACAGGACAATTACTAGAGCATTCATTAAGAATGACAATTAAAGCTTAGTTTAACCTTATCATTAGTTATCCTCTCCCGTGGAGTAGAAGTGTACATCAAGGATAAGAGGAGGGAAGAGAAAGAGCTAGAAAAATATTCTTTTCCAGCACTTATGCAAAACTAGAAATAATTTGAATATTATTTCAAAATTGAAATAATATTTGAACACAAATATACATGTTTCTGAGATTTTATATAACTTAATCAACAGTATACAGTACTAACTTTGAGTGTATATGAGGAAAATAATTTTCAGAGATTGACTGGCAATTTTAGTTAATTTATTTACATAACCATTACCTTTTATTGTCAAGGGAGGCTGTTTAAGCCTTCAAAGAAAGAACATTTTAGTTAGGGTAAGTAGAAACACATAATTTAAAGTTTCTATTAACAGCTAAAAGAGCTCTGGTTTTTTCCCTCAAGCTTACATAAGTGATCAGCATGAAACTGCTGTGACAAGCTAGTAGAAAGGAATATATTAATGAAAAGAGTGTCATTATACCTATTTCTTAGCTTGTAAAACAAGAATTAAAGGCCTTAGGTAGGTTGACCGTTTCCATTTAGGATTTCATAGCTCATTTTGTTGAACAATTAAGAAAAATCCTGCTGGTGGGATGATTAAAAGAAACCTTAATGCCTCTTCTTGAAAAGAGAAAGACCATCAGCTGAACTGAAAGCAGTGGGCCAGGGCAGTTACCATTTCACTAGACTAGAGAGAGGAAAGCCAGGGATTTCTCCACAGTATTCATCCTTAGAAATATTAAATCAAATAATATGCAGCAGAGATGGGTTTCAGCAGGTTCTGACCAGTTCTGGAGAACCGGTAGCGGAAATTTTGAGTAGTTCGGAGAACCGGTAGTAAAAATTCTGACTGGCCCCGTCCCCATCTATTCTCTGTCTCCCGAGTCCCAGCTGATTGGGAGGAAATGGGGATTTTGCAGTATCCTTCCCCTGGAGTGGGGGGGGGGAATGGAAATTTTACAGTATCCTTCCCCAGCCACGCCCACCAAGCCATGCCCACCAAGCCATGCCACGCCCACCAAGCCACACCCACAGAACCGGTAGTAAAACAATTTTTAAACCCACCACTAGTATGCAGGCAAACTTCAATTTTATTATTGCACCACAGCTATCAGGCCTGAGGCTGGGATACAAACGGCTTTATCCATTTTGGATTAGGACATTTATCACCTTGCTTGTGAACTGATACTGCAAGCAGACAAACAAGACATAGTATTTGTTTCCTGTGAGGAAAAAAAAACTACCCTAGGACTTTGACATGGCACATGATTTGCCCGATCAGCTGAAAAGCTGGGGAATGGTGAGTGAGGTGAAAACATTTGTAAGGAACCTTGCTCTGAGCCCCAGCCAGCTGCTAACTCTAGACTGAGAATTTGCCAGAAATTATTTTGTTCTCAAAGTCATACTCCAAAGACTTTTCAGCAGTTTTATATCTTGTCTGTATTTCATTTCATCTTCAGTTTTTCCTAACCATACTTTTATTTTGACTGTGAAGCTAGGTTTCTGTTTTTACAGCCTTTGTCAGTTTGTTTATTCAGTATGTATCTTCCTTCCTTGAGCCTTAAATCTTCTCCATCAGGGAAGACTCCATCAGCTGGTGCATCTTCTGCGGGGGTTTCCAAAACTGTCATGGAAGTGTTGAGTGTGTATATTCTACTAAGAACAGGGGGGAGCTCTTTTTCCACCTTATCCTGCTCAGTTATGAGTTGCTCCAATAGCAGGGGTGGGCTGCTGGGGGTTCGCAGGGGTTCTGGAGAACCTCTAGCTAAGATTCTGTGCAGTTCGAAGAACCCCCAAATCCCATTCCCGGCTGGCCCTGCCCACCCTGCCCCTCCTACTGGACCTACTGTCCAGTAGGGCCTACTGGAAGTTTGGGAACTTTCTGAGGGCCTCCAGAGTCTGGGGAGGCAGTTTACGCCCTCCCAAAGGCTCAAGGAAAGCCTCCAGAGCCAGGGGAAGGCAAAAACGCTCCCCCCCCCATGGTATAGGAGGTCGACTAGGCCACACCGACCATGGCCACGCCCACCCAGCAACCAGGCAGAGAACCCCTAGCTAAAGTTTTTGAAGCCCACCCCTGCCCAATAGATATTTTCTCATAAGTCCACCATCTTCTGATCTCCCTACCTCTACGTGAAACATGTACTCCAAGTTGAATTTGAGGGCAAACTGCCTTTCTTTTCTTCTCACTAGTGCTCCACTTGCCATCTCTGCAATCAGGTGACCTCCTTTCGGAGGTACCTGCCGAGAATTGAAATTTTTTTCTAAGCTTGTATGGTAACAGTGCCTATTATGTTTTCAGCTACTTGCCGTCCGTCAGATTATCTCTCAAAGTGAGCCCAGTTCTGGCAGGCCCTTCCAATTAACCTCTCTCTGTGCTGTATTTGGGATAATGCAATTATCTCTGTTGCCTTTTCTGCTTGGTCAGTTTGAGCTATGCTGCACTGCTGTAGTACTTATTTTCCAATATTCTTCACCTTCTGGTTACTGTTTCGTTGCCCACACTCTATGGCTTGGTTCACTAAGACAGCAGAGAGGCCACTATGCCTGCCACGTGCTATAAATTGGGGCCTATTTATTTTTTCTTGTTTGAAACAGCTCAGAAAGAAAGAGGACTATGTCCTATAGAAACATTCATGCTACATCAATGATGGCTAACCTTTTCTGGACTGAGTGCCCAAAGAGCACGCGCCCAAATCCCCAAAAATGCAATGCCTGTGCTGCCGCCGTGCATGCACCCCCCCATGCATATGCGTGCAGCTCCCTGCATGCACCTCCCTGTGCAAGTGCGTGCCCCACTGCACCTGCCCCACCTCTATGCATGTGCACCCCCCACACATGTGCCCTGCCCACTCACATGCATGTGCACCCCCCACAACCCCTGCTCTTTGGGGTCCGTAGCTGGGGCAGAACAGCATGCCCTGCCCACCAATTTCAGATATAAACCTCCAATAAGCATCCCCATGGTCACAAGTGACTCATGTTTATGATGGTTGCAGTGTCCTGGGGTCGTGTGATCACCTTTTGCGACTTTCCCACAAGCAAAGTTCATGGGGAAGGCAGATTCACTTAACAACCATGTTACTAACTCAACTGTGGTAATTCATTTAGCAATCGTGCCAAGGAAGATCATAAAATAAGGCAAAATTCACTTAACAACCGTCTCACTTTAGCAACATAAATTTTGGGCTCCGTCATGATCATAAGTCGATGACTACCTACACTGTACCATTATTAAAGATTTAAACAAGAACACATATACCAGGAGTGTCAAACTCGATTTCATTGAGGGCCGCATCGGGGTTGTGTTTGACCTTGGGGGGATGGAGTGGGTGTGGACAGTTTGACATCACTCCTGTCGGGGGCGCCTGTGGTGGCGCGAGTGCTCTGCCAATGAAAACGGGCTCGCGAGCTCCGTTTTCGGCTCCGACGGCCTCCTGCAATCCTTTGCCAGCAAAAATGGAGCTCGGGAGGGCAGCACACGGCCCTGGCGAACTCATTTTCACTGGCAGAGGCACTGCGGGACGGTCATTTGCTCTGACCAGGAGGCCAGATCTAACACCCCGTGGGCTGGATGCGGCCCCCAGACCTTGAGTTTGACACCCCTGATGTATACCAATTTTTTAAATAAGATATGAAGTGCATAATATCCATTCTTCATCCAAAGGGGATAGACAATTTTATACAAAGTGAGTTTACTGCATTCATCATCGGAAGATGTTACCAATTTTACTTCTCCTTTTCATGTCAACAATTGTCACAATTAAATTTATGCAGTTAGAGGAGACTGTTTTCCATAATACTTCCAGTGGATTGGTATAAAAAGTATATTAGGATTTTGTGTTTTATATTATCCATTTAGAAAACGTCTGAAGAATTTTTTTTAAAAAAAGAATAAAATTGATTTATCTCAGAGTGCTCATTGGCAGTTTATTGAACTTAAGCATTTGTTATTTGATTTACATGCTCCAAGTGCTATCACTGCTTATGAAGTTCCATAACGATACAAGTTTTGAAGGAATTAACTGGCTCCCAAACCAATAAATTCTTTTTATAGGGCTCTGATAAAGGAAGTTGATGGAGATACAATATTAACTCATTTATTTATTTTGGACTAATCGCGTGACTGCCACATTTGGGGCTGATATCAATTAGATTGATAATACGGCAGTGAATCAATCACCATGGGTTAAAAATATAACGCTTTTCTTGATTTTGTGTTCTGATTTGAAAACCCATGAACTTTTCAGACACGGAGATTGGCTAAAGGAGTATTCACATAATGCTGGAAAGAAAAAGTAACACATGGTTTGCATTAATACCCTGTTTCCCCCAAAATAAGACATCTGATAATAAGCCCAATTGGGCTTTTGAGTGCATGGCAATAAGGCCAAGCGCTTATTTCAGGGTTCAAAAAAATATAAGGCAGGGTCTTATTTTTGGGGAAACACAAGTAGGTTGTTGATGGGTATCAACATGAATGTATCTACAAAGGCTACTAGATAAATGGTGACATATGGCTGATAACATAATATCACACAAATACTGCAAGTAACATTATTGGGTGAAATGCAAGTAGCTAATGATGCAGTTACCGTATTTTTTGGAGTATAAGACGCACCTTTTTACTCCCCAAAAGGGGGTGAAAATTTAGGTGTGTCTTATACACCGAATGTAGCCCTGCCCATCCACTGGCCCCCACCCTTTGGCCCTTGCCTCCCAGCACTTACCTCCTTGCAAGCAAACAGCAAGAAAAAACAGCCCCATTCAGCTTCTGCATAGGCTAATTAGCACAAGTTGATTAGATCGGCCTCCCGACTCTCAGCTGATTTGCTCTCAGCTGTTTTGTGCAGGCTCTTTTGCAAGCTCTTGTTTTGCAAGCTCTTTGCTTGCTGCAAAGAGTGCTGAGCAGATTTTTTTTCCCCTAACTAAAGCAAAACTGAAAGTAAATCAGGCTCTGCTGCAATGTGACAAAATGAGGCAGGGAGAAAGATTTCTTTTTCTTTTTGCTTACCAAAAAACGTAGGTGCAAACAATGGGCAAAAGAGGAGAGTTCAGGATTTTAAAACACAAAAGAAAAAAAGGTCTATTTAACTAGGGAATTGTAATAATTGAGATGCTATTAATTCTATATTGTGTTGAAAGCAGAAATGGTTAAGTTATGGTTTAAAGGAATATATGGGGGAAATTATTTGGTTTATTATTATTGGTAAATATAATTAATTGATTTGTAAGAAATTGGATTGCATGGAAATAATTGGAATATTCATGTTCATATTGATTTATATACAAAAAAGATAGTTATAACTAATTGATTTATATAAAAATGTTGAATTTGTATTAAACAATTGTAATATTAAATAATTAACCAATGTGAGGATAGATATAAAAATAGATGACAATAGGAAGGGGTATAATATAGAATAGAAGGGAAAAATTGAATTTGATTAAGATTAGAGAGGAGGATGAAGGGTAATATTGGCTTTTTAAAAAAATAGATGAGGAATAAATATGGCAAAAAGGAAATATAGAAATTGTAAATTTAACTGAAATTTGTCTAAAAAAGTTTGTCTAAAAAATAAAAAAAACTTTTAAAAAAAACAACCCAAAAAAGTAGGTGCGTCTTATACTCTGAAAAATACAGCATCACTTCTGTATGGCCATTTTTTGTCACTGGGATTTGCTGTGGTTGGTTGCTGCATTTTATCAACATTTAAATTGTGATGGCATTTTTATTTTACAACAAGGTAAGAGAAGACTTTAAAAGTAATATGGTTGAGGCTTTTGTTTGTTTTTAATATTTTATAATTCCTTCCCTCAGTTTTTTTTTATTTTCTGTCTTTTCCACTATCATGGTTGGGGCTTTGTTATTGTTTTGTTGAATTTCATTTCATTTACCATGTTTTCCCGAAAATAAGACCCCGTCTTATATTTTTTGAACCCCAAAATAAGCGCTTGGCCTTATTTTCAGGGAGGTCTTATTATTTTGGGGTACATGGAGCAAGATGGGGCTCCTCTTGCCATCTTACCTGATTTTCAGCTCTGTGTTTAAATATTTTCAGGAAGACCTTATCTTTTTGGGGGGGAGGCTTATTTTAGCTTATGCGCTCAAAAGCCCGACTGGGCTTATTATCAGGGGATGTCTTATTTTCAGGGAAACTGGGTAGTAAGATTTGTATGACCACCCATTTTAAACACCACTCAACGTCACTCTTGTCGGGGGGTGCCTGTGGCGGCTCGAGTGCTCTGCCAGTGGAAACAGGTTCCCGAGCTCCATTTTCAGCTGCCACAGCCAAAGGCAGAGGGTTGCAGGAGGCCATGGCAGCTGAAAACGGAGCTTGGGAGGCCGTTTTCTCTGGCAGAAGCCCTGCGGGCTGGTCCTTCACTGTTTCCAGGGTGGCCTCATGGGCCAGATCTCAGCTGGTCGCTCCACCCGAGCCTGATACATAAATGAAAACCTCCACTCCAACATAGAGAACTCAGAACGCTTTTACTGCAAACACAGGCAACAGGACAGCAAACAGGAACCAGCCAGAAATAATGTAAAATCAGTGTTACGGGCATTAGCCACATAGCGCTTTATAGCAGTTCGTAATTATCTGGCTCTTCCCCCCCCTCCACATCTGGGAGGTATGGCGCCTTTGTTACGTCACAGAGGCGCGCCATTCGGAATGCCGTTCCCTGGAGCGTTCTGACGACTCGAAGCTCCGCGGTAGGAATCCCCGTTGCCTGTGGTATGCCAGTCTGCGGAGAAGCCCTCCGGGCCCCTCGCTTTCTGTTCTCGTTCTTTCTCCGATGGCGAGCCCAACCGCAGCTCGACACCAGATCTAAGTACCCTGTGGGCTGGATTCAGCCCCCGGGCCTTGAGTTTGACACCCCTATCTTAGTATATCAAATATGCCCAATGGCCCCAAAAGGAGAGGGACTTCTGGATTATAATAATAATAATAATAATAATAATAATAATTATTATTATTATTATTATTATTATTATTATTATTATTTAATTGTCATTGTACAATTACAATTACACAGTATACCCATACAATGAAATTCACTTAACACCCAAAGACCAGGTTAAACACACATAACAATCTCCAAACACACTCCCACCCACCACAAATTCCCCACCCCTAAACCACCCAAACATCCACACAACAGACCAAGTAGTGCTGTCCAACAGCTGGTGGCCCTTTAGTTCATTGTTGAGTGCAATTATAGCTCTGGGATAAAAACTATTCAGAAAACGTGTGGTCCAAGTTTTAATTTAGGGAAACATCCTTAACATAATAAGGGAACTTGTAGGTTTTCTAGTCCACCCCCCTGCTCAAACAGGAGACCCTGCACCATTCCAGACAAGTGGCTATCCAGTCTCTTCTTAAATGCCTCCAGTGGTGGAGCACCCACAACTTCTGAAGGCATTCCACTGGTTAATTGCTCTCACCATTAGGACATTTCTCCTTAGTTCTAGGTTGCTTCTCTACTTGATTGGTTTCCATCCATTGTTTCTTGTCTTGCCTTCTGGTGCCTTGAAAAATAGGTTGACCCCCCCCTTCATTGTAGCAGCCACTCCTCTACATCAGTGATGGGTTTCAAAAAATTTTACTACCGGTTCTGTGGGTGTGGCTTGGTGGGTGAGGCATGGCTTGGTGGGCATGGCAGGGGAAGGATACTATAAAATCTCCATTCCTTCCCCAATCCAAGGGAAGGTTACTGCAAAATCCCCATTTCCTCCCGATCAGCTGGGACTTGGGAGGCAGAGAATAGATGGGGATGGGGCCAGTCAGAATTTTTACTACCGGTTCTCTGAACTACTCAAAATTTCCACTACCGGTTCTCCAGAACTGGTCAGAACCTGCTGAAACCCACCTCTGCTCTACATCCTTCTACAACCTTCTGTAGCTGCATCTCAGAAAACAGAACTACAAATAGTTTTTATTTTTGTAGTTGCTGTAACAATCCCATACCCTACTTTTGGTTAGCCATCTTCTAAACATTAACAATTTTAATCTCCTGAAAAAAATAAATAAACATCATGATTCATTTGTATGCTAATACTCTGAATCTATCTGTTTTGAATGTTCCCTTACCTAAATCTGGATATATGTCTGTGAATATTTCCAATTTGCCCTTCATTTAAAAGGACCATATGCTCTCTATTTGGAAGGGCTGCCAGAAGTCACATATCATACTCTCATGAGCCAACTATCCAGAGACCCACATTTATGATCATGGTAAATTACATATATATTCCTACTCTCTTTCTGTTTTTCTTTGGGGAACTATTTTTGTTTATAGTCCACGGAGCAGTGTTTTTAGAGGCTGCTGTTAAATTACCTAGTCTAGAAGGCCTTTGCTCATTTAAGAGATCATGAGAGAACAGAATGACGGATGTGATAGGCCAAGACACTGACTTTCTATTCTTACCATTCTTTCTTTTAAATCACCTATCCATGAAAGTTTAAATAAACTGAAAAATTTCCAAATTCTCAATTAGTATTGATTGTCAGAAATTAGCATCCATCAGAGGTTGAGAGCAAACATTCAATAGGAGCTACACCAGGGGTGGGTTCTACTTACCTTTACTACCGGTTTGCAACGGGGGGGAGGGTGCACATGCGCAGAAGCTTCCTGATGACGTACGGGTCAGTGACGGAGCCTCCTGCCGGTTTTACTACTGGTTCTTGCAAACCGGTCCAAACTGGGGGCAGCCTACCACTGAGCTACACCCTGTTTTTGAGTACATGGTTCATAAACTCTGATCATTATGATTGTGTGTTAAAAATTATGGAAATTGTGGTCCTGGAAGACATTAGCTCCCTTATCTTACAAAACTTGTAGCATGGCAGATTTTGCTGTTCTACAACACTAAATATACCTCGATTATTTTTTGCTATACTTTCAAGGATGTAGTTAGCAATTGGAGTGCTACTTGTTGCCAATTCTAGCACAAAAGCCCTATATTGGTAAATTCTGTGAATATGTGTGTGTGTGTGTGTGTGTGTGTGTGTGTTATTAGCTCACTGATCCATCTGTTAAACTTATGTTTCACAACTAATCAACCAATTAATGAAATAATCAGGAAGGGTGAAAGCTGCCAGTCACTGGCTAATTTCCATGAACATTTCTGTACTGTATCATTTCCCTCTGCCAAGTCCTCAGAAGGCAGGATGAAACTGACCAGCTTTTATCTTCTCTTCTCCTAGCCTTGAAATGCTGAGATAAATCAGGGAACACCACAAGTCAGTCAACATTCACCTACAGCTAGCCAACAGCATCAGCTACTGAGGATCCTGGAACAACAAAAATCACTTTGTTCCTTACTCACACGAGGAAATACTGTAAGTGAATTGTTAGCACCTTCCATGTCTTTGTATCTATTGGGTGCATCTGCAAAGTCTTGGGGGGGGGGGGGAATTGGCTGCATGAGGAAAACTTTCCAGCTGCAAAGTTCTCTTCTCTACGGCATTTAATGCCTCTTGCAAGTTTTGCCAAGTTTTGCCAGTTAACCCAGAGGTGCTTTTTTCAAAGGCAACTGGGATTTCTGGTTTTTCTTTGAAGATGTTTCACTTCTCTTCCAAGACATTTCTTCAGCTCTAAAGCTTCTTGGATGAGAAGCAAAACGTCTTCGAAAAAAAACCAGCCAGTCCAGTTGCCTCTTGAAAAAGCACCTTTGGGATAACTATGACCTGAATGACTGAGAATCTCCATAGATATTTGGCCAGTGAAATGATAGCATCTTAGCATATCTGGAACCAAAGCCCCTTTCCTGATCTCATGGCTGCATAATGCTCCAACAGCTGGAGTGGAGGAGGCATATTCAAAACATCTCCTACAGCCACGCACAGGGAACAAATTCTGAAGCTCCTGGCCAGGTGACTTGAACTCCTGCTGAAGCTCTGCAGAATTGTGCCATTGCAGTAAATGAGACCAGCTTTGTTCTCCTCAACATTTGATTTCTGTGAATACATGGCAGAAATAAATGTTCTTGCAGTCTCTCGCAATCAGCTGCGAATTGCAGGTCCCATTGTGCTCTGAGCTGTAAATGCAGTCTTTTATAGATTCAAGAATTGACCCAAACCTTATCTTTTTAATCACAATTTATCTTTTTGTACAGCGTGAGACTTCCCAGGTAAACTAGAAAGAAAGCATAACAAGATGAACTAACTGTACTTTATTATAAGGGTATATTAATGGAATCTTAAAAATCTAAAGACAAAAACGTCTCATGGCCAGTTTTAACTGTTTAATCCAGGGGTCACCAACTTTTTGGATCTCAGGGACCACTAAATTCATAATTTTAAATCCTGTGGACTACTAATACCATCTGCCTAATGACTGGCTGGCTGGGCGTGGCTAGGTGGTCATGTGACTGGGTGGGCACGGCCAACTTGATGTCACTCACATGGAGGGGCGCCTCGCCGCCTTCTTCTCACCCCTTCCCTTGCAGCCACTCCTTGCCTGCCCACCCGGGTTCCTTATGGCCCCAACAGGAACCCAGATGGGCAGTTGTTGGAGCTAAGCAGCCACCATGAGAAAGAGTTGGCAAAACAGCTGGCTCAGTTCAAATTGGATCTGCCCAAGAAGGAGGCTCAGCAGAAACACCTCACTGAGGAACACGAATATAGGTTTTCCAAGCAGAGGAAGACCTGCGGGAGTGCAAGGCCAGGTACCGGCGCCTGGAGGCTAACCAGGCTGAGATGCTCAGCCAGTTCCAGGCCATGATACAGTCCCACTGAACAAGGGCCTCTGGCTCTTTGCTACTAGTGGCACTTCCCTCCAGTCTTTGCCCAAAGCCCTGCACCAGGAGGCTGAAGCAGATCCCAAGTTGGAATTTCTGCCCCACACAAAAAGTCCCCAAAGGGGAGACTCTCTGCAGTAACAAAAGTGTTCATTGCACATATCCAGCCCAGGGGCCATAGTTTGAGGACCCCTGATTTAGTGCAATATAAAAAATGCAAATAATTTTTCTGCGGACCACCAAAATTTTCTCACGGACCACCAGTTGGTGACCACTGGTTTAATTTATTAAGGCAGGTGCTTCCTAAATTTCTTTCTCTGATTGTTAAGAAACCGCCTCTCTTGATGGTTTTCTACGCAGCATCTCTTCCCCTCATTTCCCAAGGTCATTTCCACATTCCATTGTGACTGTCTCTTTAACCCCAAGTCTCCAAATAGCTGGGGGAGTTTTCTTTCAATCTGTTTAATAAAAAAAGAAAACTACCTCTTTTCAGTTTTGTAAGATTTTTATTTTCCTTTTGTAACTTTTTGCAACATACAACAAAGCGGTGGCTCTAGAGTTGTTTTTCAAGGGTTTAAATACTTCGTGAATCTGATTTAAAGAAAGATTTTGAAATTAATTAGAAAGATCCTCTAGAGTGGGGGAAAAAATCTGTTTTGCTTACATTTCAATGCAAAACAAGACTTTGAAGGGCTACTACTAAAGCACCCCATAGCTTTAAATCTTAAAAAATTTAAAGAAAACTTTTAAACTATGGGTATAAGAAGTGCTTGAGGAATTTAACTTTTTACTGGAACTAAAAGTTATTTCTGAAGATGAACAAACTCCTTAGAGCACAAGTGAAAGAGAGTTTAACATGGACTTACAAATTATAACTTACAAGAAAGAGATGGAAATACTGGATTTACAAGTGGAATTGAACAATTATTTAAAAATCAAAAACATAGGAGTAATGTACTCAAAGAGCAAAAAGGAGCATCCTTTTAAATTGAAATACAAGAGATTTATAGTGAACTTGGATAAAGATAACTTCAAGAGGAGAAAAAGAGACTAGAAGAAAATAGGAGTTAAAATTTTATCTCTGAGACTTCTGAGATGAAATTATGGGATGCTATTTTTGGTGATATTTAATGGTTATCTGGGTTAAATAACTTCTCTTTTGTAAATGTTCAGTGGTATAATGAATTAGTTTGTAATATTTACATTATGGTTTTTGGATATTTAAATAAGGAGTTATTTCTGGTAATGTTTAATAGCTTTCAACTTTATATATTTTGGTAATGTTTAATTGTTAAGGGAGGATTAGGGGTTTTAGACTAAATGGAAAAGGGGGATTATATACTTATGTTGTTAGGTATTTTTATTAATTTTCACTGGATCTTTGTTGATTACTAAGGAAAGCTGAAGATTCAGAAATGAGTTTATAGAAAATGGGATTGGGTATGGAATGAAGATGCATCTTAGGGGTGAAATCCAACAGGTTCTGACAGGTTCTGGAGAACCGGTAGTGGAAATTTGAGCAGTTCGGAGAACCGGTAGCAGAAATTTTGAGTAGTTTCGAGAACTGGCAAATACCACCTCTGGCTGGCCCCAGAGTGGGGTGGGAATGGCGATTTTGCAATATCCTTCCCCAGGAGTGGGGTTGGAATGGAGATTTTGCAATATCCTTTCCCAGGAGTGGGGTGGGAATGGAGATTTTGCAGTATCCTTCCCCTGCCATGCCCACCCAGCCACGCCCACCAAGCCACACCACGCCTACCAGCCACGCCCACAGAACCGGTAGTAAAAAATTTGGATTTCACCACTGATGCATCTGGTTTTATTTTAAGAGACAGGGATAAATTGCTAATATTTATACGTTTACTAAGGATGAAGGGGAAAGTTTCTTTTTTATATTATCTGCCTTATCTTGTTTTTTCCTACTTCCTTTTCCCCACATTTTTCCTTTTATATATGTCTATGTACATCTATTAGGTTTTTTTGTTAGTTTTATCTTTTAATAGAATTCTTAATAAAATTATTTTTTTAAAGACCTCTTGATGAATTTTTAAGGATCCTGGTGGATTTTTTAATCTTCCCTGTAAACCAGGGAGAAATATCTATCGGTTTAAGAATCCAAATTGCATAGAAATACATAGATGAGTTGGAGAGAAGCTTGGACAGTTTTTTAAAAAATTCTGTATCTTGCCTTATTACAATAAAGTATGTTCCAAGTATCTGTGCTGTCTCTGTTTCTTGAACTGGCCTACTTCAAAAAACCAATATCAATCTTGAAAGCCACTTTACTTTCTCATATCTTTCTCAAGGTCAGCTCTAAGTTCTTTTACAGCACCCAGCAGAATATTTAAAGGGGAACAGCACTGGGCAAAATGTTTAAATCAATTTCAATTTACAAGTCAATACATTTATTAAAGTATTTAACAGACAGAATCAGAGATGGTCAGTTGTTATTTAAAATAATACAAAAACTAGCCTTATCTCCCAAAAGTTAATAGGATTCTGATTCCTGGAACTCAACAGCAGTATTGTTACTCTTTGTTCTCTCAAAACAACTTCAAGGCAAATCAGATTAACCCAATGATTACTACTGGGTTGCCTGATTACAATTACCTTCTGAGAGGATGATATAAAAGCGGAACAGAAATAAATGAATAATAAAATTATCCACAGGGTCTTATAATTAGAAAATGGAGTAGGGGCTCCTTCTGTCATGCAACACTTTATCACCCATAATCAGTGGTGTGATTCAAATAATTTAACAACTGGTTCTTTGCCCTAATGACCGGCTGGGTGGGTGTGGCCATAGTGGGTGTGGCCAGAGGGTGTGACAGGCAGGACTCAGCCTCCTGCATCCCCCTGGGAACAAAAACAGGCCATGTGGGGAGCCACACCGCACCCTCCATGCCCCGTTTTGGGCCTAGTAGGCCTCCCTGCAGCCTCCTGGGAGCAAAAACGGGCTATGGGGGGTCCGCACTGCACCTTCCCGTGCCCAGTCTTGGGCCTAGTAGGCCTCCCTGTACTTACCTGTGAGCCAAAACGGGATGTGTGAGGACTCCTGGAAGGGGCGGGGAGGGACGGGGCCAGCCAGTTATTTAACAACTGGTTTGCCTGAACTGGCCCGAACCGGCTGAATCCCACCACTGTCCATAATCCTCTCAATGATGCAGGGGTAAGAATTCCATCCAACTAGCCTACAACAACCTAGATGATGTTGGCATAATTTGAGAAAGCATGTTGAGATGATCAGAAAAGTTGAAGGTAACAGCAAACCACTTCTAAACCATGGCTGAAGAAAAAAACCTACAGTATCCGAACACAGCCATATTGTCAAGGGGCACTGAATGCATTTGAAAATGTACTTTTAGCCGATTCTTCCATATGACTTCAAAGACAGAAGTCGCGTGAGAATAAGTAGAATCTACCCCTTTCAGTGACAGCCATTTTGTTGAGAAAGGTCACTTCAATCATGGTTTCAATGTTTGATGCTTATCATTTTCTTTTTGGTTGCTGACAGTAACTAGATAAAGGGGCTTAGGATTTCCAGTTGATTTTTATTGTTTAAAAGAGTTTTAATTTCAAAAGGCAAAAGAACTCATAAAAGGGATAGAGGAATTGCCACTTTGGCACTGACTATCCATGCCCATGCTCACCAGCTTCCAGGGTTGAAGACCTTGTGAGTAAGGAGACATAAGAAGGAAGACATTCAATTTGAAGTCGTTTGCAAGTCATGAGTTCAAGCCACAAATACTGTAAAAGCAGTTTGAATGTGCACTACTTAAACTTTCAGAAATAAATAATTTTTTTTCTCCCCCAAAAGCAAACTTTCTACCTTTCCCAAAATACTTCCATTTTTCATAAAACCTTTGAAATAGAACAGAATAAAAAATAAATTGCACGATACATAATGTAATTAACAACACTGTGAAATATCTTATAAATTTGCATTTGATACCTTCTTGGAACATCTGTTATACAGTTTTGACAGGTGTTTATTAATATGGATGTCTAATTATATTTCAAAGTTCCTAAAACCTTAGTAATCCATCGTTCAAATATATGTTTTCATTATTTATTACAATCATTTACCCAAATATTTCAATCTGTCTTTTTTTCCCACGTACTTATCTCTGACCCACCAGGAAAATATCCTCTTCAACAATATTTCAAAGGCTAATGTGTTCTTTTGATTATATTTATTGATTATATTAAATCAATTTAAATGACTGAAGATTTTTTAAAAAATACAATATAAAAATGCGTATCGAAAATGACATATCAAAAACAAAAAGGAGCTGCCGGATACCATGCATCACCAAGAAGAGTCCAATTCATCTCCCAATCTTTGTAGCCAGGAAAACAGCCAGTTCTTCAGGGCTTTCCAATAGGTGAACAGGGTTGGAGCCAACCTAACCTTAGGTGGTCCTGTGTTCTAGAAGGCAGGTGCAGCTGCAGAAAAGGAATGATCCTGGGTCACACTAGTGACAAACCCTGATAGAAGGGACCTGTTCTGACCTAGGCTTCCCCAGCAGCACGAAGTTGAGTCCTCGTCCCGATAAATCCCTTTTATTTAATTTACAGTGAATTCCTCACCAGCAAAGTCTTTCCTTTCCCACAGTCTTTCAAGATAGTTCACAATTACCGACCTTTATCAGGCTTGGAGAGTGGCCAGGCCGATATCTTTCAGTTGCTGCAATACTTGGCAAGAATGCAGGAATGAGCTAATTGTTGCCTGCAAACACCCCTCCCCTTTTGCTCCTCTTTTGTTCCCTATGGGAGGGACCCTTCATCATCCACCTATGGCCTTACTCCCAAGTCGACCCTTTTTCCTTAGCTGTTCCCTTCATCTGGCAACTCTGTGCATGAGCACACTGGGAACAGGCTCCAGCTGTTCATCTGCCTCACTGATGTCTGACTCTGAAGGCAGCTGATACCTGTCATATGGCCTTGGCCCCATCTCTGCCTCCGACGCAGAGCACTCATCAAAGCCTTCCCCAGACTCCAGGACTGGCCCATGTTCCTCCCCAACTTCCTCACTACCCAAATCTGCTTCCAGCTCCGCTGGCTTTTGGCGGGCCACAACAGGACCCAGAGAAGAGAAGAGGAGAAAGAATAATATTAGGCAGTCCTTCAAATACCTTGAGTCTATGCCATGTAAATATTTACAGCACGGCTGTCAAACTCCTGGCCCATGGTCCGGATGTGCCATGAGTTGGCCATGCTCATGCCCGATACATCACGTGACACCGCCATGATGACATGAGTTTACCCGCAGTTGCTCACACTGCTGGATTGTGGACCAAATGAAGCTTCTGGATGCTCTTCAAGGCAGCCCCATGTAGAGTAGATTGCAGTAAACCATTCAGGAGGTAACCAGAGCATGAGTCACTGTGCCCAGTGCTTCCTGATCCAGGAAAGGGCAGAATTGGTGCATAACACAAAACTATGTAAATCTCACATATACCCTTACCCGTCCACAACTGTCACCTGCTCTTCAAACAGGAGTTCAGAGCCCCAAATTGTGTACTGGTTCTGTCTTAGGGGGGGTCGTGTCTTTGATCCATACCAGGCCCAGAAAAAGAAAGAACCTGGATCCATCCTAGCTACACTAGTTTGCTGTGCTTAAGCTGATGCTTTTTCTTCCCTATCTGGGCCTCCACAACAAACACTGTGTGATAGAAGGTGAACTTGGAAGTCAAATGGGGGAGAGCTTTAACAACACAAAGCTTTTCTAGAGAGGCCCTGGTTAAGAGACTGCACGGTCCCAACTTGGATGGAGAAGGGGAGGGAAGAGATTCAGGGAAGCCACACCCTAGAATCTCTCAGGAACTATCTAGTAGGTAAGAAAGGTATGGCTTTAGCCTGGCAAAATTCTGTCCATTGGGTGTGTATAAAGGACTGGAGTTGATTGGATTTTGCAACATCGTCTCTGGACTGAGGCCTAACTTGAACCTCCTAGAACCTCCACAGCATCACTTGGTTGGATTTATTGTTCCTATGGGAAAATGTTTAATAATGTGGATCCATGGCTATTATTTCACAGAGATTTACATTGTAAATATACATCTCAGGAGATGTGAAACTTTGCATAATTATGACTATTATTCACTAAGAGTGTAGAAAATATGTGGAATCCAAAATTGTTTTGAGTTTGAAATAGGCTGTTCCGATCTCAAATAAAATATCCCAGCTATACTGGAAGTATTTCAAGCTTGAAACAGAGACACTCTGAATTTGGAACATCTCTGACGTGCGTTTGTGTTATCACTGCAATATCTCCCACAAGCCAGAAAAGAACTTCCAAGCTCAGAAGGGAAATTTTGTCTTTGAAAATTTCCTATCTAAAATGTTTTATCTATCATGATTACCGTATCTATGTCCAAAGTGGGAAGATTCTGTCCTCCCAAATGGTCTCAATATTATGTTACCAAGATTTAGTGGCAAATTCCTGAACTATAGAGCTTCAACATTCTGTTGTTGTTGTTTTTAGAATAAGCAATAAAATAAATGTTTTCAATAGCCACAATATGCCTGTAATATCCAACTACTGTGAAAAAGACAGTCAAAAATTCTGCCTCTTGCAGATTCTGGTAGCCATAAATACCAGAATAAAATGGTATATTCTGGTATATAAATACATAAACAAACAAACAAACAAACAAACAAACAGAACAGCCACAAGCAGGGAATAAACTGGAATAACCCATAAATTGGCTTGACAACATGGATAGTTTCACACAGATTTTAAACAATGACTCTGTTTTATCCTATTCTCCAAACCTAAATGTAGTTTATAAGCAAATTCTTGCTTTATTAATTGGGTACATTATTTAATAATTGGGTACATTAATGTGAATGTGTTCATTCTTCAACATTAATGCCAGCAGTGTTTGCTGGGGGATTAAAATAGTTAAGATGGTAGCCATGATCATGCTAATATAGTTACTATTATGGGGAAAATGTGCATTTAAGTGCTCAATAGCTCAAGAAACTTTATTTAAAGAAAGCCTCTGGAGCCTGGGGAGAGTGAAAAACAGGCCTTCCGGTCCCACCGGAAGTTGGGAAACGAGTCATTTCCAGCCTCCAGAGGGCCTCCAGGGTGGGTGGGGAAGGCCGTTTTCACCCTCCCCAGGCTCCAAGAAAGCCTCTGGAGCCTAGGGAGGGTGAAAAATGGGTCTACTGGGCCCACTGTGCCATCATGTGCCAAAAGCGGGGGGAGCATGGGGGTCGCGCACACATGCATGGGTGGGTGGGTCACATTGAATTATGGGTGTAGGCCTTCAACTCAAGGAATGAATGCCCCAGGAGTTGTTGATAGTTTTACAGAGGAATCATTAAGTCTGTCTTTTGTACCTCTATAACAGTCTGGTTTGGTACAGGAACAAAACAGGACAGATACAGACACCAACAGATTGTTAAGAACAATTGCAACCAGCCTGCCTTCCATAGAAAACCTATATTTCACAGGTCAGAAGGAGGGCTGAGAAAATATGTACATATGGCTCACATTCAACTCCTCCCCTAAGGATGCCGCTATAGTAGGGCCTATCAAATTTTCCAATTTTCAATTTCCAAACATTAGGAGTGCTCAAAAGTTGTGACATGCCTAGGGGATTGTAAAGACATTTTGGTTAGTTTAATATAATGTACCAGTAGATGTGATTGGTAAATAACTACATACAGTAAATATCATAATTTTTCAGACCAGCAATTTCCCAGCAAACAATTCAGACCAGCAATTCCCCAGTACCATCAAAGAAGAACATTATTCTGTGTGCAGTGAGCCGGGTGGAAGATGTCATTTCGCTCCTGAGAAAGGCTCAGAAAGAAAAGCCTGTCCAAGTAATTGCAGCTAATCTGGTTCTCAATTGTCCAAATCCCCAGGCCTTGTGAACACAGAAAAAACATGCTCTGGAACCATTGGATACAGGTTTATTCAAGCCTGAAGCTTGGCACAAATGAGTATGTAGCAGTCTGTTGCAAAGTCAGTGCTGGGAGCTATATAGGCAGGACCACGCCCCTCAGTCTCACCCACTCAATCATCAACCGGCGTTGGCATCCAGTTCCATGTTAGTAGTCCACCATCCAGTGCTTAGGCCCCGCCGACCTCTGGCCCATGGGCCGTAGACCGCTTCCGCCCTGCTGGGTCCCAGTAGGCCACCAGTCAGCTGTGTGGGCCAGATTGCCACCATTGCCTCTCTCACTGTGTCCAACCCCGTGTTTAGGCAGGATACCCTACACCACTTCAGACAAATGGTTATCCAACCTCTTCTTAAAAACTTCCAGTGTTGGAGCATTTACAACCTCTGGAGGCGAGTTGTTCCACTGATGAATTGTTCTAACTATCAGGAAATTTCTCCTTAGTTCTAAATTTCTTCTCTCCTTGATTAGTTTCTACCCATTGCTTCTTCTTCTGGCCTCAGGTGCTTTGGAGAATAGCTTGACTCCCTCTTCTTTGTGGCAGCCCCTGAGATATTGGAACGCTGCTATATCTAAGACAATGCAAATAATAATCTGACCTTTATAAGGGGGAGGTTGAAATTGATAACAATATGGGCTGACCTTACCGTAACTGATCCAGTGCCTCTCGATTCTTTTTTTCTAAGTTATTCGCTTCTACTAATAACTAGTGCCCTCAAAAATAAACTGTGCCTTTTATTGTATTTCCCTGCACAACACCTATTTTTTGTTATCTCTTTTCCTCCTCTCGGGTCCTCAGGCAGCTTGCAAATTGTCTGCTCTGGCTAATATACACTTCAGAATCATATATGCAAGGAAAGGATTCATTTTTTCCCCCACTAAAGGAAATTATGGCAGGATTTAGCCAGTGGGACTTCACACAGATGGTCACTCTACCTTTAATGAGTGATACAGACATTCCAGAAAAAAATGACAGCATGATAATTATTTTGTATGTATTATCAGGTCCCAGAGAAAAAAAGAGGTCAACTGCTTTATTAATTAAGCAACTGCTTCTGTCTGCAGATGTAGAAACTGTTGTGTTTGGCCGCTAAGTCTTTGGTAGGAAACCTCTTCACCTCATGCACTTTCATTTACTCTTCAGTTTGTTCTGGAAGGTAGAACTTTCATGCAATTCCCCCAATGAAAATAATAAGTTCACCTCTGCTGTGTTTTTAAGGAATCTGAAAGGAAAGGTGGATGTCATCTCTGCGGGAGACAGCAATTTTCTTCCTAGTCTTGTGCCACAGTTCTAACAACTGTAGCTTGCTTCGTTGACAGTAGAAATTTCTCAGAGTCTTGTCCTGTACGGTTGATCCAAACGCATTGGGGAGGGCACCTTTGAAATCCAGATACAGTTTCAATCATCGGATACTTTGATGTGAACACGGGAAGTGAATCTATGCGTCCATGTCATCAGCTTCTAGCAATACCTTTCCCCTTTTCCTTTTAAGTAGGCAATACCTGCACCGCTCTCGGAGTTTAGGGGTGAATTGATGCAGTGTTATTATTAGCTTGAAGGGAAAGCTATCGATATAGCTTTAAAATTAGAGACAACAGAAGAGAACCTCATCAGAACATTCATTAAAAAAAAAGAAAAACACATTTATTTATACAATAGTTTGCATATTTTCCATCTCTTTTTTGTTATTTTTTTCTGATCAAGTAAATATTGATCAGAACTCCAAGGTAATTACCATATTTTTTGGACTATAAGGCACACTTTTTTGTCTCCCAAAGGGGGGTGAAAATATCTGTGCATCTTATAGACTGAATATTGCAGAAGCCCCACCCACCTGCCGGCCATTTTTTGGCCTCTGCATGGCCCATTTTGGACCATTTTTTGACCTTTTTCAAGCTTTTTTCAGCCCATTTTCAAGGCTTTTTGGTCTATTTTTTTCAAAAAAAAACTGAGCCAAAAAAAGCCTCAAAAACAGGCCAAAAAGCTTTGAAAATGGGCAAAGAAAGCCTTGAAAATGGGCCAAAAAGCATCAAAAATGGGCCAAAAAAGCCTCAAAACGGGCCAAAAAAGCCTCAAAATGGGCAGAAAAAAAGCCCCGAAAATGGACTGGAAAAGGGCTGAAAATGAAGCATGCAGAGGCCAAAAACTTTTTCTTTGTTATTTTCCTGTTCTAAATTTAGGTGCCTCTTATAGTCAGGTGCATCTTATAGCCTGAAAAATACGGTATTGTCTACTCCTGCTGTGTATAAGACAGATTGCTCTATCTGAAGAGAAAGTTTGAGATGATCTCCTCCACATCAGCAATTCAGGAAAACATGAAATCATAGAGACATTGACTATATATCACACAGAAGGAAAACCCATAACTGTCCCTTGAGACACATTGGAGCTCCACATAATTGTTTGCTATTCATCATTGACCTATGAGAAATAGTTCAACAGATCTGGCTGCCTTACAAAGACTTGTTCCTTACAACTGGGTCCCTGCCTCAAGTTTGTTGAAGCAAAGCCAGTCTTTGCTTTGCAGTTGGAGAACCTGAGTCTACTTCCAGGTTGTAGACCTTCTGGAACTCAGGCTGTGGCCTCTTAATATCCACTAGTGAAAGTGTCACAGAGGCAAAGCAAGTTGGCTTAGTTTCCACCGGGAATCTTTTGTGAAACCATTATTTACACCAATATTTGGCATAAGGTCTCCTGCCTTGAACAAGGAGCAGACTAGAAGACCTCCAAGGTCCTTTCCAACTCTGTTGTAAATCATAGGGCTATAACAGGGGTGAAATCTATTTACTTTTCCTACCGGTTCAGAAGTGCACTCGCCGTCACTTATGCCCCTGCCCCTGCACATGCACAGAGGGTACAAAACAGGTTACTTCCTAGTAAAAACCAGGAAGTAACAATGACCGGGTGGGTGGGCGGAGCCTCATACTGCCGTCACTACCGGTTCTCTGAACCACCTGCCACCAGCCGAACTGGTCCGAACCGGTAGCATTTCACCCCTGGGCTGTAGTGTGTCAATGCTTTTTGAGAAAGAAGGAAGGCATTGTCCCTGTATGCTCAATTAGCAGCAATCAAAAGTCTAACAATTGTTATCCTCAGTGCTGTGGATTATATTCCTTTTAAAGTTCTGATATGTTGCAGTGTGATAGAGATAACTGCCTGAGGGTTATACATTTAAGTGACAAGTTTCAATATTTACTTAAATCCTGAGTCCATTCCTCATTTTGTAACAATTGTCTGTGTAATTTATTACTATCATTATATCCAATCTTCTGTCTTACTGAGTTCTTTCAACTGTATGTATTTTACTTAATCTTCCTTAATATGTTTATTTTACTTATGCATATCACTGAGAACGTGATGCGGCACTTTTGCTGTTAGTAATGAATCCAGCTGGTTTTTCTCTGAGGGTCCAGATGTTACTCAATTCGTCAGCTAGAACCAAACTCTAGATGATTCCATCACTAATGTTAAAATGTGCACCCTTCATCAAGAATATATCACAGATCTCTTGGGCCAGCTATTATATTACTATAAGGTACAGAGTAGCCACTGTGAGGTCAAATTTGTAAAAAGCAATCTAGAAAATATTGCAGAAATGACAATATAATATATATATAGGAGCCAGAGAATTAAACGTTTTGAAAAGTCTGTGGAAGGAATTAATATGGCTTCAATAAAGGGAAGTCCCGATTCACTAATCTTTTGGCATTCTTTGAAAGTGTCAGCAGGCATAGAGACTAGGCTGCTCAAAATGCTTAAAAATGTTCCAGGAAACAATGGGAATTGTCTCCTGGAATATTTTAAATGTTTTTTACAAATTTCTCACATACAATACTCAGCAAATTCAAGAGACTTGAGAGTGGTTAAAAGAATAAATATTATAAATAATGATAGCAATAGCACTTAGACTTATATACTGTTTCATGGTGCTTTACAGCCCTCTCTAAGCGGTTTATAGAGTCAGCCTCTTGCCCCCAATAATCTGGGTCCTCATTTTACCCACCTCAGAAGGATGGAAGGCTGAGTCAACCTTGAGCCGGTCAGGATCAAACACCTGGCAGTGAGCAGTGAGTTAACCTGCTATACTGCATTCTAACCACTGTACCACCACGGCTCTACCAAATGCTGGTAGTCAGTGGTGAGATTCAAATAATTTAACAACTGGTTCTCTGCCCTAATGACTGGCGAGTGGGTGTGGCCATGGTGGGCATGGCAGGGGAAGGATACTGTAAAATCTCCATTCCCTCCCCACTCCAGGGGAAGGTTACTGCAAAATCCCCATTTCCTCCCGATCAGCTGGGACCTGGGAGGCAGAGAATAGATGGGGGTGGGGCCAGTCAGAATTTTTACTGCCAGTTCTCCGAACTATTCAAAATTTCCGCTATCAGTTCTCCAGAACTGGTCAGAACCTGCTGAAACCCATCTCTGGCGCACACCATCCACACGTGCATCAAACAACACAGCAATATAGGACGGGATTGCACCCGGGTAGGCAACTACTGTTTTGCCTGAACCGGTCCGAACTGGCAGCAGCCCACCACTGGTTATCTCTCATATTAGCAAGATCATCTTATGTGCTTGTATTATCTGCAGAACAGCCTGTCACCCCGGTGCTGTTTATCTGTTGAGGCCGCATCAATATATTTACCTACCTAAATTTAAGCACATTTACTTTCCAGCCTTGTTCAACTTAAAGGCAAAGCGCATAATTCCTTGCGGTGTTTGTTTACTTTGCTTCATACAAATAGCTTATATCAATTACGCAGATTAAAATGGAGTAGGAACAAGATGAGATTTTTTTTTCTCCCGAGCTTTGCTGAAGAAGCTATCAAAGGGGGGGTAGGGTGTGTGGAAATCGCAGCTACAATATTTTAGAACATTTGTTCCTTCCAACACCTGCTGCTCTTCTAAGGAAAAGAAATGGCCATCGTCATTCGTGTCTTCATCATCTCTCATTTAGATTACAATGGACACACTTTACAAATGACTAGCTGTGCTAAATGGAGGTACAGGTAGTCCTCGACTTATGACCACATTTGAGCCTGGAATTATAGTTATAAGTTGTCATGGTTTTTAGGTGTGGCACCTATGCAATTGCCTCACTTAATGACCACAATCCTGGCTCTCCTCGTTGCAGAATGAAGGTGGATTGGTGAAGCCAAGCTCTGTAGTGCGGCACTTCCCCAGTCACTCATGGCCTGCCCTCGGCCTCCCAGGGTCTTCCTCACCCTCGGAGGCAGCCCTGGGACGGCTTCCTTCCCATTGGGTCCCACCCTCTTGGGCCTCCTCCCCCCTCATGCCTTGCTCCACTTATCTTTCCTGAAGATCATCTTCCCCAATGAGAAGTGTCACATGGCCTTCCTAGTCAGCTTTGAGCTATCCCAAGTGGGCACCAGTTTAGGAGTGGCCGCAATTCCCGCAAACGGAGAATTGCGGCCGCTTTCAAAATGGCAGCCACTTCTGGGCACCACATGGCCTCTATCTAGAAAGACTGTATGGCACATCGTCTGCTTCTCCTTGAGAAAGGCAATCTTCGAAACGCATTATGATTTCCACTATTAAGTTGATAAATAGTTTAGTTAAATTGCAACAATTTTAGCTGTTGATGGTGGAGTTGAAACATTAATGCAAAACCAGAATGTTTCAAAATGTGAAGACATCTGCTCTGCAACAAGATGTTATTAAAACATACCTTATTTCATGAGATTAAAAAAAAAACTATTGCTATTTGAAATTTTAGACTATCAACTATATTTTTATTTGTTCCCAAAGGGGCTAAATAGTCACAAGATGAAAATGTCAAATTTTCAGTTTTCCTTATATCGCTTTTAGGTTTTAAAACATCTAAAATACATAAAATATGCATTAAACATTTATCTTTTTTTTTCTTAACCTTGTATGATACGGATGGCATTTCTTCTATGAAATATTTTCTTTTCTCCAGTATACTAGATTACAAAAAAAATAAATAAATCGTTTTATTAACCCAGAAGAAAGAGAGGGTGCTATTAGTGGGCAACTTCAACCTTTTACTTTAAAAAAAAAAATCTGGAATTTTTGGACTCTTGAATCAAGAGGAGATCACATTGCATTAGTTCCAGAAGCACCAAGGCTCTTCTGGGTTGAAAGCAGTGGTGGAATTCAGCCGGTTTGAGCAAACCGGTTGTTAAAATTCTGACTGGCCCTTCCCTTCCCCTCCCCTCCCTGCCCCTTCCAGGAGTCCCCACACACTCTCTTTTGGTGCCCAGGTAAGTGCAGGGAGGCCTACTAGGCCCAAAATGGGGCACGGAGGCGGCGCTCCCCCCCCTCTGCAGTCCATTTTTGCTCCCAGGAGGATGCAGGAGGCCAAGTGTTGCCTGTCACACCCTCTCACCACGCCCACCATGGCCACGCCCACCTAGCCAGTCATTAGGGCAGAGAACTGATTGTTAAATTATTTGAATCCCACCACTGGTTGAAAGGATTAGCTAGTGACATCATCATTTCCTGGGGGATGCCCAGTTGGGGGCTCCTTTCATATCCCTGGCAGGAGCTGGAGTGAAGGACGGTAGCTCAATCCTGTCCCACAGCAGCACTTGAGTCTCAAATGTGGGCTTGCTAACCTTCATTCCAGCATCCTAACCACATGAGCTGCTGTGCTCCCCAGATGATCACATGAAACAAGGCTCCTGGATGGGTATCCTTGGATGCAATGATGGTGGAGAAATATTAAGATTTCCTCATCCTTACTGCCATGAGGTAGGCCCTAAGAGCAGCTCAAACCTGGGTTCAGTCAGATTAATTCTTCATCATCCTCCAAGAGCGCTCCTGATGCCTCTTCACCTGCTTTATCTAAATCTTTTGTTGTTGTTGTTGTTACACAGCACTCGGCCTCCTATACCCCCCCCTGGGAGCAAAAACGGGTTGTAGAGGGGATGCACCGCACCTCCACCCTGCACCCCATTTTGGGTCTAGTAGGCCTTTCTGCACTTATCTGAGAGCCAAAACAGGGCGTGTGGGGACTCTTGGAAGAGGTGGGGTGGGACCAGCCAACAATTTAACAATCAGTTTGCCTGAACCAGCCTGAACCAGCTGGATCCCACCACTGGTCTTAAGTAGCCTACCATGAGGCATTCAGAAGAGACAGAAAAAGGGTGTTTTAGGCCATTTTGTTTTTCTTAGGGAAAAAATAAGCTGTGTGTGCACTCATATTTAGGACTATGTAGTTAGATTTTTCTTTTACCAGAACTATTTTCAGAAAGCTGACAAATAGTTAGGGGTGTCCCCAGGGTAGGGTCAAAAAAGCCAAGGTGACAGGAGCTGTTTTGAGTTCCTCTTTTAAAAAGAGGACCAGAAATTCTGGGGGTGGGGAAATCTTCTAACATAGTTATGGTCGGTAGTAAATCTATAAATCCTTGTAAATACAAATGTGCTGAAATGGAAGCTTCCAGAAATGTACTATGGTACATCATTATGTGACAGAATAGGTTCAATTTCGAGAGAGAGAGAATGTTTCCTTGTCACCTTTAAATAATTATTTTATTTGATAGGTGGCTGAAGAGCACCGAATGCCTACAAAATAAGGACATCACATCTTTTTGAATCAATTATCAGCAACAGAAAAAGGGAAACAATTTTAGTAATTTCGCTATCATCATCATCGAAGTCTCCTGAACCTCTTTCTGTATTTCTCCAAACTTCTAAATAAAATTAGGGATTGATGGAGATTTACAAAAACTTGCCATTCTCTCTATACTGTATCAAAATTGGTATTGCATCAAAGAATATGTCAACTCGCAAAGCATCCCTGGCCTGCTCTCAAGTTGCCATTGCAAGGGGGATGGGAAACTGATGAAGCAGCACAGCAGCCAACAGAAGCACATTCCAGACATATCTTTCTCAAGGCTGTCTCCCAGGGTTATCCACAGTGGCTGGAAGTGAGTGATCTCTACAACCTGTGAAATTGCTCCGTTGGGAACCCTGACAGAATACTTTATATAGATGGATACAACCCATTCTTTGCAGAAGCTATTACTAGCCATGTGTTAGTTCCAATATGTTATCTTTTGATAGTCTACTGTTTTATTTAGAACATCAGAGTTGTGAGAAGCTCTAAACAAAAACCATATCTACACAACCTATTAAAATTGCTTGAAAGTGCATTTCCTCCCCCTTCTGAACTGAAGTGTTATTTCATCCTAGAGACCTCCATGCCTTCCACTTGCTTTCTGAACAATAATCTTCATGGTTCATTGAGAAAATCCATGGCATTTCAATTAGTGCAAAATTGATTTGGGTTTCTAAGACAGACATGGTCAAAGATCATAATGAAAAGCACTAAGTGAATAAGTTCCATGTTTTTCAGTTGTCATATAAATTATTTTTTAACCAAGGGTGGTCTTTGTCTTAGATCATTTTGTTGTGTATTCATCATAAGAGGGTCACCCAGAGTAAATAACCATAAGCAAAATAGAAGGGAATCAACAAGAACAAACATCTCACTGTCTTTCTCCAAACCGGCATATATTTTTAAAGCAAAGGTATCCAACTTTGGCAACTTTAAGACTTGTGGACTTCCATGACTGCCTGGGAAATTCTGGGAGTTTAAAGTCCACAAGTCTTAAAGTTGTCAAGGTTGGACACCCCTGCTTTAAACAATCATTGTGACACTTCAATATTTTACAGTGAACATTTCAATTTGCAGTTCTATTAGTTTTGACATGCACTTGTCACCTATCATTATAAAACCTTTTCTCTTTTCCATTTTGAATGGGACAATGATTTCCAGTGCTCAGAAATATATATATTTCTTTTAAATTCCTGCTTTTACCTTTTTTTAAATTACCTTGTGAAGTCTGTCATCTCCATCATAATAACACACATCCTTTTAGCAAGAACGATGATGTCATTGCTGGTGTCATCCCATATTTCAATCTCCTTATCAAGCTCACTCTTGACTTTCTTAAAATCAGCCACTTGTTCGGCTATCTTTTCTTTCTCCGCCTCTGGCAACTGAGTCATCTTTGCCTGCAAAAATCAAGATAATTTGATCTGCAAAACATCTGCTTCTATCAGAGGACGTCCTCCTTTTACAGATTGGTAGGGACTTTAACAAATTATTGCTGTGTAGGAAGTTAGCACCCACCCCTCTCTTAGAAAAAGAAAATATTCTAGGAAATATTAAAAATGCAGAATATTATACCTCCCTGGATGAGGAATGGAGAAACATGTTTTTTAGGCAGGAAGCACACTCACTCTTAATAGCCCCCACCCTCCTCAATAGCCCACAGCAGATGTCAGCACTTAAGAGACAAAGAGATAGCTAGGTCTAATCATAAGCAAATGCCCTCACCCAAGATCCAACAAAGATAGGATTAGCCCTCTACCCATCTAGCAACAGAACTCACCACATGGCACCTGGGGAGATTGCATCACCCAGCAAGGCTCAACCAAGTCTGGGACTCAAAAGGCAACCAACAAAGTTACCCCTGCATGGCCCCATGGGAGCCTTGACAACCAATCAGAATACAAGCTCAAATTCAAAGCCCAACAGAGGGTATAAATCAATCTCTCTCTCTTGCTCCTGGTTCTGTTTGGTTCTTGTGAACTGGTAGTAAAAGCGGCAGGAGGCTCCGCCCACCTGCCCAGACGTCATAATGATCTCTGTGCGCGCTCCCATTGCGAATCAGTAGTAAAGGTGACTAGAACCCACCCCTGACAGAGACGGTAGGCACGCTGGTGCACTTATGCACGCCCTTCAAAGACCTCTTAGGAATTGGGTGAGGTCTACAGTAGACAGTCTAAGGTTAAAGTTTTGGGGGTTTGGGGAAGAAACCACAGAGTCAGGTAGTGCATTCCAAGCATTGACCACTCTGTTACTGAAGTTGTATTTTCTGCAATCAAGTTTGGAGCGGTTTACCATAACTTTGTATCTATTGGGTGCACCTGTATTGTTGTGGTTGAAGCTGAAGTAGTCATTGACAGGTAGGACATTGTACCAGATAGTTTGATGTACTACGCTTAGGTCAGACCAAAGACGGCGAAGTTCTAAGTTGTCTAAGCCCAAAATTTGCTTTTATTTCTTCCTAATCTGGCTATTTAACTCGTGTATTGAATTAATCAAAGGCAACTTCCTGGTGCAATTGTACAACATGGCAGTTAGACTGCTAAGTAAGGTGTGGTGTTTGTCATTTCTCTTCACTGCCATCTAGTGGTCATTCAGGCTTTTCTTCCCCAAAGGGCTCCATTATCTGAAATATACGTGCGCAAAGCCCGCAATCACTGAACCAGTTGTTAAACCGGCAGCATCCCACCACTGGTCTCACCCATCTTTTCATGTCACTGAAGAACATACAGTAACTTATTTCTCTGAAATGCATTCATCCAAAATGTTGTACAATTTCTCTCAAGGGCTACCTCTGTTTTTTCCATTCACTGGAACCTAACATGCAACTATTACCAATCTATACATTTTTACTTTCAGATCATATAAGTGGCATGTGGTTGTATACCACTATACCAGGGGTGAAATCCAGCAGGTTCTGAAAGGTTTTGGAGAACTGGTAGCAGAAATTTTGAGCAGTTCGGAGAACCGGCAAATACCACCTCTGGCTGGCCCCAAAGTGGGGTGGGAATGGAGATTTTGCAATATCCTTCCCCCAGGAGTGGGAAGGGAATGGGGATTTTGCAGTATCCTTCCTCTGGAGTGGGGTGGGAATGTAGATTTTGCAGTATTCTTCCCTGCCACGCCCATCAAGCCATGCCCATCAAGCCATACCACACCCACCAAGCCATGCCCACAGAACCGGTAGTAAAAAATATTGGATTTCACCACTGCACTATACATTCTAAAAACAACATAGATGCTACCAGTTTATACTTTCTGACACGTTAGCTTATTTGTTCATAACTGAACCAAAATGTTCAGATCTATTTCAACTTCCCACTTACTTTTAGTTTTACAGATACCAAACACAAGTATTTTAGTTTAGTCATTTGTAAATTAATGCTCCATTCCATGTCTTCCTTTTACGAGTACAGCGGCAATCTTCCATATACTGTATACCATGGTGAATATTAATTGAGTCTTTAGATAATGATCTCTGCTGCCCATTTTAGTTTTGGAAAACAGAGGCTTTCCCTTATTTTGCAGTCAGTGTACACATAGAGCTGCTATAATTTTGTGACTAAGGTATTGAACTAGGATGGGGAAATTTCTCAGTCACATAATCTCACTTAGTGATGCTGGACCAGATATTCTTTCTATATTCTGAGCATGTCCAAGCCCAATTATCCTAGTTCAGACACATTATGCAAAGACCCAGCTCTCTGGGAAAGCAACTAATGCTGAGGAAGGTAGAAGGAAAGAGAAGAAGATGATCAGAGGTGGGTTTCACATACTATTGCCACCGCTTTGCCACGCGCACATGCGCCCAGACATCCGTATGCTCGCTGCACGTGTGCCTTCCGTGCATGTTCCCAGCTTTGCTCATATGCGTGCCTTCCATGCATGCATCGAAAACATGGCTAAATAGGACGGCATTACGTCCAGGCGGGCCCACCCACAGTCGCCGCTACCAATTCACCCGAACCGGTCTAAACCGGCTGAATACCACCTCTGAAGATGATGATTAGCAGCAAGGGGGATGGATTTAGTTACAATGGTGATGAATGCACCATTGGAAGACTTGAAAAAAAATCTACCTACAGTATGTGGTCTCTATAAGTCAAAAACAACTTGATGGCACATGACCAAGCAATCCACCACCCTGGCTTGCCTATGCATGGCATGAGCTAGGTTTAGAGTACAACTGGGCTTTGGTTGTCCTTTTGATATAATGTGCTCTTAGTTTTTGTTTTGGGCTAATTATTTTCCATCTCCTGAATTCTAGCCCTGAAATGTGGAGTGCTGTAGACACATTCTTCTAAATGCCTTTTAGAAGAATAAAATATACTCCTCATTTATAGAAGGAAAGCACTCCAGATGGAGAGACGGAGACAGGAAGGTTGCGGTGGAAGCTGGATCCACAACTACTTCGTTCTATTGCCAAGCAGACTACCTTGAATTTGAATACCATTGAAGGAATAACTTATATGAAGACACATTGTGATTGTTCCCCAAGGCATGACATATGAATATACTAGTCAGTCATTTTTAAGGTCCATGTTCAATTCTCCCTTCTAGTTATGCTTTAATTTCCAGGAATTGCCTGGAAGCTCCTTTTTAATGATCACCCTCTTCTTTGCAGCTGTCAAGGATTATACCATCTGCCTTGCCAAAAGGCGATCAGAATGAATTGCTCTGAAATTGCAGTGGAACTGTTCAAAATTTTAAAATAGTAAAAATGCCAATGTCTGACATGTTCAGAAAGAAGATGGTAGCTTGAAGATACAAAAAAAATCAGTTGTTCAGTTTACCGCCCAAAAGCAAGCTCATCACAGTCTGGAACTAAAAAAAGAAAAGAAAAAAAAAACACAAGAGAACATGACCTCATTCTCACTTCTAAGTTTACTAGAGATAGGGAGCAACTAGCTCTTTTCCTAGTGGTTTCCTAAGGGCACTACAATAAATCCAATATTTGAGAGGCTGCCACAGAGAGGAGGGGGTCAAGCTATTCTCCAAAGCACCTGTAGGCCAGACAAGGAATAATGGATGGAAACTGATCAAGGAGAGATTTAACCTGGAAATAAGGAGAAATTTTCTGACAGTGAGAGCAATCAACCAATGGAACAGAAGTTGCCTTCAGAAATTGTAGGAGCTTCATCTCTGGAGGCTTTCAAGAAGAGACTGGACTGCCATCTGTCAGAAATGGTGTAGGGTCTGCTGCTTGGGCAGGGGGTTGGACTAGATGACCTACAAGGTCCCTTCCAACTTTGTTAATCTGTTAAATCCTCTAATATAAGCAAAGAGCTGTCCTATCAGGGATATTATTTAAAGCAGACAACAACCTCAAGAGCCTACATTCTTGAGCAAGCAAGACCTAGGACAAGCTAAGTATCAGAAGGCAGAGCTTGTGGGTTCAACATGTTCATGGATGGTTTTCTACATTGGGAGAGGTCACCTCTGATACTTGGCTTTCTGCGCAATGGGAGACAGTGCCCATCTCATGCTTAGTTCGCCATGCTTCTGTGTGTTCACTGGTGATAAGGATTGCCATCACCTTTAACAATTCTAAGCACATTACAGCATTTCCCATGATAGGGCATGCAGAGCAGGGCCCCATTCTACAGTAGCGGCCAAAATTGTGGAAACCTTTTGGGAAAAGTATATTTTCTAAAACTAGCGAATAACACCGCTTTTTTTAAATAATTTTTTAAAATTATATATCAATGGAAAGATAACTTAATCAAGAATGTAATGCAATAACTTTGATGAAGGATTTGCTATTAGAATAGCAGTTACAGTATAAAGAAGAAAAGTGAAACACGTAGAAAAAACGAGATATACAAAAAATATCACCATAGAAAAAACAAGATATACAAAAATTATCACCATGTCAATTAATACTTAGTTGGGTAACCTTTAGCATGAATTATGGCCTTACAACGTCTTCCCATGGAGTGAACCAAGTCTTTTAGTTCTGCAGCTGTTATCATGTGAAACCAAGATTGAATGATTGCTTCTATTAACTGGGTTTTATTGCTTGGTCATTTCTGATTAATAAGTTTCTTTAGTCGGCTCCATAGATTTTCAATTGGGTTAAGGTCTGGGCTATTCCCAGGCCATTCCAGCAGTGGAATAGGATTATCCTGAAATTCCGCCCCCCCCCCCCAAAAAAAAAGTGGTGTTATTAGCCATCAAACCTCAAACATACAGTTTTCCCAAAAGGTTTCCACAATTTCGGCCACTACTGTAAAATAACATTAACATTGGAACAATGGCATCTCTATCCCTCTCTTCTGTTCTGGACTATTAAATTTTTCTCTTGAAGGATTGGGGACATTCACAGGAAGACCTGGGTGTAGTTCAAAAGACAAAAGATAATAACTTGAGAAGGATTGAAACACTTCCCCAAATCACATCTCATGCCCATTTTGAGATTTTCTAGGAACCAAAAATATGCAGGTGAAGAAGACGGAATTTAACCTATTTATAGATTTAGGTCCAATTCTGCTGCTCTAATTTTAATAGTACTGGTAAGTTTAAACATTATTTCCTTCATATATTTTGCAGTTTATTATTTGTTATGTTTCTAATGTGTTATAATTTCTTCTTATATCCCTTGGACTATAATCAAATATCTATCCACCTATCTCTCTGGCACTGGATGTGAATTAATATTGCAACGGGCGGCAAAAACACTCACAATTCACCAGAGCTAGTTAAAAATACATTAAAATATGCTTTCCTTGGTTAATTAGCTGATTAATCTGAACACAAATTTCATTTTTATTTTAAGGGATCATGTTTATAAAACTATATATGATGCTTTCTTTTTTTCTTGCTACTATTTCCAATATTTGCCAGTGTACGTACAATACTTGTGGGCAGAACTGTCCCAGAATTACAAACCTGGTAAAAAGCAGAAGAAGCCCACCCACCTTATGATGGAAAGCCTCGCAAACTTTAGGAACACAGAGGGAACAGCAGTACAATTATAGATGGAAATGGGACCCTGGCAGAAGAGATTTTTGAGTCCAGGGGAGAGGAAAAGCGGGAGACAGAAATTGAAAATAAATCAACCTTAATTACACTAAATTTTGTAAGAGAATTGCTTTGGCAGGATTTCAAAATGTTGTTATTTTATCCTACCAGCTAATGGTGGGATTCAGCAGGTTCGGTTCCAGTTCGTACGAATCTGTAGCAGCAACTGTGGGAAGCTCCACCCACCCACCCGGACGTAATGCATGCGCAGAAGGCCATGCACATGTGCAGAGGTGGCGGGTGTGAGCGAAGTAAGCACGTGAGTGCACGTGGTCACATTTGCAAACTGGTAGGGAAGATAAGTGAATCCCATCTCTGCTACCAGAAATAAAAATCTTTCCAGAAATCCAAGTGACTCTTGTTCCATGAGTTTGCCAGTCTCTTAGAACTTGACATTAATCTTGAAAAACCACTGGCATCAGAGAGACATCAGTTGCTGCATTCTGGATCGAGACATTGGCTTCTTCTGATCCTCAGAATTCCCCACTGTTGGTAAGGCAAGTGGCAAATGGCAGCAGAGTTCGGGTTAGAGGTCATGGGTTTGCACAATGCCATGATTTATGTCCTTCAAGATTGGTCAAGGTCAAGGAACAGGTAGGGCAGGAGTTCCAATGTTGTGAAATACTGTACAATAACAGAATCTTAAAACATGTCCAAGTCTCTGCCACACTTTATAACCAAACAAAATTAAGGGGAGGCGTTTCTCGTGTTTCCATCTATTTAGGGTGTGTGTAATATTTTCTGCTTGCTTGCTCAATCCACCACTTTAACGGCTTCCTCAATCCTTCTTATTCTCAGCCAGGCCTGAGGAGAGGTTCAGCCGATACATTGTTCTGGGGCCCATGGAGCTCAAAGGGGACCCATGAAGGGGATTTTTTTAAAAAAAAAATATTACAAAACCAAATTTTTAAAAAGAAAAACAATATTGGAATATATTTTATATTTCATTACAGTTTATGAATGGTTAATTTGTGTAGAAATGGTCTTTGGGTCTCCGCCGCGCATGTGCAGGGGTGGGGCATGTGCAGGGGGACTGTGTGCGCATGCAGGAGGCTTGCATGGGGGGCACATACACATTCATGGGGGGCAGGGGGCCCATATTAGTTTTGTTCCAGCACTCAAAAATCCTCTCGGCGGCCCTGTTCTCAACACCACAATCCTTCAGATCCTGACAAAGAAAGATTGTTGGATGTGGCAGCAGACATATACGTGCCACACTTTGTTTCCCACTTCCCAAGGAAACATGACAGTCATTCACCTTAATTACTCTCGTAATTACTTAATTACTCTCTATATAAGCTGCGTTGAACTATTATTTTGATAGGCTTTCAGCACTATAAGGTATGCAAAAGCTAGCACAATTAGAGGGATAAAGATGTATCAGCATCTTTGGGGCAATTTGGCAACTCACTCACTTGTGGTCCGAAAATTATCCATTCAGTCTGAAAAAAAAACAAAACCCTAGCTACTTACGTGTGGCTGTCTATCCTTACTCCATGATGCATGTGCCAAGCAGATAGGTTAGGGATTTTTATCCTGTTCATCTATCACTGGAGCCAGAGGTGGTATTCAGCCGGTTCAGACCAGTTCGGGCGAATCGGTAGTGGTGACCTATCCCATCCTATATCTGATGTTGCACATATGTGTAGATCGCGCGTACGAGGAAATTGCCATGTTGTTTGATGTCACACACATGTGTGGACGGCGCACATGAGCAAATTGCTGTGTTTTGTGATGCCGCAATTATGCACTCACATTTCCAGTGCTAGGCAAACTGGTTGCTACAGTATATGAAGCCTACCTCTGATGTTTACAACCTCCATTGACAACAGTTGCTTTATCTGATCAACCATTGGCCAACTTGTTCCAACAGAAATTTTGAAAGCTTCTCTTGTCTCCCAGTCCTGATAGGGTCATAAAAATCAGTTCAGGATTATCTAAGTAGCCCAAATAAGAAGAATTCTTCCTCATCATAATCTTACCTTGATTCTTTTAGGTTGTTGCTGTCTAGATTCATAATTTATCAAAATTTCAGGAACGACTTCTGGAGACACACAGAGACACAAAATTTGTGGCTTCTAACACAAAGTACACAGCCTGCAGCCCTATTAATACATGTGTTCCCCTCTCCATCAGCCAAGCTTTTGGCATGGCTTTCAATCTCCTGCTCCTAAATCGCCATCAAATAGTAATTCTTAAAACAACGGAAGAGGAAAATACTAAATATTTGGGATGTAATTATATTGCTGTCAGCAGTGATCATAAGATTGTCAGATGTCCAACTCAAAATGAGAGATTTTAATGGTGCTCTATTTAATCTAGATGTAAATGACGTCAAATATTTTTATCTTGGTCCCATCTGCTTCATTCTTCTACTCTTTTCCATGTTTTAGAAGGCCAAGGATTGCATATCCTTGCCATGTGACAAAAGTGGGCAGAGTGTGAAGGCATATTTGTTTGCCCCCTCTGTTTATAGTATGGTTATACTATATACTATATACTGCTGGACTCATATGGTTATGGGTCCAGCAGAAGCTGCGATGGCATCATGTGTGTCATAATGTCATTTCAAAGATTATGAATGTTCTTGTCAGGCAGAAACAACCAGAGCCATTCATAATTAACTGAAGCAAGCAACTTTATTGCATGGAAGCAAGAAATTTAAAGGATAATATTTGTAGCTCAGGGTTGAAATCAGGGGTCCTTGATGCTCTCTGAGCTTGCTTGTTTTCTTGTAGATGTTTCATTACCCAAACTAAGTAACATCATCAGTGCTAGTAAGGAATGCAGTTTGCTGTCAGTTTATTTTCTAGTTGCTTGCCCTGTCAGTGTTGATGTCGATGATCTTAGAGATTTCTCGGTTGGGCTGTTTACTGTTAGCTTCTTTGACAGTTTCTTGATTGGGGCATTGTTTACTTGATTGGTGGTCTAATGTTAATCAGACATTAATACAATTGAGAGAGTCCAGAGATCGCCGACGATGTGGTGTTCATAGTAGAACAATCAGAAATATCAGGAACTAAATTACTGGCGAAGATAGAAGAGTATGGCAAAGTAGCGGGACTTAAAATTAACAGACAAAAAACTAAAGTTCTGACAAAAAATCTGACTAAGACACAAGAGACAAAATTGGAAGAAGAATTAGGAATACAGATTGCAAAGAAAGTAAAATATTTGGGAATTTGGATCACTACAAAAGCAACAATGATTAGAGAGGATAACTATATTAAATTGATGAAACAAATTAAAAAGGACCTGGAAATTTGGAACCAATTACAGTTGTCACTCCTGGGCAGAGTAGCATCAGTTAAAATGAACATATTATCGAGATTACTTTATCTCTTTCAAATGATACCAATCGGCCCAGCAAAAGACTTCTTTAAAGCTCTTAATAAGATAATAATGAAATACATATGGCAAGGAAAGAAGGCCAGAATTAAAATAAAATGCTTACAGGACACCCGTGAGAAAGGAGGCCTCGGTTTACCGGACTGGGAGTTATACTATAAAGCATCGTCGTTAAATTGGATTAGGGAATGGATAGATTTAAAAAACAAGAGGACGTTATACTTAGAGGGATTTGATTTGAGCCGGGGCTGGCACGCCTTCTTATGGGAAGGCATAGATAAGCAACACGGGTACTTCCAGCGGCACATTATCAGAGACTCACTATACAAAATGTGGCAAGAAATCAGAAAACAACACTACACTAAGATCCCGCGTTGGTTGTCGACTATGGAAGCCTTAATCTATCCAAACACCATAGAAATAGGAAAAATGAGGAATTACCAAGAACTACTGAGTAGCGAAGGAGACTTATACACGAGGCAAGAATTGGAAAGCCGGGGAATAGTTATCGATTGGTGGCCATACTGTCAAATAAAGTCAAGATATATAGCAGACCGGACACAATATGGATTTCAGACCGAACCAAATGAACTAGACAAGATATTAAAAAGTACTGAGGAGAAAATGATAATCAAAATTTACAGATATTTAATAAACTATAAATTGGAGGAGGAAACGGTGAAAGAAAATATGATAACATGGGCAAAAAATATAGGCCACAACATAGAATTGGACAATTGGGACAAATTATGGACAGAAAATCTCAAACTGACAATGTCGATACCATACAAAGAAAACCTTTACAAGATGTTCTACAGATGGCATCTTCCACTGGCACTTTTAGCGAAAATGTTTCCAGGTGTGTCGCCAATGTGCTGGAAATGCAAGGCACAAAAGGGGTCAAACTACCATCTCTGGTGGTCATGTAGAAGAGCACAACACTACTGGCAAGAAATCAAGATAATGACTGAAGAAATAACGAAACAGAAGGTTGATATGAAACCGGAATTGTTTTTATTCGGAATGATTACACCACAACAGACTAAAGAGATAAAATATCTTATTATTCATATCCTAACAGCAGCATGCATAGTATACGCTCAAAACTGGAAATCAGAACTATTACCAACAGAAGAAAAAATAATTGCAAAAATAATAGAATGTGCAGAAATGGACAGCCTCACAAAAGAGCTACAGGAGAAAGAAGGCAGTGATTATTATGCAGTCTGGCAAAGATGGTACTCCTGGCTACAGGGAAAGATAGGATTGATAAAATAAAACTTATGCAAAATCCAACCAAGAAATATAGACAACCACATAGGAGGAAGACCACATGACTGTATATATAAATACTTAGAACGATTAATAGAAGGATATATAGAAGTAATAGATACTCTCACATAGAGAAAAATTTAAAAATAGAGTATAAAGTCAAGTCTTGGACATGTAAAAAGTAGAAACAAGTAAGCACATAAAATAGATTTTCAATAGAGAAATAGAGGTGAAACAGAAAATAACCACCGATGTAACAGGGGTTTTTTTTTAGAAGTCACCCGATAGGCTGAAACAATGTTAGTTTGTTTCTCTTTTTTGTTTGTATTGTTTTTATGTATATATGTTTGTAAGTATTTTTGTCTTATGTTTTTGCTTAAAAAAAAACTAATTAAAAAAAAAAGAGAGAGAGAGTCCAGAGATATTTCACGAGAAGAGTCCTCCACTCCACTGCTCGCAGTAGAATACCTTATGCCACCAGACTTGAAATTTTGGGCTTAGACAACTTAGAACTACGCTGTCTTCGGTCTGTCCTAAGTGTAGTACATAAAATTATCTGCTACAACGTCCTACCTGTCAATGACTACTTCAGCTTCAACCACAACAATACACAAGCACACAATAGATATAAACTTAAGGTAAACTGCTCCAAACTCGTTTGCAGAAAATATGACTTCAGCAACAGAGTGGTCAATGCCTGGAATGCACTACCTGACTCTGTGGTTTCATTCCCAAACCCCCCAAAACTTTAACCTTAAGACTGTCTACTGTTGACCTCACCCCATTCCTAAGAGGTCTGTAAAGGGTATGCATAAGCACACCAACGTGCCTACTGTCCCTGTCCTATTGTCCCTTTTTATTCGTATCCATTTCATGTATTCATAATCATGTTTTATACTTTTATCTGTTATCTTATATATGCTTGACAAATAAATAAAATAAATAAAATAAAATAAAATAAATAATCTTGGAGTTAATCTATGCTGATCTGGGTGCTGATTGCTGGTGGAGAGGTGTTGGAGTCTTTTTATTTCCTTTTTGCTGATTGATTGTTTCTTTTGCATAGTCTATATACGTTGTTAATGTCTAGCAACTTTATTGTACTTTATTGTACAGAAATCTCCTCAGACTATTCGCCTTTCTCTGGGAACGACCAGATAAACCTTCATGGTTCTTGGGAGTGTGCAAGTTTATGCTTTTTGCAGCACAATGACTCTAAGCTAAGCCCATGCTTGACCCGCCCTTCCAATCTAGTTGGCAGTTTCCCAACAATTATATTCACATTAATTGCATGATATGATGTGAGTGACTTCATTTGCTACCTCTGGCAACCCCTCAGATGTTTCTATTTACAGAAGCCAATATCTATTTGTCAAACCTATGAACCTGTTATACCCTGTTAATGGAAACTGGCCTCATTTAATATCATTTACATCTTAAATAACCTTTTCAATTCTTTATTAATAAGGGAAACTTTAAAAATATGAAAAGAGTAAAGTGAAAAAAATAAGGCTGCTGAAAGCCACTGTCTTTTTTTATTGCACATTTTATTCCTCCACGAATGTGAGGGTAGTTTATGTGAATGAAAAGGTAAATGCAGGTAATTTTCCAATGAATTCTGAATACGTTCTATACATATGATACATTAATTATTTAAAATCATCCAAATTGTGGAGTAGAATATACTGGTAGCTTTAGAATTCCAATTAACTTTAGGCAAGAATGCTAAATACAGTATATTGCAAAACATGTGCTATACATTGGGGCAGAGGTGGTATTCAGCCGGTTCGTACTGATTTAGGCGAACCAATAGCAGAGATCGCGGGTGGGCCTGCCTACCCACCCTGGTGCTATGCCATCCTATTTAGGCCCATTTTTGAGGCTGCAAAGCACATGCGTGAAAGGCCAGGTGTACGTGCGGAAGGTACGCATGCATGGCAAACTGGTGGTAAGAAAATGTGAAATCCATGTGAAATCTGGAAAAATAACGATATACCATTAAAAGACAATGTGATTAGAAAAATTATGGAGTGTGCGGAAATGGATAAACTCACGAAGGAGATACAAGAAAAAGACGAAACAGAATACTATCTAGTCTGGGAGAGAGGGTATAAATGGTTGGAGGAAAGCGGGGGGAAAGGACAAGGGAAGACTAAATAATGGTTAAATTAGGTGGAGAAATATAGGAAGAAATGGGAAGAAATAAAAATTGTGGAAAGGAAATTAGGTACATGTTTATGTCAAATGTAAATAAAATAATTAGAATAATATAATATATTATAATGGTGTATATATATATATATGATATATTAGAAATATATATATATAAAAGATATATTAAGATAAGAAAGAGAAAATGTATAAATATGGATTACTGACGTGAAACTGTTGAAAAGAAGATGTAAATATTTGTTTTTGTTTGTTTTAAAAAAACTGTTTAATAAAATATATTTTTTTAAAAAATGTGAAATCCACTGCTGCATTGGGGGCATTTAAAAGGTTCATGACCTTTCTTTGTTCTACAATTACTGAGCTGTACATTTAAGAACCTAACAAGCAACACAGTTAGAAGCAACTTTCTTTAGGTCAAGTCATTCATTCTCACCTACTTAATAGCGCTGGGCCTTCCTGCTCATAAATCATACATGATAATCAGACTCAGGAACTGATCTCAGCGGTAATCTTCTCTGATGTCTAAGTCAGAGGTACAAGGACTTTTCAATATAAAGGGGATAATATGAAGACTATTTTCCATAGAAAAAAAGAGCTGAGAACCTTTTCAGTTACATTTGACTGAAGTTTAAATTTCAGCTAAAAGTAATTTTCTAACCTCCTATTGTTTTTTTGGTCTTTTGTGTACTTTAGTAATGAAAATACGTTATAAAATTCTGTGGCTAAAATGGATTGACAAATCAGTTTATTGGTCCCAAAATAAGGTTGGATTCATCATAAATCCATTCCATCCCATTACTGCAATTTCTTTAAAAAATTTGCAATACACATAAAATATTTTTTTTTTATCATTCCTAAAGTTTAACACAGATACACTCAATCTTTTCTAACATGTTCCTTTATATGTACAGAATGGAAAATACGTACAAATTAGATCTCTTCAGTTAAAAGGTAAACTAAATTAAAATTTCTTTTATTCCAAACTGCAAGTTATGGTCTCCTCCTTTTTTAAATTTTTGACCGCTGCTTCAGCAGCTTGGATGTAACATAGAATGTTATCCAACATATCTTGTCTTTTATGTACCCTGAAAGCCTATGCACCAAGACAAATTCGTTGTGTGTCCAAGCGCACTTGGCCAATTAAAAAATCTATTCTATTCTATTCTATTCTATTCTATTCTATTCTATTCTATTC
>WNWU01000021.1:10902916-10916698 GCA_012654045.1 Ptyas mucosa | reverse complement strand
CTATTCTATTCTATTCTATTCTATTCTATTCTATTCTATTCTATTCTGCCCTGTTTTCTTCCTCTTTTGATCCACACATCTGCTTCCTCGTTCAGTTTAGGAATTTCAGTTCTCTTCTTGAATTTTAGACACATTGTTTAGTTTGTATACTAATAGACTCAAGAAGCATGAGCTTAATGAAATCCAGTTGATTTTTGCTCCTTATGCTCTCAAAGCATGTAACTGAAAGGTACACAGGAATGTATAAATTAAGAGTACACCAAATAAAAAATAAGAATCTGATATTTCATAATGTTTAATGTTGTTATTATTACTGTATTGTTTTAACAAACGCTAAATGTTTGTATGATTTTTGCCAGCATGACTATTTCTGATTTTATCACTGCTTTTCAATATGTACCGGGGGGAAAGGGGGTGGCACCCAGATGCTTTACTAATCAAAGGCAATTGGATTACTAAGAATTTCAAGAAATGCCAAATCTGAAGTGCAACCTACAAATCAGTTTTATGTATAATTTTAACAAAAAACAGTTTAATATGATATGTGGAATGAGACACCGGAATAACAAATGTTTGTAAATCAATGAGTCTTAAGTTTTAGGAAACACAAAGAATACATCCTAAAATTTCAGAATGAAGTTAATTCATCAGAAAAAACAATTGTTTTGTATTTGTTGAACCACTCACAGAACATGTTAAAAAGGCTGGATTTCAGAATGTTTCGGTTGACCATAAAGTGAATTACAGTTAGCAGTTCTTAAGGAAAACACATGGTCATTTAAGCAAATCCAGCATACCAGTGGTGGAGTTCAATTTTTTTTACCACCGGTTCTGTGGGTCTGGCTTGGTGGGCGTGGCAGGGGAAGGATACTGCAAAATTCCCATTCCCTCCCCACTCCTGGGGGAAGGATATTGCAAAATCTCCATTCCCACCCCATTCTGGGGCCAGCCAGAGGTGGTATTTACCGGTCCTCAGAACTACTCAAAAATTTCTGCTACTGGTTCTTCAGAACCTGTCAGAACCTTCTGAATAGCGGTATTCTGCATCATACCCAATGGGTGGTATCAGTGGTGAAATTCAATTTTTTTTACTACCGGTTCTACGGGCGTGGCTTGGTGGGCGTGGTGTGGCTTGGCAGGAGTGGTTTGGTGGGCATGGCAGGGGAAGGATACTGTAAAATCTCCATTCCCTCCCCACTCCAGGGGAAGGATACTGCAAAATCCACATTTCCATCCCAGTCCAGGGGAAGGATACTGCAAAATCTCCATTCCCACCCTACTCCAGGAGAAGGATACTGCAAAATTCCCATTTCCCCCACACACACTCCTGGGGGGAGGATATTGCAAAATCTCTATTCCCTCCCCACTCTGGGGCCAGCCAGAGGTGGTATTTGCCGGTTCTCCGAACTACTCAAAATTTCTGCTACCAGTTCTCCAGAACTTGTCAGAACCTGCTGGATTTCACCCCTGGATGGTGTTTTTTCCCCCTGGAAAACAACAAAAATGTGTAGTCATGCTGCAACTGATTGTAAATGTGAACTGATTGCCAAGGGCCAGAAATGTAGTCAGGTGTGGGGGAGGGGAAGTGCAATATGTTATCATGGTCAAAATTGCCTGTAGGCTAAAAAGCACCCTTTTCAAGGCTGCCATAAACATGGAACAATTCTTAAGTGATTGATCTTTAAGTGAGGACAGGGGGTTGGACTAGAACACCTCCAAGGTCCCTTCCAATTTAGTTATTCTATAATCATTATGTAATTCTTTAAAATAAAAAAAAACATATGGTCACTGCAATGATAATATACATAATCATGGTTTGTTGAAGAAATCACGTTGGATGAATTCCTACTAACTAAGGCGTAAAAGAGAAACTACATAATTACTTAAGGAAAAACTTCCTAATAGTGAGGACAATTAACCAGTAGAACAGCTTGCCTCCAGAAATCGTGGGCACTCCATCACTGGATGTTTTTAAGAAGAGTCACTTATCTAAAATGGTATAGAAGATTCTCTTGCTTGAGCAGGGGGCTGGACTAGAAGACCTCCAAGGTCCCTTCCAGTTCATTCTATTCTATTCGCTTAGCCTGAACCCAGTTTACAAGGGGAAAACCTTGATGGCCTGTTAGGAAACAACTGCAGGGCATGTTTTATTTATTTTCATTCTTAATATTATTGAAATTTAGACTTGCTTTTTCTTCATGAGGAAAATCATCTAGACTTTCAGGATAATACGATTTCAAGTGAAATAAATCTCTCAAAGAAAGTTATTGTGCAATGTATACACCATTCTTTCATCTATATTTGCGAAAATTTAAAGGAGCAGCTACTGTAGTGTATTTTGAGGAAATCCTGTTTGTCTTGCCCTTCAAGTGCAGTAATGTTAAGGCATAATTTAGTCTCCAAAGGGGAGTGGCTCTACTTTAATTGCCAGCTATTTTGATTACTCATCCTTATACAAAACAATAATTTCACACAGTATGTTCTCAGGTTGGATGAATTTCAAATGCAATTAAACTCTTTGGCTTTCAATACAGTTTCTTTGTGCTGTCTCCTGTTCAGCATATCTGGACATTGACCCCAAACACTGTATGAATCATCTGTGCAGAGTGTGCATAAGATCCAGAGATGGTATTCAGCCGGTTCGAATTGGTTCACCTGAACCAGTAGCGGAAATCCCGGGTGGTCCTGCCCACCCGCCCCGGCTCTAAGCCATCCTATTTAGGCACATTTTTGAGGCCGGGTGTATGCGCAGAAGGTGCGTGTGCAAGCAAAGCACATGCACAGAAGGGCGGGTGTATGTGTGGAAGGCAGGCATGTGCGTGAACCAGACGCGTGCAGGGTGAACTGGTAGTAACATAATGTAAAACCCACCGCTGATAAGATCTGCTAACATGTTTTGATTACCAGTTGGCAGCATGAAATGGGGAGAAGACTACTTCACATGGGCAGAAGAAGTGTTGCTCCTTCCGGGTTTGTAAGAAACAGCTGCTGGTCAAGGTACCCTTTTGCATCATTGTTTGGTGGCTCTCCAAAAGAGTGCCCAAAGTAATGGCCAACTGGCATCTCTTCAGCAGCCCTCTGGCTAGAGCCAATGTTTAACCAACTTGTGTCATTATTAGTGGAAGAAATGCCTGTGCGGCAGGTGAGTTCACCTTTCTTATTATACCCATCGTTGCAATCATCAGAATGAATTTACAAGAGTTGTCTACCACAATGAAAGATCAATCCTCTTGCTTTGCTCACAACCTCTTCCTGATAGGTTAGGTCTAGAGAAGGATTGGGTTTGTTTGTTTTTTTGAATTATGTGAAAAAAAAACCATGTTTGTTTCTAATCCCACTCCCCTTGCTGGAGAATGTTAATTTCCTCTTTCCTTGGTACAGTAGTGGCCAAAATTATGGAAACGTTTTGGGAAAAGTGTATTTTTGAGGTTTGATGGCTAATAACACCACTTTTTTTTGGGGGGGGGGGAGTTTCAAGATAATCCTATTCCACTGCTGGAATGGCCTGGGAATAGCCCAGACCGTAACCCAATTGAAAATCTATGGATCCGACTAAAGAAACTTGTTAGTCATAAGCGACCCAGCAATCAAACCCAGTTAATACAAGCAATATTCAGTCTTGAGCCGAGGTGGCGCAGTGGTTAGAGTGCAGTACTGCAGCTACTTCAGTTGACTGCTAGTTCAGCAGATCAGCGGATCAAATCTCACCGGCTCAAGGTTGACTCAGCCTTCCATCCTTTCGAGGTGGGTAAAATGAGGACCCAGATTGTTGGGGGCAATATGCTATTTGGTATACTGTCTTTGGTGTAAGCCGCCCAGAGTCCTTGGAGAGTGGGCGGCATAGAAATATGACTAATAAAATAAATAAAATAAATAAAATCTTGGTTTCACCTTATAAAAGCTGCAGAACTAAAAGACTTGGTTCACTCCATGGGAAGACGTTGTAAGGCCGTAATTCATGCTAAAGGTTACCCAACTAAGTATTAACTGACATGGTGATAATTTTTGTATATCTTTTTTTTCTATGGTGATATTTTTTGTATATCTTGTTTTTTCAACATCTTTTACTTTTCTTCTTTATACCATAAGTGCTATTCTAATAGCAAATCCTTCATCAAAGCTATTGCATTGCATTCTTGATTAAATTATCTTTCCATTGATATATAATTTTATGGTACTACTCAAAAAGAAAAGTGGTGTTATTCACTAGTTTTAGAAAATACACTTTTCCCAAAAGTTTCCACAATTTTGGCCATACTGTAATTATTCAGAGAAATATCCCTCCCCTTTGGCCCTTCCCCAAAGAAAATAGCTTTGGGATTAGTCTCTCCTCCTTCCATTCTTCCTCCCTTATCCCATCTTTCTCTTATGAGGGAAATGGCATTTCCTCCCTCCTCTTTCTAATCTGGTGAAATAGTTGAAAAATAGTTTGCATCGTTGTCCCCTATGCTGCAATTTGCACTATTAGCCAAGACCAGGGGTCAGCAACCCATGGCTCTGGAGCCGCATGTGGCTCTTTCATCCATCTGCTGCGGCACCCTGTCACTCAAAATATGCGTCACAACTGCCAATGTGTGACACCCAGCGATGCACAATTTATTAAGCTTTTCGATCCCCGGAAGGCCAACCATGGATAAATCCAGGAAAAGAAAAGTTTCAGAAGAAAATAGAATCCTTAATTCAACTATATATGCTAGTTTTGTGGCTGCTTAGGAAATAGTCAGGCACAGGAAGGGTTTTGTGGCTCCCGACGTTTTCTTTTCTGTGGAAAAAGGGTCCAAATGGTTCTTTGAGTGTTTAAGGTTGCAGATCCCTGGCCAAGACTCATTCAATAATAAGTTTATCCTCAGAACCTGTTCCCTGGCAGAAAAGATCAGAAGTCAACCTACAATGTAGCCTTTTCAGAGTATCATCCCTTAGGTGGGAAAATGTAGGGGGGGGGGGTTTCCTTCAAAGCACTCCCCCATCCATTTGAGCTCCACTGACTTCCATGTGGTGGTGAAATGTAAAATTTGTTACTTCTGTTCTGTGGGCGTAGCTTGGTGGTGGGGGTAATGTGACTGGGTGGGTGTGGCAACTTTTCTTTTTTTTACTTTTTTAAAGCAATTTTTTACAACCTATTCGGGCGAATAGGTTGTAAAAAATGCTTTTAAAAAGTTTTTTAAAAGGCTCTGACGATCACAGCTGTGGCGCGCGATTGTCAGAGCCTTTTTTTTACCTTTTAAAAGCAGGAAGTAACGACACCTGGGTGAGTGGGCGGAGCCTCACGCGCCTTCACTACCAGTTCCCCAAACTACCTGCCACAATCATTACCGGATTACCTGATCCGGTCCAAACCGGGAGCATTTCACCCCGCTTCCATATGATTAAAAAAACCAACGTGGTAGCTGCAGGGGTGGGATTCAGCTGGTTCGGACCGGTTCGGGAAAACCAGTAGCTCCGATGATCAGCTGAGAGAGAACCAGTTCGCTCCAACAATCAGCTGGGCCCACCCGTTGGCCCTGCGCTATAGCGACCTATATTTCCTTTGTTTGAAGCCCAGCTGACAGGCCCGGCAGAGTGGATTGCCGAACCTCAGCTATTTTACTCACCGGGGCTGCAGTAGAAGGTAAGTTTTAGAGCTGCTTTCAAATGCACTGTGCACGTGTGGAGCAAACTGATTATTACACCGGTTGAATCCCACCACTGGGTGGCTGTGACTATCTCTGGAGAAATCAAAATGTAACAGCAATTAAATAAACATTGGTTTATCCATGGAAAAGGAGAGAGGGTGAGAAAGAAACACAATTCTGTCTTAATTCTCTTTGACAGAAGAGTGGACAAATTTGGCAGACATTCAAGGTTCTGTTATTATACTTTACAATAATAGACTTCCAGTAATTCTTACGGTGTATTTTCCTGACATGGCCTACCACAATCTTGAAAGCTTCACTACAGTACTCTTTAATAAAAAGAGCCTGCCTTTGTTCATGGAAATGGCATCAGTTCCTCAGGGCATCCTTCTGCCAGCAGAATAACTTGTTCAGGTATAGTTACAACATTAACAGGAAAAAGGATATAGAAATAACCTGTAAAATGTCATGCTACAGCTAATCAGCGTTTGGGACTAGGGATACTTCAGCCACTGGTTCAGCAGCCTGCAGCAGTCAATATGTCTTTCTTTTCATGGGAATTCCAGTGGTGGGTTTCTACCGGTTCGCACCACCGGTAGTGGTGGCAGTAGGAGGCTCTGCCCACCGGCCTGGACATCATCACAGGCGCTCTGTGCATGCGCAGAAGCGCCGCACGTGCACGGTCAAAATTCCAAATCGCAGGGTACTTTCTTCCATCAGTGGTGGATCTGTCCATCAGCTAGATGCTATTGGGGGAAAATACAGCAGTGGCTGTTGGAAATAACAGGTGTGAGCTTCCCTCTTCACCCAGACCTCTACTTACTCAGAATAAGACCGGACAACATCGATAAGAAGGATTGGTATATATTTGTCCATGTCTCAACAGCGTTGAGAATGGCATTTGCTCAACTGTGAAAGATGCAGGCACGCCCCCTGACTATCTGATAATAAACAAGATTCTTCGATGTGCTGAGATGGACAGGCTAATATATATCTTAAAAGACAAGAAAGATTCAGTATATAATAGAAGTTGGGACAGATGGTTTGTTTGGCTCAAAAGAAGGTTAAACTTAGGAGAAGGGTGATAAGATCGTCCAATTAGATTAATTAGATATTTACCGGGCTTTATAACTCTTTATAATTTTGATAAAAACAGAACAATTGTTTTGTAATTAGTAAAAAGAACTTGATTGCATTGAAATGTTTGGCTAGGATGATATTAGTTAATATTAATTGGAGAGTGAGCTTAACTCTCGGTTAGTCTTGTTTGTTGTTTGGTTTTAGTCCTGTGTTTAGGTGTTTCTATGTTTCACTTCCTATGTTGCTTTTCAACCATTATTGTGTGTTAATTTTATTGTAAATATTTAATAAAGAAGATTCTTTAAAAAAAAAATTCCAAACTGCAGGGGTGGATTCTACTTACCTTTACTACCGGTTCGCAATGGGGCCATGTGCACTGTCTCGCTTCGCTTGTGCACGCTCTTCTACGCATGCACAGAAGCATTTTGGTGATGTCAGGGTCGGTGGGTGGAGCCTCCCGCCAGTTTTAGTACCGGTTCTATAGAACCGGTGCAAACCAGGGGCAACCCACCACTTGCAAACCGGTAGCGAAAGTAAGTGAAACCCACCACTGGGGAGTTCGCCAGAAAAGTTTGCTGACTTTTGCAACTCACTGTGAATGGCTCATGGTGGATCAGACAGCAGGATTTCTACAGCCAAAGTGGCTTTTATTCTGAGTCTGCTGAAAGAAGGAGCAGCCAAATAAGCTGTGCCCTTCATCGAGGGCAGTGATCCATTACTGAACAATTACCAGAACTTCATGCAAAGATTTAGAGGTACAGCTAATGATTTGGTTGGGGGAGCAACAGCAGCAGCAGTTGGAGAGGTTTGCAAGCTGAAACAGAGAAACCACAGAGTTCATGAGTACTTATTGGATTTTCAATTAAGTGCCAGACTGGATGATCTTGCTCAGATTTTAGGAAGGACTGGCCGATGAACTTGAGAAGTGGGTCAGAGAGACAAGGCACGCCAGCGAATTTGAAAGAACCTTTCCAACTTTGTATGTGAATTGACGGAGAACTGGAAAAGTTTGAGGCACAGAAGAAATATTAAGGTTTTACAGCCTGTCTTCAGCACTGCCTCCCCCTGTGTTTTACTTGGACACTAGGATAGAAAACCCATGCAAACAGGATAAGTACAAAGACCCTAATCCTCAACAGAAACAGACTTCAGTTGATGTTCCTATTGTGGATCCCTGGCATAATAAATCAAGATTGGCACAACTAAAGTATAGATTTCTGAGTCAACTGCAGAGTGCAGCACAGTGCTGGGATTCAGCCGGTTCGGACCGGTTCGAGTGAACCAGCAGTTAAATTGCTGACTGGCCCCGCCCCTTCCCTTCCCACCCTACCCCTTCCAGGAGTTCTCACATGCCCCATTTTGGCTCCCAGGAAAGTGCAGGGTGGCCTCCTAGGCCCAAATCGGGGAGGAAGGGACAGTGTGCCCCCCCTACACCCCGCTTTTGCTCCCAGGAGGCTTCAGGGTGGCCTATTAGGCCCAAAATGCAGCCCATTTTTGCTCCCAGATGTAGGGAGTGCTGCCTGTCATACCCCCTGCCACACCCATCCAGCCATTCATTAAGGCAGAGAACCGGTTGTTAAATTATTTGAATCCCAACACTGGTGCAGCACCTGTGGAACTGCAGACATGAGCCATGTGGCAAACAAGTGTCTGAACCCCTCCAAAGCCTTGTCATTAAGAAACTTCCCAGTCTTTCCTCTGCACAACTCAGCAGGAGAATCCTCAGACAGTTAAGAAGAGCTCAGACAGCAGACAACAAGCTTTAAAGCATAACTCTGTTCTGACCCAGCTCCCCAAACACAACAAACCCTCTGATGTGAGTTCAAAGATTCCTTTAATGAGGAGTGCTGGCAGGCCCAGCACAAAGTTTCTCTCTCACCACAGGCTAACAAGTCCATCTGGCTGGAAGATGAATAGTTGTCTGCCACATCTACTCATCTCCGGCCCCCTGCCTTTTATCCCCAGAGCTAGGGTAGGGCTTCACTACAGTGGTGGGTTGCTCCTGGTTTGCACCAGTTCGCAAGAACCGGTAGTAAAAATTTGTAGTAGTTTGGAGAACCGGTAATAACATTGGCTGGCCACATCCCCAAACTGGTCCCCAGCTCGGTCGCCGCTCGCTTACCCCGCCCACCTCATCAGAGGCTTTTTTTTTTTACTTTTAAAAGCATTTTTTCTACAACCTCTTCGGCCGAAGAGGTTGTAGGAAAAAAACATGCCTTTAAAAGCCTCTGACGATCCCAGCTGAGTTGCCTGATCGTCAGAGGCTTTTAAAAGCATTTTTTTCTGCAACTTCTTAAGGTTGTAGAAAAAATACTTTTAAAAGTTAAAAAAAAAAGGTGGCCATGCCCACCCAGTCATGTTACCCCCCCCCCCCACCAAGCCATGCGCACAAAATAAGCCACGCCCATGGAACCGGTAATTAAAATTTTTAGAACCCACCCCTGCTTCACTAGCAGTGGTGGCTCTTCCTTCCCAAGAATCGGCCCATGGATTTCCACTCCTCTGCCTTCTGCGCATCCATGCATCAGGCACTGGACCCAGCTGTTCTTCCCTTCCTCAACAGCCACCTCCAGACCTGGGGGCTGTTGACTCTCCATCTGAGGGCTGATGGACAGCTCAGGCTCCGTTTCTGTCTCTCTCTCTCTGTCAGCTCCACTCCCTCTTCCCCCACGGAGCTCTCAGGTTGCCTTGATACTGACCCTGACTCCCACGCCACCTTCTTCTCTGATTTGGCTGCTGGGGGCTGGTAGGCCACAACAAACTCTCTACTCTTAAATTCATAAATGAATGCAACAAATTAATTTCCCAATACACATTTGTTGGAGAAACCTATGCTGGTATAAACACTCAAGAGACAAGCACTTTGAAGTGGTTCTGTTGTATGACACACAACTCTCTTGCTATTGACAATAAACAATCATACATTCTTGATATTTTATGTCACAGCTTGCTCACATGTCCTTATTGTGCTAAGCGTTGATTGTCTGCAAACTTGTGATTCAGATTTTCATCGGGAGCAAGGAAGGGACAAACTCAAACTGTCAACAGCCACATTTGCAAGCCTCCCACTCTTCTCCATCTCTGTCTCCAGCATCATGTGTTGAATCCAAAAAAGTATTCAGAGTTCGTGGATGTATTTGGAGAAGAGGAAGCAACTGCATTGCCTCATCAAACAGGAGACTGTACTGTCACTGGAAGCTGACAGCTTAGATCCCAGTTAAAAGACAAGGTCTCAGGTCTACCTGAGAGTTAGAGACTTTAAAAATATTTCTAGGTGACAATGTGAAAAAAAAAGATTTCATGCATCATCTCCATCTGCAACCTTCCTTTATATATATATATATATAAATATATTCTCCTTCGATGATTATAGTCTATAGAAAGATGGCCATGAATATTTAACTGCCTTTGATCTCAGGCTTCTTACTATAGCAGTTTTGAACAGCTGGCAATGCCCTATAGATCAGGTGATTGTGGAGGAGTCTTAACTCTAATTGTGATGCTTTCAACTGAAAGGAACTGTAGCATCTTCCATAAAGATTGCTTTTGTGATAAAAGCAGTATTCCAGCAGTTTGGAACACCTACAAAGGACACAATTCCTCATACCTGGTCAGGTCTGACGAGCACATTTTTTTCACCATTTAAATTTTTATCACATATATTTCTGGTCTACAAAACAAGTAACCAGATGCACTAGAACCTGAAGGTGAGCTTGCATACTCTTACTCCATACAACTTGGTCACACAGGCAAGAAAATATTGCAGTAGAGCAGGGGTATCAAACTCAATTTCATTGAGGGCCGCATCAAGGCTGTGGATGACCTCAGGAGGCTGGCCTGGCATGGCACCACTCACTGGGGGTGGCCAACTGGTGGGTGTGGCCAGCTTGACACCACTCCCCAAACTGCTGGCATGTTTCCTTTTTGCACTGGATAGACCGGGCCTCTGTCGGAGTCTGACTCTGAGATGGAAGAGGAACAGCTGACAGAGAGCAAGACAGTGGCTCCCTTGGCTGTTGAGGAAACTGGGAAAGGGCAAAGTCAAGCTGGGCAGAGCAGGGGAGAGGTAGAACAAGGGAGAGGGGGTTCTGATGAAGACTAGGGCCTACCCCCTCCTCATCCTAGGGCATGCAGGGAAAAACGGAGAGGAGAGCAACGTGGGTTAAGTGGCTTACTAGGGAGGAAAAGGTCCCAACTCCCTTCACAAGATACACCTGGACCTGGAGTTTAAAAGGGAGGCAAATGGGAGGGGCGGTTGTCGGGAGCAAACACTGAGTTCGTGTTCGCTGCTTTATCTGAGTTCCTGGCATCCTCCCAACTGGTTTGATTTACTGCCATGCTACTTCAAGTCTGGACTTCTTATCTTGCTTGCCCTGCCGGATTAATTACCTTATCTTGCCCTGTTGGATTTATAGTTGGAAGTTTTGTCTGCTTACAGGTTTGTGGAAGAGTTTTTCTCCAGACTGGAGAGTAAAGGGACGTTGGGGGCCAGGTTTGGAGCTAATAAAGGGACTTGTACTTATTCTCTGGCTGTGTTGCCTTTGTGCCATGCCCTGGGTCATCACACCATGTGAGCTGGACCCTTACATTTTCCAGGATGTCCTCATCGGCTGGGTCCAACCACATTGCAGGCCAGATCCAGCTGCAATCCTTGTGTTTGACACCCCTGCACTAGGGAATCTTTAAAAACACATTTCCATTACGTTTTCACCTTCTGTCCATATCTGTCTAAAAAGCTGGACTCGAAACTTATTGCCCTCTCCTCAGTTACTAAGAAAATGATCCCAATGGCCTTTCATTTAAAATTGCCTGCTTTAATAAAGTTGCATCCAGTCTTCCATTTGGTGTTGCTTGTTTGTGAGGAGTTTCCTGCTGTTTATCTTCTAAAATCTATCCCTTCCTCTTCTACACTTGACCTACCTTGAAGGACTGACACTACTGTGTTTCCCTGAAAATAAGCCCTCCCTTGAAAATAAGATCTCTGAAAATAAACCCTCCCCGAAAATAAACTCTCCCCCAAAAATAAGCCCTTCCCGAAAATATTTAACTGCATGCGCGGCCGGTCCCCGCCATTTCCTCTGGTTAGGGTTAGAGAGATAGAGCTGGAAATCAGGTAAGATGGCAAGAGGAGCCCCATCTTGCTCTACGTGCCCCAAAATAAGATCTCCCCGAAAATAAGGCCAAGCACTTGTTTCGGGGTTCAAAAAATATAAGACAGGGTCTTATTTTCTGGAAAACATGGTATGTGATGAATACCCTCCCTTTTTTATGTGCATCATATGGATGACATATCACATGTATGACACACAGGACTTTGTGTGATCATGACTGACATCTTCATTTGCTTTTACATTCCTTTCACCTTGGGTATCGCTTGAGATTCTCCAGATGAAAAGGCCTTCCAACTCATATTCCCCATCCCAAATGAATGTTTGTGACTTGTGAGGTGCTTATTTAATGATCCCAACAGCAATAGCACTTAGACTTATATACTGCTTTACAGTGCCTTACAGCCCTCTCTAAGTAGTTTACAGATTCAGCATATTTCCCCCAACAATCTGGGTCCTCATTTTGCCCACCTCGGAAGAATGGAAGGCTGAGTCAACCTTGAGCCTGGTGAGATTCGATCTGCCAAATTGCAGGCTGCTGGAAGTCAGCAGAAGTAGCCTGCAGTACTGCATTCTAACCACTGTGCCACCGTGGCTCATATCAATATAATGTGTTAGGATTTAACGTTTTTACAATAAACATTTCAGAAAGTGCCAATATATTTTCTGTTTGAAAGCCAAAGAGCTTAGCAGAGTCTTCTGATTTTTGCTATCTGATCATTTTTCTTATAAAAGGCCTCAGCTAGTGTTAATATATAAAAACAAAGTATGAGATGTTAGATTTGGATTCAAAATGCCCCAAGATACAAATAAGCATGATTAAGTGCCTTTATTCCATAAATATAGCTACAGTTTTAGCCTGAAAGCATTTTACTACCCCATTAATATATGAACGTGATTTGGAGCAGTGAAAACTGCTCATAAATAATTATGATCCATCTTCAGTTTTATTCTATGTGGGGTTAAAATTAGAAAGTATTATTAACTACTTGAGAGGATACCAAGCCAGTTAGCTCTTGTATATTAACTAAGATACATTCTATGATCCCAAGAGTTTATATAAATAACATGATTATCTCTGTAGATTTCTTAAAGAGTTGCGATAGTTGCATTGTATTGAATACAAGATATATTCTATGATCATAAAAGGTTTATATAAATAACATAATGTCTCTGTAGGTTTCTGAAGGAGTTGTAGTTGCATTATATTGAACACAACATTATTATACAGGGTTTTTTTTTAAAAAAAAGTCTGTCATGAACTAATACAAACACATTAAACCAATCAACCAATTGACTAGGGACAATTATTGAAGGAATGCTAAGATTGTGTTATTCTTTTTGATGCTGAGTTTTCTGGTAATTTTCTGCACTAAGGAATGGATCTGAACTGCGTCACACACTATGTTCCACCAGAATTTATTTTCTTATATTCATTGTCATATATGTACTGAGGAACTATAGAAGCTAAATAATTATCTGTGAGAGTGGTGACGTGGCCTAGAGGTGAAGCTCTCGCCTCACAAACAGGAGGCTGTGAGTTCGATCCTAGGTAGAGGCAGATATTTCTCTTTCTGGGCACAGTGAGAATGTATCTGCTGAACATAACTCCGCATTGGCAACAGGAAGGGCATCTGACCATTAAATACTCTGCTAGCTCCATTTGCCCAGACTCTACCCCACAAGGAATTATGGGATCATTAAATGATGATGATAATTTCATTATATCTGCAGCCTGAATAGCCCAATTCCAAGCACAGTCACAAGACAATTAGGATAACTTTTAGGAAGAAGTTTCTTTAGAAACCATTTAAAAGATTCCCATTTATCTATAGGCAACAGAGGAATTCTACCTGCTAAGTTAGGGAAGTCTGAAGTAAAATGATTCACTTTACAAAGGCTCATGTTTGCAGAACAAAAAGCAGTTTTTACTTTTCCTCTTATATATATATATATATATATATATATATATATATATATAT
>WNWU01000021.1:10858605-10893355 GCA_012654045.1 Ptyas mucosa | reverse complement strand
TATCTATCTATCTATCTATCTATCTATCTATCTATCTATCTATCTATCTAATTATAATTACAATTATAATTTTTGGTGCATAAATGTTCCTGTTTTACGTTGCAGAATCCACTTTACACTCTCTTTTTTATTTAAATAAGAAAAAAATAAATTCACTATTCATAGTGAAGAATAAGATGATTCTCAATGTATCCAAGAAATGAAGAATATTCATACCCAGAGCCACAGTTGCCATACATGTAGTGTAGTGTAGAAATAATGTACATTATTTCTACACTACACTACATGTATGGCAACTGTGTATGGCAACTACATTAATACATGTAGTGTAGAAATAACTTGAGCAATGTAAACCTAGAATTTGGCTAGACTGCAAGGATGTTTAAGTTTCATTGTGTTTTTCAAAGCTGACTTCAGTTCAGAGGGCACAGTTGAAGCCAGCAGACAGAAATATAAAACATAGATGGGGGAAAGTTGTTGGAGAACATTGTATTTGGCAGCTACCAGTTATCAGGTAGCTATGTGACATACAAAATATGCACATACAAAAATGACAACAATACATATAAAAAGCAACTCCTAAGAGTTGCTTTCATCTTTTTGAAACCATCATTTCTAGAACGGAATAGATCAATTTTGCTAAGTATAGCAATAGTGGTCTTTTGGGGTATGGACAGAGAAAAATACAGATTGCACAAATATTTTCTTTTTCCATTTTTAAAATTATAGGGTATGCTCTGAAATTGTAAAGCATGCATGAGTTTCTTCTTAACTGCAGAATATTTCTTTGCTTTAGACTTGCCAGGATGAAGATCCTCCAGAATACCTTAAATTTCTGGTTGTCTGGTGACTGGAGTAGGCTTTTCTATAAATGTGTGGGTGTGTGGAAGAACACACTGACTGAGCCTCTCAGTCCAGATCCCATCATGGGGCTAGAAGGGATGTAGGGCATTTTCTGTATGTAAATCTTGAATCTCTAGTCCTATGATTCTGAAAAAAACTCCAAAGCCTTTCTGCTTAAGGTAGTGCCGGCTGGCTGGAATTTTTTGGAAGAGTTGAGGATTTGCTTTTTAAAAAAACAGCATGAAGTATTTGTTAGAGAAGCATTGCAATTTGTGTAGGTTCTTATTCAAAATGGTGGAAACTGTGCCATGAAACGGATTTTCAGCAACTGCAGTCAAAAGTACTCCAAGGTGTAAAAAGGGAGGTCAGAATCTGCACGAAGCCTGAAGCTTCATCTTGCTGACCCAATATTATTCTATGTGAAAACTTATACTCCCTGTTCCAGCCAAGAGTTTCAAATGTTTAATGTTATAGCCTCAGCAGAAGAAAGTTTTAGTAGTGGGCTCCAGTGGTGGGTTTCAAATGTTTTTACTACCGATTCTGTGGGTGTGGCTTGGTGGGCGTGGCTTGGTAGGCGTGGCAGGGGAAGAATACTGTAAAATCTCCATTCCCTCCCCACTCCAGGGGAAGGATACTGTAAAATCTCCATTTCCTCCTGATCAGCTGGGACTTAGGAGGCAGAGAATAGATGGGGGCAGGACAGTCAGAATTTTTACTACCAGTTCTCCGAACTACTCAAAATTTCCGCTACCGGTTCTCCAGAATTGGTCAGAACCTGCTGAAACCCACCTCTGGTGGCCTCCAAGATTTGCCTAAATACAAAACCAAGAGGAAACATGGGGAGAAAAAAAATCTGTAAAAGAAGGGAACTTAAACAGGGCAATGAAAACTATATGTGCCTCACCAGTCACAAAACTCTTGGGAGTCCATTAAATAAGAAATGAAAAAGGGTGTTCCCATATAGGAGTGTTAGTAAGGAATAGTAAAGGAAGTTCAGTTGTGACTGTGCAAATGAGACATTGGTGTATTTTTCTGGCAGGTTTCTCACCTGTTGAAAGCTATTGTTAAAAAACTACATTTAGTGATGTACAAATGACCAAGTCTATTAAAATCTGCTAATTCCTTTATAAAGAGGTAAGAAACAACTTGAATGAGGAGAAAGGGGATGACCTTTCAGGCCATCCAAGAAATGGACTCCATGACAACTGTTGGGATTCTACTTTTAGTTTGCAGAGCATAATTACAGAATTTATGGAAAATTATGAGGGGGGAATTATGACAATTCCCTCCCTCCTCTTATAAAGAAGAAAATCAAGGTGGGCCAAATGTGAGTGTCTTTTTCTCCAGCTCATCTCTTTAATGGTTCAGCAGATATTTATGTAACTGCCCTTGCATTCTTTCTTCAAGGTTATGTTCACACTCATCTGAAGGATGTTGTTAATTCCATCTCACTTCTCATTTCTTCCTCATTTGCTTTTTTTAAGAAGAGATTGGACAGCCAGAGTCTCCTGCTTGAGCAGGGGGTTGAGTGAGGAGACCTCCAAGGTCCTTTCCAATTCTGTTTTTTTCTATTCTGTTCATTTAGCCCAGTGATGGCTAACCTTTTTGTCATTGCATGCCAAAAGTGTGCGCGCGCAACAGCATGCGCGTGCCTGCACCCATAATGCAATGTGCATGTGACCCCCCCCACGCTCCCAGCACATGAGTTCATGACCCCCTGTGGTCCCCCGCCCCCTCAGGCATGCATATGTGACACACACACACACCCATGGCCCTGTTTAGGGCCTAGTGGGTCTCCTGAAGCCTCCTGGGACCAAAAGGAGTCACGGAGGGGGGGTGACCCCTCCATGGCCTGTTTTTGGTCCCAGGAGGCTGCAGGGAGGCCTGCTAGGCCCAAAATGGGCTACGGGAGGGAGTGCTATACCCCCTGTGTTCCCCCTGCCTACTGCATATGTGCGTGCGACCCCCCTCCCCCGCTGCCCATGCAGCAGAGATCCAAAAACCAGCTGGCCAGCTGAGCTGGGTGACATGCCTGCAGAGAGGGCTCTGTGTGCCATTCGCCATCATGGCACTAAAGAATTGAGCATCTGCACTGGAAAACCTTTATCTGAGCTGCATCCCCACCTAATTCTGAAATCTCACAGAGGATTCTAAACCAGACAGGAAGTCTAAATGAGTAAAAGAAAAAATAATAATCTTCCAACTGTGAAGACAGATGCCAAGGAGGAAACTGAGGCTATAGATCTGACAAGCTACTTTCCCTTTTCTCCCACAGGTCTCACTTTTTTTGTGTGGGATGATTCTTCCAAACAGACTCAGACAATCTGCCAATATGATCTCAATGCAAATCATCAAAGTGACATAAGTAGAGTGGAATAAACTTTCAAACAAGCAATATCAGATTTTGGATGTAGAGGATGCTGTCAGACAACAGACTTAATCTGATGATTGAATAGTCCATTGCCTAGGATAGAACAATGCACTGAATCATATACTACCAATAATCAAACAGCTGAGTTCACACTACATACTAAACTACAAATCAAAATGCAGACCAAAATAAAACAAGCATCCCACCCCCTAACCCTAATCAAACTTAGCTCTCAAGTCTTTGCTCTTTCAAGCAAATTTACAAACACAACAATGTTAAGGAAAAAAGCGAGGAAGCCTAATTAATGAGGCCACTGAGCTAAGTGTATTCTACTTCTTGTGCATTTCTTAACAATAGCCCATACAAGACATTAGTAGCAAAATATGGCACCCCCCCCCCCCCAAAGTGCTGTAAGTATGGGTATTAAATTAGGACCAGAGCAGTGTTTCTGTCAGGAACAAGAAGTCAGGAGTCAGAACAGAGTTCAAAAATATTTTTTGTGCTACCTATACACAATAAACTAAATTCCTAGCAGCCAAGGTGAATTGGCATGAGATAAGAGTCAACTGACTTGACCGGGCTTAGGTTTCGTATGAGAGGAGCTGCCTAAGGAATTCTTGGAGTTGAAGTAGTCCATATAATGGTGCAGGCATTGGTTTTCTCTATGGTACTTTACAGAAGTGAAAGTGAATTTGGAAAAAGTAGGACTGAAAGAGTATTGACATTTTTGAATTCTGCTGTTGGAGAAGACACCTGAGATATACCATGGAACATCAAACAAAAAAATTTCCAAGGCACCCAAAGACCAGACAAGAAATAATGGATGGAAGCTGATCAAGAAGAAATTCAACCTAGAAATAAGGAGAAATTTTCTGACAGTAAGAACAATTAACCCATGGAACAGAAGTTGCCTTCAGAAGTTGTGGGAGCTTCATCACTGGAGGCTTTTAAGAAGAGATTGGATGGCTGTTTGTCAAAGATGGTGCAGAGTTTTTTGCGGGGGGGGGGGGGTTGGACTAGATGACCTACAGTACAAGGTCCCTTCCAACTCTGTTAATCTGTTAAATCTTCCAGTTGTCAAGTGTTGAGATACAATGATCAAGAGCATCATATGAACAACCCCAGATGAGGTCACATTAGTAGTCCTCTATTATAATCGTAATGATGCCTCCTCCTGGGATATTGCTAAAACAAACACAAGACCCCTGGGAATATCTTTAGTTTTGCTTTTGCTTGCCATCTTCACGTGATCATTTATTCCTACGGAAGTCCCTGCATTCTTATCATAATATGAGAATGTTTATATTTAAACCTTATACTGATGCATTTCTATCTAGTTCACATATTATTTACCGTTACCATACGTCCCTGATTATAAAGAGCAGTTCTTTAGTTCAGAAAGATTTATTAAAATTTATTTATTTTTCAAAAAATCACTTTTGTCTTTCATTTGGGTCAATTAACTTTTCCCATACAAACAGTATCACTTAATGCAGTCTTTTTCATTCATGTGAAAGATCAGGAAATTGAACTGTATTTCAAAAATAAAAGGACATACTTTGATTTTATATACCGTATTTTTCAGAGTATAAGACGCACTTCCCCCCCCCAAAAGAGGGTGGAAATGTTGGTGCGTCTTACACACCGAATACAACCATTTTTGTCCTCCCGAAGCCCTGCCCCGCTCGTCCCATTTTTGCAAAAAATGGGCCCGTTTTTCACAAAAACAAGGTGTGCAGAGGGTTTGGGAGGCCTGCAGAAAGCTCCTGGGGAGGGCCCTTCATGGGGAGGGCAAAAACGCTCCTGTTCTTGCAAAGAAAAGGGCAAAAAACGAGCCCCTTTTTTGCAAAAATGGGGGCATTTTTGCCCTCCCCCAGCTCCCAAGAGCACTCTGCAGGCCTCCCAAACCCTCTGCGTGCCCTGTTTTTCACCCATTTATGCGAAAAATGGGGTGAGCAGAGGGTTTGGGAAGCCTGCAGAGTGCTCCTGGGGGGCGGGGAGGGCAAACCCCCCCTTTTTTTTCCTTATTTACCTCTTTGAAATCTTGGTGCGTCTTATACACCAGTGCATCTTAGAAAAGTACAATATTTTTATTAGAAATATTCATGCTTCTATTGTTTTCTAGATTTTGCTCATGAATTTCCCTGTGTAAAACCAAGTTCTAAATAATAATGATTATTAATACTTCTATTTTTATGACACAGATTTGCTCCTTTTTCGAGTTTGTCCTTTATTTTTTCCAAGAAAATATGGTCATTGTAATTATACTCTAAGCTGCTATAGCCAGTTCAGCCATGACACACATAATTCACATCTACCTATGAATCAGCCTTGGCTGAGTCCTTATTTCATATCCTCAGAATTTGATTTACTAGTAGCATTTGAATAGCACAACCATGAAAACTGCTTAAGGCTGGGCAGCTCTTGTTCCAGTTAAATTTCAGGAAACATGATTGCTTATTGATATTGTCTAAGGTTGTTATAAAAACGTAGAAAGCTGACATAAGCAAGGCCAAAGCTCAGGAACATTGTTCTGCATGGAAGATATCACAGCTGCATTATCAGCAATTCTAAATAAACACAGGGAATGAATATATATATATATATATATATATATATATATATGTGTGTGTGTGTGTGTGTGTGTGTGTGTGTGTGTGTGTGTGTGTCTTCTCAAGTTTTTGCGGGTGTATGTAAAAAGTTAAAATCTCAGGTGTTAAAATCTCAGGTATATACACACACACACACCCGAGATATATATATATCCTGCTTAAGAACGTCAAAACACCCAGGATATATATATATCCTGCTTAAGAATGTAATCCAAGAAGGATGATCAACGGTTAATGCATCAGGAGAGATTTGAAAAGAAATATAACGTGAAAACTTGTGATTTATCTTTCATGATTAAGATTGGGGTGAAATCTACTTACCTTCCCTACCAGTTCAGAAGTGCGCAGGCGCAAAGGGTCAAAAACAGGTTACTTCCTGGTTAAAACCAGGAAGTAACGACATCTAGGCAGGTGGGCAGAGCCTCGTGCTGCTGCCGCTACTGGTTTTCTGAACCATGCGCTGGCGCCTCTACCGGTTCAGCTGAACCAGTCCGAAACAGTAGCATTTCACCCCTGATTAAGATCCCGTTGTTAATATCATCACAGGCAGTTCCAGGAAGCCTGCTCTCAAGCAAATATTCTTGACATTGTTATTTCGGTTACTCAGAAGCTAGGATTCACATTTTATACTTGTCCCAGAAGGTGAGAAATAACAGTGATCTGCCTTATGCGGTACCCTTTACGGAAAATATAGTGTGCCACAATGTGAGAAAAGCAGTTCTGTATTGCACAGTTTATTGCACAAGTATTGCAGTTCATTGCACACGTATTGGACCAACAGCCTTTGTGCTAGTTCTCTTCAGCTAGAATAGAAACATATATCCATAGTCCTTCCTTTTTAGATCTTTTTCAACTGTGTTTGTTAAATTTTGGATTATACTTTAAAATTTGAAAATCAAAAGCATCTGTTAAGAGGGAAATAGAAAACTCCTATGCCGCAATTTTCAAAAGTCGTATATGTGTGTTGCACCACAAAAAACGAAACAAAGACACTTAGAAATAAGGCAAGGGAATTAAGTAGCAAGTAAGGGAGACTGCTCTGAGTCAAATGCAGAAGCTAATTGAAAGGTAAAAAGATCAAAGGGAGATTCCTACTATAATTTTTCTCAAGAGAAGGAGCAACTCTTTTAAATCCATTTAGTCACACTATAAGTATATTTTCAGTTCTGTAAGAGAGGAATGTAGGATTCAGTGTCTCAATAACACTTTAGCAAAGATGTTCCATTCATCTGGGACAAATCAATAGCTATACCTCAGTAGTACCAATGAGTCAACCTCTAGGATGTATTAGATACCACAAGCTCTGTTTAGGCCCCATATTAACACTTTGCTTCCTCTTAATCCAGATACAATTCCATCTATCTATTCAGAGAGATCCAGATAAATTGTCAAATTGCAAAGCACCCCTGGACTGCTCTCAAGTTGCCATAGGCAAGGGGGATGGGAAACCGGTGAAGCAACATAGCAGTCAAAGACAGGCACACATTCCAGACATGTTTTTCTCAAGGCTGTCTCTCAGGGTTACCCACAGCAGCTGGAGGGGAGTGATCACAATAACTCACAAAATTGATTGCTGTGATTGATGACATACCCTAGGGGAGGGGAGAAACAGGGTTATGATTGGGGCCGTAAATTACATGGGGTCAGAGTTGGCTTCATTTGGATACATGCTGACATGAAACTCCTAATAAATAACTGGGTTTCTTTTGAAACTCAAGGCTCATGATTTAATTAGGGCATCTGTTGGAACCCTGACATAAATATTCTAATGTGTCTCAACCTGAGGCATGCATCTCTACCATTTTTATATATAGATATCTATTCCTACAGATGAGGCTCGTGATCAGGGCAACTAAATCATGAGATTAAAGATAATAGCTTTAGAATTGTTATTCTTTCTTGGTACGAAAGCCCAGTTGCCTTTTGGAAAAACACTTTGTGGGACAACCATGACCTGGATGATTGGAAATCTCCATAGACATTTAGGTTTGGAATTGTGTTTTTTTTTAAAAAAAAAAATCAGTAACCTCACCATAGCAGTAGGATAGCTCTAATGTTCCATAATCTCTGTCTACAACTGTGATCTTCACATGATCTTGACAGAATAAAAGACAATTTCAAGATTGCATATATATATATTATTGTAGATGGGCACTGGAAGCAAATTGAGTTGACTCAAGGTAACTTTAACCTCATTTATTGAAGTGACACAACCATTAACCACAACACATTCTATCAGCTAGCACAGTCAGAACAGAACTCTTGCGATCTGACAGCTCTTATATATATATATATATATCCGCCGGCTGTCAGCGTCTACACCAATCAGGATCTCCCAATCTCCCGCCAGAGCAGCGCCTCCTCTGGCAGCGGCGGCTACACATGTGCCAACCTGTCAGGACATAACACTCCTTCCCCCCCGTATGGCGCATGCGTAGTCGTCCAAGTATGCTGGGCGGTGCCGGCTCCTCTGAGACCGATGTAGACTGGATCTGACGGCTGCTGGGGGCACAGGCTCTGGAGGCTCATTGGTGACTTGTGGAGGTGGAGCGGAGCCGTCGTCTTCTGTGTCATCGGGAACCGTCAACTCCCTCTCTACAGGTAAGTGCACCGATAGCAGCAATATCTGCTGTTCCGGTTTGCTATCCTCCATCGGCTGGCCGACCGGAGAGGGTGATGCTTGTAGTCCTTGTTCCTGAGGGCCCCATAGATGCTGAGCGCGCAACTGATCCACATGGTGCCACCAGGTGCGACCGTCAGCCAATAGGACAGTATACGAGAGCAGCCCCAGCACCCCTGAAACCATCCCCGGCACCCAATGGGGATCACCAGCATAGTTCCTCACATATATGGTATCACCAACAGAGAAAACCCGAACCCCTCTAATGGCATCTGGGGGTGTATCAGGGAAATAGTTGGGATGCAGACAGTCTAGCACGATCCGCAAGCGGCGGCCCATGAGCAGTTCTGCCGGGGAGCGGTTGATGATCGGGCAAGGGGTAGAATGCTGAGTTAGAAGATAGGTGGCCACACTGGCCTGCCAATCCCCCATTCCTAACCTCAGTAGGGCCTCCTTGGCAGATCTCATGGCCCTTTCAGCTCGGCCATTACTGGAACGGGGTGACAGGGGCATGACGAATGCCCTGCTTTGCCAAGAAATTTTGGAAGGTGGTAGAAGTAAATTGGGGCCCATTATCGGAAACGACAATGTCGGGCAGCCCATGGATTGAGAACAGGCCCCGCAAGGCCCATACGACAGCATCCGCAGTGGTGGACAACATAGGAATAACCTCGACCCAAGCGGAGTAGGCATCAACCACGACCATAAAGGTCCTCCCTTGCATCGGCCCTGCGAAATCAACATGCAGGCGGGACCAAGGGTTGTGGGGGGTGTCCCAATCCCGGGGAGGGGCAGCAGGAGCAGCAGCCCTAGATTCTTGGCACTGGGAGCACCCTGACACCCACTATGTAATGTCATGATCTAAACGGGGCCACCACACGAACCTTTCATTTGGGCTATGCCCTGGTGACCTTCATGCAATGCTGCCAAGATAGCCTCCCTTAACCCAGGTGGTACAACAACCCGCGGGCCCCACAACAAGTACCCTTTAAACGTGGTCAGTTCGTGCTGCCGGGCTTTGAACAACTGGAAGTCTAGAGCAACCCAGCTGAGAGGCCAACCCCTCCGGACCCAGTCCAGGATGTGTGACAAGAGTCTGTCCTTTGAGGTAAGCTGGACAATGTCTGCGGCTGTAACAGGAAGACGCTGGTCTTCGATCAACAAAACGGAGGCTACAGGCGCAGGATCATCCACCCCCGAGGGGAGGGGGCAATGGCTGAGGGCATCTGCGTGACCCATAGCCTTGCCTGGACGATGCAGAAGTTTGTAATTGTAGGCATTCAGGAACTTGATCCAGTGGGCCATGTGAGGCAAGACGATCTGGGGGGTCTGCCTGTCCCCAGCAAGGATACCCAAAAGGGGTTTATGGTCTGTGAAAAGGACAAAGGAATGGCCGTAAATATAGTGGTGAAATTGTTTAATGCCGGCCACCGCTGCTAAAGCCTCCTTGTCTATTTGACTGTACCGCCGCTCCATTGGTGATAAGGTATGAGAGTAGTAAGCAATATGTTGTGGCTCTGGCCCCCGAGCCTGTCTTATCGGAGGGAGAAGACTCCGAAAGGGAAGGAGAGGAGTTGGCAAGGACTCCCTCTCCAGGACCCTCCTCTCTGGCAATGCCTCCAGTGTCCTCCGAAGGCCAAGAGATAGGCCAGGAGCCAGGCACTTCTGAGCAGCCACAGCTGGACAGTGACGGGGATGAGGCTTGGCTGGACCCCTGACAGCAGCGCAGAGATAAGCGCGCGCAACAAAGGAGGAGGCATGCCAGGGATTAAGCTGAGTCACTGGAGCACATCCCACAGGGTATAAAAGAGGGTGTGGTGGCCAGTCAAGCCTTGTGATGAACAAAGCTGAAAGCTACGACGCCATTCTGCATTGCCGGACTCTTGCTATATGCTTTTCTGGAATTAATTTGTGGACTGGACTTGATTACCCTGTAACTGTTGTAGATTTACTTTGATGTATGAAAGAGGAGAGAACCTCCCTTCATGAGTAAAGACTCTTGGCAGGCAGCCACTAGGTTGCTGCCAATTTCCATTATCAAAAGGGAATTCTTGTCGGCTGGTTAGGTTTTTAACTCTTGGACGTCTGTTGGTGTGCATGTGTGGGACAGGGACAGAACACAATAGGGGCTTCCGTCCCATTCGGCAGGTGGTGGCTAAAAACATCTCTGACCCCGTATGGGGAAGCGTCACAGGTGAGAGTCAGCGGAAGCTGGCTATCATATTGTACCAATACATTCGAAGAAGTTAATAAGTCTTTAACAGCTGCAAAAGAAGTAGCTTCCATTCGGCCCCAAGACCATGGTGTTTGAGACTTAAGCAGGCGGTGGAGACGTTCTACAACAGAAGCCTTATGTGGCAAAAATATACTATAAAAGTTCAGAAGGCCTAAGAAAGCCTGCAATTCGGTCTTAGAAGTAGGAAGGGGGGCTTCTGTGATGGCCTGTATTTTAGCCGGGGTAGGATGAATCCCCGTGGCATCAATTAGATAGCTTAAAAATTCTACCTGCGAGGAGCCCAGCTGACATTTCTCACACTTGAGTTTAAGACCAGCGCAGTGAAACCTAGTCAGGACTTTTCGCAACCTATCCATGAGCTCGAGATCGTTTTCTGCCGAGACAAAAACATTGACAAAATACAGTATTACCCCCGGTATGCCCTGCAACAACCGCTCTACCAGACTTTGGAAAATGCCAGGGGCAACACACACACTGAATTGAAGGCGGTTGCATTTAAATGCGCCGTGGTATGTAACAATGGACTGCGCTTCTGCAGTGGTGTTATCCACTGAGAGCTGCTAGTAGGCTTGCACCATGTCCAATTTCGCAAAAACCGAACCTCGATCTAAGAATGGAGCAACTGCTGTACTATAGGTACAGGGTAGGGGTTGGCCTGTAAAGCCTTGTTTAGCGTCATTTTATAGTCGGCGCAAATATGAATAGAGCCATCCGTCTTGATGGGAATAATGATAGGCATTTCCCATTTAGCGTAATCCACCGGCTCCAAGCCCCCTTGGCTAATTAACTTGTCTAGTTCTTGATCCACCTTGGGTCGGAACACCAAGGGAACTCTACGTGGTTTGAGTCGGATAGGAGCAACACCCCGGTCAAGGCTAAAGGAGATCGGAGTACCGATGTAAGTGCCAAGACCTTCGCTGAATATGTCAGCGAACTCATCCATTAAAGAGGCAAATTTATTCCCGTCTGTTCTATTAATCCCAGTCACCACCAGGCCCAGGGCATCAAACCAATCTAACCCTAGTAAGTTGGGTAAGGACCCGCTAACTATGATAACTTGCAGCCAGCCAAGGAAATTCTTATGTTGGACTTTAACCTTCCCACTTCCAAGAATGGGAATGCTATTACCCTGATATTCCCACAGCCTCAGGCTGCACGGCCCGAGACATTTCTTTGCCATAGTGGGCATCAAACGCTTAAAAGTGCTCCACGAGATGAGGGACATTGAGGAACCCGTGTCCACTTCCATTTTGCACGGAATGTCCTCGATTAACACAGTGAGGAATATTTTCTTCATTAACTCCCCCTCGCCTGGTCAATAACTACCTCAGGGCTATGCATATCATGATAGATGGTGAAACACTCCCCCCCTCTTGGGCCTGATCTGCCTTGTGGTTCAGGCTCCCAGGGTGAAGGCCTATTAGAATTAGTGGTACCCGGTTGGCTGGCTCAGCAGACCTTAGCTAGGTGCCCCTTTCTGCCGCATTGCCTGCACTCCACATTCTTAAACTGGCAGGAGGACCGGCTGTGGTTCCCTCCACAGCCAGCACAAGGAATCTGTGCCTTCCGCTTCTCGGGGTCCTACTCCTTCTTTGGCACTGTCTTCAAATGGTTCACTCCATCATCCTCCGATGAGGGGTCGGATTCGATGTCATCATGATGGACAGCTGCTGCTTTCCTCGCCACTACAGGGCTAGATGTCTTCTGCATCTCAATTGAGGACTGATCCAACAATTCAGATGCCCAGGCCTCATCGATCGCCGACTGCAAGGTGGCATCCATTCTAGCCAGTAACCAGTGTTGCAAATTGAGGTCCCTCACCCCACAGATCAATTGATCCAGCAAAATGTCATCTAAATCTCGGAATTCACAATACAAGGCAGCTGTCCTTAACGCCGCCATGTATTGGTTAATTGTCTCTCCCTCAGCCTGGTACCGGTGGCAGAAAGCGTAGCACCGGGCGACATGGGAGGGTAATGGCGCGTAGTGTCCCTTCAATTTGGCCATCAAGGTCTCCCAGGACACATCTTGGAGCCTCAGTGGCGATAATAGAGCTCGGGCTGTCTCGAACATATCATGGCCGCAACTGCTGAGGAAAACCGCTTGCTTACGATCGCTAGGGAGAGCCTTATAGTCATTGGCGGCTAAGAAACAGTCAAACCTGTCCAAAAAAGAGTCCCAAGTCTCCTGAGCCTGGTTAAAAGGAGTGAACATCGTTAGAGTGGCCATGGTTTTTCCGGACAGTTGCCTGAGGCACCTTGCTATCAGCGTTCCGCTGAGGAAGTCAGCCCAGTGACAGATAATATCAACGCTCGATTGCCGCCTCAAAATCCCACCTTCATCGCCAGTATTGTAGATGGGCGCTGGAAGCAAATCAAGTCGACTCAAGGTAACTTTAACCTTGTTTATTGAAGTAACACAACCTTTGTATCTGTATCTGTATCTGTATCTGTAAAACTTTTAATTCATCTAAAATCTTAATCATTTTTTCTTTGCCTCCTCAATTGGTATGTATGTGCTTCATCTTGTGGAAGAAGTACCGCAATTTAAAATATGACACTCCATTAAAATGTTCTTTGGAGGTCTGTAAACATCCCAGTGATCTTTCCATTAATTACATATAAGAAGATGTTAATTCTAGCACACTTTGATAAACAGGATTTTTGTCCTTCCGCACAGGTAGAAAAAAATTTTAAATGTATTTTTATGTTCCACTTGCCTTATGTTTCAGATGATGGACATGTGGATATCAAGAACTTTGGTAAAAGGCTTTTTATTAGTAATACTGAAAACTCTCCCAAGATTGCAGTTCCATATCTCAGTATTGACATAATAATGAAATAATGTTTCTATCCTGCTAAACAGCATGTGAATGACACTCCAATAGAAGGTAGCATTTGCACAATTAAAAATGGGAATGAGTCCAAAGGGACGCTTGCTTGCTTTTTCCAACAGGTACATTGTTATGAATGCTCATATTACTCTGATCCTTATGTAAATAATTTAATCAATTTGTGGGATGGAAATTGGGTTACACTAACTGGTATCATACCATTGAATGGCTCCTGGTTACACACATGCACATTTAAACCATTGCATTGGACGTGTTCTGTCAAAGCACTGGCATTATGTTCCTAAACAGGAGTGCTATAATTTGGACCAACGATGATGTCTGAATCATCTTAAAAGGCAATGTCCTATACAGTCTGTTTTCATTTATATGTATGGTGATCACTGTCACCAAATTTTTCAGTCTAGGAAAGGTCACAATTGGTATACCATCTGAATCTGGGTGAAGGCCTCTTCCAGGCCAAAATCTATATCCGATGCTTGAGCAAGAGCCATGAGTCCATAGCACTAGCTCTGAATGAAGCCCCATTCAAAACTAACACTGGAACTAAGGGAAACCAAGATGTCGCCAAGTAAATAGAAAGTCTGTTTTGTTGGGATTCAGTTTAGGCCTAATCTATCCCATTCAGTTCCTTACTCTCTGTAGATATAAAATAAAGACCATTTTGTGGTTCCCCACATCCCAAAATGCCTTTCCTAGCAGTTTCAGCAGCCACAGACTTGACTGCTCTCCACCCATAACAACTGATTGGAAGCTACCTTTGCAGCAAATTTATTTATTTATTTATTTATTTATTTATTTATTTATTTATTTAGATTTATATACCGCCCTTCTCCCCGGGGGACTCAGGGTGGTGAACAGCCAAAAGTTAAAAAACATATATACAAAATTTAAAAGCCAAATAAAACCAAATTAAACAATGGCCCCAATTATTTAAAATCCCAATTATAAAATATTAAAACCCCAAATATTACAATATTTACAGTTTAAAATTTTTAAATTATTTTTATAAAAGAAGGGGGAAAAGGGAAGAATTAGACCAGGCCCGCCTGGTGGAACAGGAAAGTTTTTAGCTCACGGCGGAAGGCATGAAGATCCGGGATCCTCCGTAACTCCGGGGGGAGCTCGTTCCAGATAGTGGGTGCCCCCACAGAGAAGGCTCTCCCCCTGGGGGCCGCCAGCCGACATTGTTTGGCCGACGGCACCTGGAGGAGCCCCTCTCTATGGGAGCGTACCGGTCGGTGGGAGGCTATTGGTGGTAGTAGGTGGTCCCGTAAGTAACCGGGTCCTAAGCCATGGAGCGCTTTAAAGGTGGTAACCAACACCTTGAAGCGCACCCGGAAGACCACCGAGAGCCAGTGCAGCTCGCGCAGGAGAGGAGTAATATGGGAGCGCCACGTCGCTCCCATCACCACCCGCGCGGCTGCATTCTGCGCCAGTTGGAGCCTCCGGGTGCTCCTCAAGGGGAGCCCCATGTAGAGAGCATTACAATAGTCCAGGCGAGAGGTGACGAGGGCGTGAGTGACCGTGTGTAACGAGTCCCGATCCAGAAAGGGACGCAACTGGTGAATCAGGCGAACCTGATGAAAAATCCTCCCAGTCACGGCCGTCAAATGCTCTTCTAAAGACAGCCGTGAATCCAGGAGGACACCCAGGTTGCGCGCCCTCTCTGCGGGGGCCAATGATTCGCCCCCGATAGTCAGCGATGGCACCAGCTGACTATATCGGGACATCGGAAACCACAGCCACTCGGTCTTGGATGGATTGAGTCTGAGCCTGTTCCTCCCCATCCAGATCCGCACGGCCTCCAGGCACCGGGACATCACTTCAAGGGCATCGTTGGGGTGGTCTGGGGTGGAGATGTACAGCTGGGTGTCGTCAGCGTACTGATGATATCTCACCCCAAAACCACGGATGATCTCGCCCAGCGGCTTCACATAAATGTTGAACAGGAGGGGCGAGAGGACCGACCCTTGTGGCACCCCGCATATGAGGGGCCTCGGAGTCGACCTCTGCCCCCCTGTCAACACCAACTGCGACCGGTCAGAGAGAAAGGAGGAGAACCACTGCAACACAGTGCCTCCCACCCCTAACTCTTCCAACCGGTGCAGCATGATACCATGGTCGATGGTATCAAAAGCCGCTGAGAGATCTAATAGGACCAGGACAGAGGAGCACCCCCTGTCCCGAGCCCTCCAGAGATCATCAACCAATGCGACCAATGCCGTTTCCGTGCTGTACCCGGGTCTGAAGCCCGACTGGAATGGATCCAGATACGTCGTTTCATCCAGGTGCTGGGGAAGCTGTTGCGCAACCACACTCTCGACAACCTTCGCCAGAAAGCAAAGGTTGGAGACCGGACGATAATTTACCAACATTGCCGGGTCCAGGGAAGGCTTCTTGAGGAGAGGCCTCACCACCGCCTCTTTCAAGGCGGCGGGAAAGTCACCCTCACCCAACGAAGCATTTATAATCCCCTGGAGCCAGCCACGTGTCACCTCCCGGGAAGCCAGTACTAGCCAGGAGGGGCACGGGTCCAATAAACAAGTGGTCGCGTTCAGCCTGCCCAGAATCCTGTCCACGTCCTCAGGGGTCACAGGATCAAACTCAGTCCAGATAACATTCACAAGACCTGCCCCTGTCCCTCCCTGCCCTGCCCCTGACACTACCCCTGAGACTACCCAGTTGGAGTCCAGATCTTCCCGAATCTGAGTGATTTTATCATACAGATACTGAACAAAATCCTCGGCTCTACCCCCCAAGGGGTCCTCCCGTCCTTCCTGGTGAAGTAGGGAGCGGGTCACCCTGAAGAGGGTGGCCGGGCGATTATCTGATGACGCAATAAGAGCAGCAAAATAGTTACATTTGGCTGCTTTTATCGCCACTAAGTAATTCCTAATATGGGATCTCACTAGTGTCCGGTCAGATTCAGAACGACTGGCTCTCCAACTACTCTCTAGGCATCTTTTCCGGCGCTTCAACTCCCTCAGCTCCTCGGAGAACCAAGGAGCCAATTGAGATCGGTGCCGGGTCAGAGGCCGCAAAGGCACGACCCGATCCAGAGCACCCGCAGCCGCCCTGTCCCAGGCAGCCACTAGGTCTCCGGTCGAGGCGTGTGCCAGAGCCTCAGGAAATGGCCCAAGCTCCATCTGGAACCTATCAGGTTCCATCAGGCGCCTGGGGCGGAACCAACTAACAGGCTCCGCCTCCCTGCGGTGGGGTGCAGCAGTTTGAAAGTCGGGACTTCCAGTGGGACAGCGACATCGCCAGACGCTTCTTTTTGAAGCGCCAGCCCAGGGCTCCGTAGAACCGCAAAGAACAGCGACTATCAGCTGTCTTGCGGTTTGAAAACTTTCCCTCTGGTATGAGGGGGGAAAGTGAGTAGACGGGTGGGGTAGAGCTCCCTGAAAGTGCCGGATTTCACACATAATCTGGCGCTTGAAGATGAGAGCTCCCCGTTAAGCCTGTCAGTACTCCGGACCCTGGATGCCTCTGCTTTGCAGAGCTAGATGTCGTTAACCATTCCAGCACCAACTTTAAACAGATATTTTTTTAATTGAGCTGGTGGAGCACAAGCAGTACGAATCAAACAGCAAGTATTTTTTTTTCCTTTTAACTCCAAAGATTTATTTTCTTTAAAAGATTCTTCCTAAGCTGAAAGTGAAAGCAAGATGGCGTTTGAGTTTTAACGGGGCGTGAAGAAGTGAAAGCTAAAAGTAATTATTGACAAGCCCCTGTTTGAAACGTAAAACTCCTTTTTGAAAAGTGGATGTAATAAGAAAGGAATAATAATAATTGAAGCAGCAATACAAATTACAAATTGTAAAGGATTCCCTTTTTTTTTTCTTCTTGAAACTTTTTTTTTCTTTTCTCTTCCCCCCCTTTTTTTTTCTGTCCTTCTGAAAGGGAAGGAAGAAGGGGGGCAAGATGGCCGGGCTTTCTGAAAGCAAAGGAGGGTTATTTAACCCTCAATGGTCTGAATTTGAGGAAGCTTTGAGTTCAATTACCTCTGCTCTATTGAAAAGAATTGATACTATATTCCAAGTTTCTCAAGCTGGAAATAATGAAATACATGGAAATACTGAGTTGCAATCTAGCAGTGGGGGATTGAATGAAGAGTTGGGAGATGCAAAAAAACAACAACAGAATGTTGTGCAAAATAAGGAGCAAAAAGTGTTGCAAGTTGATGAAATTTTGGTTTCACGAATTTTTTTTTATAAAACTCAATCTGCACTTAAAGAGTTGTTTCCAGAAGAAGCTACATTTCTGCAAAAATTTTATAATATGCAATCCCAAAAATCACCAAATTTTACTGGAGCTAAAAAAGGCAGAGGGATCAAAGTTAAGAAGAAAGTTCGTAAAAAGGAAAAGAAGAAAGACTGGAGAAATGGAAAATAACCCTGCTTGATGAGATGATGGTCCTTAAAAAGTACTGTTTAACTGTTTAAAGATTTTGAATTTTTTGGAAAAAGAAAAAAAAAACAGACAGCAGTTTAATGCCAGTTAACTAAGCGATGAGCGACGATGAGGAGGCAACTTACAGCTGTATTGGAATATTTGAGAAGAATAAACAGATCACAGCAATGCTGGTGTATTGGGTTGTGAAATATGCCCTGACTTGAATGATTTGGATTATTTTATTAAGGACTGCAACAAATTTGGACTTAATTGCAATCGCAGAAGTTCTACTGAATATAGCAAATTGAAGTTTCCTGCTTGATGGTAATGAATACAAGGCAAAAGGACTATGGACCTAGGGCAATTGCAGTTGATCTGGTGGTTTCCCTAATATGTCTGACGAATTTATTAATCTAATTTTTGACTGGATTTGATGGATATCATTTCAAATATAATTACAATTACAAAGTCACTCGGGGGTTTTTTTTTTATATATACAGAAGCAATTTTTATTTAGGTGGGTAGACGTAAATGAAGATATCTTATATGCTGTTGGAAGATGTGAAGACAAGAAGATTAGCAATTGGTTCAATCCAGTATGAAGAATTTAAAGGATTGATAAAGTTTTTAAATGATGTTCTTAGCTGATTTGTTAATATGTATTGATATAAGAGGTTTGATTATTAATTAAAAATTATTGTTAATATTATTTCTTATTAAGTGTTTTGATTATAATTGGACCTTGATGGTTTAAAAGTGAAGGACGGAAGAGTTTATATAGTAATTTTTTTTTATAATCGGAGGTCTTTTGAGTGAGGGTTTCCTTTTTTTTTCTTTCTTTTTGTTGTTGTTGTTGTTGTTGTTTTGTTTTAAATGAAAGTTATAAAATATTTTGTTAAATTGTATAGACCTAATAATTTGTTAAGTAATAATTAGCCAAATTGAGTAATGATAGGTTTGATTAGATAATACTTAATTGTTTTAATTGCTGTAATTATAAATGGAGATAATTTTGTTGAATTAGATGGAATAAGGAGAAAAAAAAGACTTGCTTTCCTTTTATCTATTTGTTTAATGATCATGATTATAATAAGTGTGAAATGGAGTTTAATTTAGAGAATTTAAGCTGTATTTTATTTTGTACTTGCTCTGGGAAGTCGGGGGAGGTGGTTGGGGAGGGGGGGAGAAAATGTATGTAAAATTTTTAAAACTTTTTCAATAAAAAAAAAAAAGAAAAGAAAGTCGAGATGAAGGAGAGAGTGATCTGACCATGACAAGGGCTCGATGACTAAGTCCCCTATCTCAAGATCACTCAACCACTGTCCAGAGACGAAAATCAGATCCAGCATGTTTCCCCCCGTGTGGGTAGGGCCATGAATTAGCTGGGTCAGGTCCATAGCTGTCATGGAAGCCATGAACTCCCGAGCCACCTCCGACGTCTCACCCACAGATGGAAGGTTGAAATCCCCCATGACCATAAGTCTAGGGGTTTCAACCGCCACCGTGGCGATAACGTTGAGGAGCTCGGGTAGGGCTGTTGCCATGTGGCAGGGAGCCAGGTATGTGATCAGGAAACCCAACTGAACCCCATGACCCCACTTCACAAGGAGGGACTCATAGCCGGCCGTCTGAGGAACTGTGGCCTCCCTCGGTCTCAGACCTTCTTTAATAACAACCACTACTCCCCCGCCCCTGCCCTGTGGCCTTGGCTGATGGAATGCAAGGAAACCTGGTGGGCACATTTCAACGAGGGGAACCCCCCCTCCTGGCCCAACCAGGTCTCCGTAATACCTGCCAGGTCCGCTCCCCCCTCGCAAATAAGATCACAAATGAGGGGGGCTTTATTTACTACGGACCTGGCATTGCATAACATCAGCCGAAGGACCGGGCCCTGAGGGTCTGTGCAACCTGGGGAACGGGTGGAGCCTTGGGGGCCGGAGCACACCACCGCTCGTAAGCAGCGGGTGTGCACTCCCCTAACTCGATATGGCCCCCTGCTCCCACCATATCTACCCCTCCCACTCACGGTAGTGATGTTCCAGGCGCTATCCGGACAACCTCTGGCTCCCCTCTTGACCCCAGGATCCCCTCCTCCCATGCCATGCTTCCTTGCCAGGCCTGCCCCTCCCCCTCCCCCTCCCCTCCCTCCCCTCCCCCTCCCCCTCCCCCTCCCCAGAACCCCTTAAAAATTTAGTTAATGACAATTTTAAAAAACCCCTTAGCCCCCTCTTGGCCGCATGCCACCTCTTGGGGTTCCAAAACCCGTCATCGAGGTAGGCCCTTGATAGAATAGAAGGCCAATCCTGCGAGAGGGGGGAATCTCGCAGGCCAAGAAGTTCAGCTGCCGAATACATATTGCCTCAAGAGGATAGGTGACCATATCCCCAGGTCTAGATAGAGAATAAAAAGTTCCAGGGGAACGCAAATACGATGGGGGCATCCAAAATCCAAGTCCCAGACCACTGTCCCCTCACAACAGTGGGCAGGGTCTCTTGCCAAGTCAACACAGTTCAAGGGGGATATAATCCAACCGCCCTCTCACAGTGGTTGGTCAGATGGTCAGTCCCCTCTAATGGTGAAAAGGCAGTAGTAAATCAGTGCTGGCTATCGAGCACAGTCCAAGGGGATTAAAGTCCAAAACCGCCCTCTCACGGTGGTTGGTCTGGTGGTCAGTCCCCTCTGCTGGTGAGATGGAAAGATACACTGGCTCCCATAGCAACCCCTGTGTAAATGACAATTCCCCAAACGACTGGAGGGGTGTGTGGCTCAGGTGGAAATAAGCCATAGTTTAGGTATCAGCGAGTCAAAAGGCTCAGATGGAAATGAGCCATAGTTTTGATGTCAGAGAGTCAGTATCAGAGAGTCAGTAAGGCAGGCAGCCGGTCCAAGATAGACAGAGTCCCAAAAGGGAACGATAGAAAATAGGGCGGAGAAATAAACCCCCATCCCCAGCCTCCATAATCATGATGGAGGCCTCCCAAAATTTACGGGGGAGCTGTCCCATCCACTGGGCAGCCCTCCTACAGGTCCTAGCCAATCCTGGACCGTGGATGTTTGTCTGCCACATTTCCTTGATGTCTCGGTGATCCCATCGACCGCAGCAGCCAGGCTAACAAAGCTAGCAGCGGGTGTTCCCCTCCCTACCATCGCCGGATGGCCGCCATTTCGGCTGTAGCAGCTGCAGCCAAAAATCGCCATTTCCTTTGCTGCTACCGCTGCCAGACTGAAAAGTTCTGGCAGCGTCCCAGAACTCACAAGGGAATCCAGCAATCCCTAGGCATCCAGAAGAAACCCCCGGGGCCTGAGGGGGACGCCGAGCAGCAATGGCCCCAGCAGATCATTGGCTGATGCCGCTCCAGCCTCAGAGAGCCTCCGGCTCGGGACGCCAACGCCACCGACGCCCAGCTGATACGGGCGGTGGGATTCGCCTTCTGGAATCTCGCTGACGCCGCCGATACCGCCACCGCCACGCTCTTCTTCCAGCTGCGACCGCGATGTCCTGGGGGGCAAACCTCCCCCAGCCGACTGGCTGAGAGCTCCCCTAGCCAGGCCACTAAAATAGCCCAGGAAGATACCAGAGATAGCAAGTTGAATCAGTGATGGGTTGCTCCCGGTTCTGTCCAGTTCTATAGAACCAGTAGTAAAATTGGCAGGAGACTCCACCCACCTGCCCAGATGTCATAAATGGCAAACTGTGCATGTGCAGAAGTGCGTGCATGTGCACGAACGAAGCAAGTGCGCGCGGCCCATTGCGAACCGGTAGTAAAGGTAAGTAGAGCCCACCCCTCAGTTGAATGCTACTGAATGTCTAACAAGACCAAGTGGAGTATATGGCATCCCTCAGATTCCAATGAAGTGTATCTATCATGAACAATGCTGTTTCCATTCTATGACCAGGCCTCATTTTTGTCTGAACTCTCAACATACAAGAAATAAATTAATTAATCATATTAGGAATGTAAATAAATCATTCTATTCTGTAGCTGGAGGCTAACACATTTTTTTTTCATTTCTAATGGTCTAAATCTTCTATTTCCTATATTAGCTGTTCAGTGAACTATTTTTTTAAAAACTTAAATTAGAAATAGATAATTTGCATGCAAAGTCACACAGCTAACAAATCTCACTATAAATTTATTGAGGTACATTTATTTATTTATTGAATTTATTTGCTATCCATCTCATAGCAAATGACTTACATATACCTCCAAACTTTGAATGTTTTGAACTTCTGAATTATGTGGTAAAATAAGGGATGTGTTGACAACGTTAAGCCTGATGCCACAAATAAAACCACTGCAAATAACTACTCAACTATGCAGAGGTCAAAAGCAGCCACCATTTTTTCAAATTCTTGTTTTTCAGAAGCTCTGAAGAACATTTTTCAAAATGTGCAATTTGCTTGACCTTACTCGAATTCTATAGAAAATTCATCTATGCTTCATGTACTTAACTTTCAAAATATATTTGGATTTCGGCTATGTCTCTTTGTTCCGGTGGAAAAAAAATATTCTAAAATTTGGTCCTCTGAAAGCACTTATATCAACAAAGCTTTGAGGGATGATTAATATTTTAGAGGACAGAGAATAGATTCAACAAATAGATGACTTTGAACCGAGAGCTGAAATGAGTAAAATGGAATTTAAATGTAATGTAAAGTAAAACACAAATATAGAATGGGAGAGCCCTGGCTTATCCATAGTAGCTTAGCAGTAGTATGTGTGAAAAGAATCTGGATTAAGTGCTTGTTAAGCATGTCTTGAGAATCATAGGAAGTAATTATTTTCCTGTACTTTGTCCTAGTCCGATTGTGTTTGGAATACTTAATCCTGTTTTTGGCACTACAGTTAAGAAAGGACAGTAACAAACTGAAATGAGGTCAGAGGAAAGCTACCAAGACTATGATAAATCTAAAACCAAGTTCTATCAGGATCAGTTAAATAAATGTGGATATAGTTTGCCTACAGAAGAGAAAGCTAAGGGCAGTGGTGGCATTCAGCCAGCTCTATCCAGTAGCGGCGGCTGAGGGTGGCTCCGCCCACCCACCAAGACGTCATCATGTCCTATTTTGATGTTCTGTGCATGCACTCGTGCTCACATTTGCGAACCCGAAGCGATGGTAAGTGAATACCCCCCCTGGCTAAGGGGATAGGTAATAACACTTTTCCAATATCTCAAATGGCTGCCATACAAAAGAGAGATCTGGGTTTCTCCAAGGGTAGGACCAAACCAATTGGTTAAAACTACAACAAAGTTGGTTCAAGTTAGACACCAGGAGGAATGTCTATGCCAGTGATGGCTAACCTTTTTGCCATCGTTTGCCAAAAGCGGGGGGAGCGGGGGGAGTCGTGGGTGCGTGTGCTCACATCCATAATTCAATGCGCCCCGCCCTCCTGTGCATGCGGACATGACCCCCCACACACTTCCCCCTGATTTTGGCATGAGATGGCACGGTGGGCCCAGTAGGCCCGTTTTCCCCCCTCCCCAGACTCCAGAGGCTTTCTAGGAGCTTGGGGAGTGCAAAAACAGCCTTCCCCAACCCCCCGGAGGCCAGAAACAGCCAGTTTCCCGACTTCTGGTGGGACCGGAAGGCCTGAAAATCAGTTGGCCGGGGCATGCATGTGTGCTGGAGCTAAGCTAGGGCAACACTTGCGTGCCCACCAATATGCTCCACGTGCCACCTGTGGCACCCGTGCCATAGGTTCGCCATCACGGGTCTATGCTGTTTATCACTGGAACAAGTTGTCACAAGTGAGATTTCCTTCACTGGATCTCAATGGTCATCTAAGAGAGAGGTTCTAGAACAAGGATGTCAAACTGGCGGCCCAAAGGCCGGATGCAATACATGCAGGCCACACCCACCCGGCTCTGCAAAGGTAAAAAAACCATCATGATCGAGTTTGACACCTGTGTTCTAGAAGATGTTGCATTGAACTACGGATTGAAAAAGATGATTTCTAAAGTTCTTTCCAATTCTGCAAACGTTTTGATCAAGTACTCAACTGAAAATGTTTTGCTTTGTGATTTCCCTCTTTTTTTTAATTGAAAAAGTTTTTAAAAGTTTTACAACAATTTCCCCCCCCCTCCCCAACCATCCCCCCCACAACTTCCCAGAGCAAATACAGGATATAAAATACAACTTAATAAAAACAGCTAAGAAAACTATCTATAAATTCAACTCCATCTCACACTTCTCATAATCTCATAATCATAAAACAATTACATGAAAAGAAAGCAAATCTTCTTTCTTCTTTTTCCATTTAATTTTACACAATTAATATCCATTTATAACTGAAGCAATTAGTAAAACAGTTCAATATTACATAATCCAACCTATCATTACTCAATTTAACCAATGCATACTTAGCAAGTTATTAACTCCATACAATTTAACAAAATATTTTATAAATCCCTAAATTTAAAGTAAGATATTATATAAACCCTTCCATCCTCCACTGTTAAACCATTAAGGTCCAGTTATAATTAAAACACTTTAAAGAAAACATTTTCTAACTAAAAAACAATAATCAAACCTCTTATTAGTTTAACAATACATATTAACAAATCATCTAAGAACATTATTTAATAGCTATATCAAGCATTTAAACCTTCTTCATACTAGATTAAACCAGTTCTTGATCTTCTTGATAGTTCACGTCTTCCAACAGTATTTAAGATGTCTTCATTTGCATCTACCCATCTAGATAAAAGATACTTCTTTATATAAAAACCCTCCGAGTGACTTTATATTTGTATACCAAATAATATCCGTCAAATCCAGCCAAAAACTAGATTATTGAGTTCATCAGTCGTATAGGGGAAACCACTAGGTCAGCTGCAATTGCCTTAGGCCCATAGTCCTTTTGCCTTGTGACTATTACCTTCAAACAGAAAGCTCCAATTTGCTATATTCAATAAGACTTCTACAATTACAATTAAGTCCAGTTTTGTTACAGTCTTTAATAGAATGTTCCAGATCACTCAGGCCAAGGCTTGCTTCACAACCCAAAATACCAGCATTGCAGTGATCTGTTTATTCTTCTCAAAATATTCCATTACAACTATAGATTGCCTCTCATCATCGCTCATCGCTTAGATAGCTGGCATTAAACTGTTGGATGTTTTCTTCCAAAGATTCAAAGTCTTTAAACACTTAAACAATACTTTTTAAGGACCATCATCTCACCAAGGAGGGTTATTTTCCTCGTCTCCAGTCTATCTTCCTAACTTTTTTACGAACTCTTTTCTTCACTCTAATTCCTCTGCCTTTTTTAACTCCAATATAATCTTGAATTTTTTGAAGTTGTTGTATACTACAAAATTTTTGCAAAACTGTAGCTTCCTCTGAAAACAGCTCTTTAACTGCAGGTAGAACTTAATAAAAAAAATTCGTGTAGCCAAAATCTCAACAGCTGTCAAAAATTCTTGCTCCTTATTTTGCAAAGCCTCCATTTTACTTTCCAAAAACACTGTAGGCTGTTCTATTTTTTTTTCTCCCAGCTCTTCATCCAACACCTCACTACTAGATTGCAACTCAGTATTTACATCTGTTTCATTGTTTCCAACTTGAAAAGCTTGAAAAAAGTATCAATTTTTTCCAGGAGAGCAGAGGTAATTGAATTCAGAGTTTCTTCAAAATCAGACCATATATGAGGGTTAATTAATCCTTCCTTGCTTTCAGAAAAACCAGCCATCTTGCCCCCCTTCTTCTTTCCCTTCCAAAAGGACAGGAAAAAAAGAAAAGAAAAAAGAATATCAGAAAGAAAAAAAAGACCCCTTGCAGTTTGTAGTTTATATTGCTGCTTCAATTATTACAATTATTTCTTTCTTGATTAATCCGCTTTTCAAAATAGAGTCTTGGGTTTCAAACAGGGACTTTATCAATAATTACTTTTAACTTTCACTTCTTCACGCCCCGTTGAAACTCAAACGCCATCTTGCTTTCTCTTTCTCCCCATAAAGAAATTTTTTTAGGAGAAGGTAAATCTCCTAAGGAAAAAAAAATACTTGCTGTTTTTATTCTTGCTGCTTGTGCTCCACCAGCTCGAGTCAAAGGTATTTATTTAAAGTGGGTTGCTGGGATGGCTGCAACATCTGGCTCTGCATAGGCGGAGACATCCAGGGTCCGGAGTGCTGACAGGCTTAGCGGGGAGCTCTCATCTTTGAGCACCGGATTATAAATAAAATCCGGTGCTCTTAGGGAGCTCTACCCCACACATCTACTCACTTTCCTCCCTCTTACCAGGGGGAAAGTTTCCAAACCGCAAGACAGCTGATTGTCGCTGTTCTTGAGGTTCTACGGACTCCTGGGTTGACACTTCAAAAAGAAGCGTCTAGCGATGTCGGCGGTCCCACCGGAAGCCGTGATTTCTCTGACTAGTTTGTATATCTGCTGCAAAAAAATATACAAGGAGAGGTGCTTGAAGAAATCACATTGTTTTTGTTTCTTTATGAATTCTGACGTAAACTAGGGGTGTCAAACTGGATTTTTTCAAGGGCAGAATCAGCATTGTAGTTCTCCTATGTAGGCTGGCTGCGGGGGGGAGATGGGATGTAGCACCCTACCAGCCAAAATAGGGTGCGGGGGGTGTATGCTCCGTGCATGCCCCCATGCCCCGTTATAGCCGGCAGGATGCTGCAGGAGGCCATCCAGGCTGAAAACGAGCCACGGGGGAAACACGCACCCCCCCACACCCCATTTTGGCTGCCAGAGGTACTGTGGGCTGCTCCTTTGCTTTTTCCAGTTCTGCAGGACAGATTTAAGCACCCCGGATGTAAACTAATATATGGATTGGAATATAATTGATTAATTGAAGTAATTTTCAGCTACTAGTAATCACATTGACGGATAGATATAATTATCCTTCCAATATTCTATCGCTCCAGGTTTGAAATTCAAAGTTGCCAAAAAGATGCATATTGTATCTCAGGATAAAGTTTACCAATAGGTGCTTCTGAATTTTTAGAGTTGAGTTAATTTTTATCAAGCAGATTGTTCAAAGATTGTTCTTAGAAAATATCTTTTGGCCAGAAAAAGAAACTATTGTGCAGATTTTTTTTCCCTGCAAATTTTGGAAGGGAACCGCCATTTTCCTCTGACAATGCACTAGAATGATTTTATATCTGGAACATTATAGAGATTGCTAAGTGATGAATAAATTGGTAATATAATTACTGTTGATACTGTTTGCGATAGCTATAAGGGGCAAAAAAACAAAAACAAAAACAAATTGCAAATACAAAATATATAAGAAAAAATGTTATGTTATCACAAATGCTTATGGGTCCCCACTCACAAAAACTATTGGGATAAATTCCTGAAAAAAAAAATGACTGAAATTCTTCCTGTCCCTTGTTTGTCAGTAATTTTTCCCATGCATAGAAAGGAGAATTTTGACGCCTTTAGAGATTTTAAATAAAATTAAAATTAAAAGAACCATTCAGAGCTATTTTTGTATGGTTGCTTTTTTAAGAAATGCAACTGGTAGTGCATAAAAAGATTAATACAATTGGTCCCGTAGGCAACTAGTACAGTTTGCACTTCTCCGTTTTTAATATTTTATTTTCAAGTTAAGGCGCTTACTGACCCCAATCCTATCTCTAAACCACTCTGTCTCTTTTTACCTTATTGCATATTTTCTTCTACCCGCTTATTCCACCATATACAAAACATATGAATGTTTTTACTCCCCAAGTTTACGTGCCACTTTCAGATGTTGAAATTGTTTCATTGGTATTCTGTCACAGCAACCTTGAGAAAAGCTCTTAGCTAGTCAGACAATCATTTGTTTCACAGTCCCCTCACAGCCTCCATTCACTCTTTAAAAGCACACCTACAATTTATGCGTGTACATGTGAACAATGATTGCACACACAGAATAGAATACAGAATTCCAGAGGTTGGAAGGGATCTTGGAGGTCTTCTAGTCCAACCCCTTGCTCAAACAGGAGACCCTATACGATTTCAGACAAGTGACTGTCCAATTTCTTCTTTAAAAGCTCCAGTGATGCAGCACCAGGGATGAAGTGCTCCCGGTTTGGACTGGATCACCCGATCCGGTAGCGATGGAGGCAGATGGTTCAGAGAACTGGTAGCAAAAATCCCTGCCACATTCCCATCCCCAGCTGAGAGGCGCGATCATCAGAGGCTTTTTTTTTTAATTTTTAAAAGCATTTTTTCTACAACCTCTTCGGCCGAAAAAATGCTTTTAAAAGTAAAAAAAAATGACCAAGCCCACTCAGTCACATTACCCCCCCAAGCCACGCCCACAGAACCAGTAGTAACAAATTTTACATTTCACCACTGCGCAGCACCCACAATTTCTGAAGGCAAGCTGAAGGCAAGCTGTTAATTGTTTTCACTGTTAGCAAAATTTCTCTTAGTTCTCTCTTTGATTAGTTTCCATCTATTGTTTCTTGCCTTGCCTTCTGGTGCTTTGGAAAATAGATTGACACCCCTCGTCTTTGTGGCAGCCCCTCAAATATTGCAATACTGCTATCATGTCTCCCCTGTCCTTCTTTTCACTAGACTAGACATACCCAATTCCTGCTCCCTAATCATCTTTGTTGCTCATCTCTGCACTCTTTCCAGAGCCTCAACATCTTTTTTATAGTGGGGTGATCCAAAGTGGATGCAGTATTCCAAGTGTGGTCTTAACCAGGGGTGGGCTTCAAAAATTTTAGCAAGGGGTTCTCTGCCCGGTTGCTAGGTGGGCGTGGCCATGGTGGGCGTGGTCATGGTGGGTATGGCCCTCCCTGAGCCTCCGCACGCGCCCTGCACTTACCTGCATCCAAAACAGGCAATGTGGGGACTCCTGGGCGGGGCAGGGCAGGGCAGGGAGGGCGAGGCCAGCCAGGAGTGGGATTTGGGGGTTCTCCGAACTACACAGAATCTTAGCCAGAGGTTCTCCTGAACCCCTGCAAACCCCCAGCAGCCCATCCCTGGTCTTACCAAGGCCTTAAGAGTGATAGTAACACTTCTTATGATCTTGATCACATGCTCAGATATGTGTGTGTGTGTTTGTGTGTGTGTGTGTATGTATGCATGTATATTTATGCATATATGTATAAATAAATGAAGGTTGGAATTCCAAGATTCAAACTGTTCATGTAGGAAATGCCTGTACTACTAGAATTCTAAAATATTAATGTTGAAATAAAACGGGACAAAAGCATTGTGGAGACACATACTTTCTTCTATTTTCCAAGAGTTCTAGTGAAATTATTGGAGAATTTTATATAAACATGTGATTCTTCCATTCAACTCTGCTGCTATTTTGCACTCTTAAGTAATTTAATAAAGTTAGGAGTAGTGTATATGCTCTTCTCCAATAAAAATACAGGAGCAGAATGGGGAAAATATTTGTCTCTGTGAGGATAGTAAAAGAACCCTTGTTTCCCAGATGGTTCTTATGTGAAAACTTTGAAGTGCTTCTTGAGGCTATCTCCTTCTATGTAATTGCATTCCAACATTCCTGGTTTCTGAGGATTCTAGCATTCAATATCCAGAATTGAGGCATGATTCTCTCACTTTCCCATTACAGAATGTGGCAAGACTCCTTCAAATCTAAGAAGTTTTTTCCAGTGGTATGTAACTAGCTAACTAAACTGAGTAAGCTATAGTAAGGTCTCACTGAATAATAGATAAACCCAGTGATGGGATTCAGCTGGTTCGCACCAGTTCAGGAGAACCGATAGCTAATTTTTTGTGCAGTTTGGCAAACCAGCTGAATAGCATGCCTCACCACACCCTTGCCTCACCCCTTCCCTCCCAGCCACTCCTCACATCGTGTGCACACGAGTGGCTAATTTGTGGCTCGGACAGTTCCTCCCCAAGCCAAACCTCCACCTCATCTGGGGCACAATTGCCTCCCCCTGCTTGCTCACTCCATCCTCCCAATATCGTAAGCTGCCAGGATTCTCATTCTCCAGGATTTCCAGGCAGATCTACTCAACTGGTTCCCTTGAAACTCTGCAGAGCAGGTACCACACTGAGCTTGGTGGATCTTCATAATAGAGGCCAGGTACGGCGAGGAGATGCTAGGTGAGGTGAGGTGCCCCTCTATGTGAGTGATGTTGAGTTGGCCATGCCCACCTAGTCATGTGCCCACCCAGCCACGCCTACCCAGTCGGTCCTTAGGGCAGAGAACTGATTGTTAAATTATTTGAATTCCACCACTGGATAAACCTATTGCATACCTTTGAATAGTAACATTAAATCTGTTTTCCAATCACCTTTAGAACGTATACAAATTCCTAATTCTGTTAGACCATCCATTTAGACCTGAATCTATACACACTACTAAAACTCTTGTGTCTGTAATCTTTAAAGAGGCAAAAAAAATTGCATCATAAGGCAATTTTTTTTAAACCAAGGTATCTCAAATAGGTTATCTTACAGAATGCATTCAAAATCCAGGATTCATGACTTCCATAAGACTGAAATCTGGCAAATGATATAAAATATTTTATGACATAAATATAATCATAAAGTGTGTTATGACAATATAAATTGTCATAAAGCATTTCTTGTGCTAATTTCTCTGATGTTTGACTGTGCTATACAGTCCAATATGGACTACTTCCAAGGCAGATATATCTCTGAATATTTACCTGAATTTTTAAAGAAATTACCAAGTACATTGGAAGCTCTTCAATTGTTGAAGGCATTGAGGAATCTGTTAAGGAAATATTTCTGAAATAATGGATTATGGATTGTCTAGTATCTCATTAAAAACTTGCTTGGCTCTGCAGTCCAGTCGAGCTGTGCTCCGACTAAAACAAGATAATAACAGACCTCTCATTTTATACTTCTATATAATCAGAATGTTCTGGTAAACATCTGATAAACCAGCCTACAGAGGTATAGCAGCTCACAAGAAACTCATAAAATGCTCTAAAACAGAGGTGTCAAACTCAAGCTGGTAGATGGATCCGGCCCATGGGATGCTTAAATCTGGCTTGTGAGGCTGGCCTGAAAATAGCAAAGGACCGGCCAATGGTGCCTCTGGCAGCAAAAATGGGCCGCAGGTGGCTGTGGGGACCTCACCCCACCCCACCCCATCCAACCCGTGGCCTGTTTTGCCCAGCAAAGTGCTGCAGGAGGCCAGTTGTCCTGTCTCCCCCGATTTCCCCCCTGGCCGGCCCACAGAGAACTACAATGCTGATCCAGCCCTCAAAGAAATGCAGTTTGACACCCCTGCTATAAAGGTTCTCCTTGATCTCTGAATGTGTGTTTGCTTGGTTGATTAAAATCCAGGGCTGTAACGATATAAACATAAATCAATCTTTGTTGTTCTCTAAAGCTTGGCTGTTATTTTCAGTTGTATGAAAGCAACTGAGCTACCATACAGCTGAAAATAACAGTCAAGTTTAAAGAATAACAAAGATTGATTTCTATTTTCATCATACGATTGTGTCTGCTAAAGTACAAAACTACTGATAACATTACAATATCAAATATGTTATATTTGTACAAGGACTATAAATTTAAGTTCATTTCAGTATATATTGGAACACTATATGAGTTGTTATGCTAATTAGATCCAGTAATTATTATTCTTATTTTCATTATTGCTGCATATTGTGACTTTCCTCTAGGACTTATTATTGGTTAAAATAGAAAAAGACATTTTAATTCACAACAATGCTGACAATTCATTCTTCTATGATCAAAAATTTTACTGATAATGTTATATGGTTCACATCATAAATTTGTCCATGAGCATCAAGAGCCATGTTGGCACAGTGGTTAGAATTCAGTACTGCAAGCTACTTCTACTGCCAGCAGTTTAGCAGTTTGAGTCTCACCAGCTCAAGGTTGACTCAGCCTTCCATCCTTCCGAGATCCATAAAATGAGAACCTAGATTGTTGGGAGCAATATGCTGACTCTATAAACCACTTAGAGAGGACTGTAAAGCACTGTGAAGCGTTATATAAATCTAAGTACTATTGCTATTGAATATTTGATGAAGGATTGGCATTATAGTCTTCACAATTAGTTTGTTGCATCTGATTGGAGGCCAGAGTATTTAGAGGAATACTGTATTTTTTTTAAAAGAATTGTTCACTTCTTTTGTGATATTTAGTTTAATGCTGAGTCTTTATTGACAAGTAATGAGACAATGTGCAAGGCAAGACTGTATACCTATTTATTACAGTCAATGGATATTACTGTTATAAATGTATATGTCCCAACTATAGACATAACAGTGGAAGATATTTAGGTATTCTTCAATTAATGGATGCTGCTAAACACAACCTTAAAAAAGATAACTGGAATGCAAAATTTGGAATAAAGGAAGAAGCTGGAATTACAGGAAGATTTGATTGGATAAGGGCAATACAGTAATGCAGAAAATAGATTAGTAACACTTTGTGAATATTGTTTTCTGTTCATTGATTACCTCGTAAGTATTAAATGGTCAACTTAGCTTCCAGTGAAGATTGTAAGACAGACCATGAATTAATTATTGGCCTCAGATACATAGCAGATAAGCTTAGAACTTTTAAGAGAGTAACAGCAAGATTGACCTCAAAGATGCTCAGTCAGAATATAAAATCAATGTAATTAACAGATTGATATACTCATGAAGATGAATGAATGAATGAATGAATGAATGAATGAATGAATGAATATGATTTTGTAGCATGTTTAACTCCAGTTAATTTCTGAGCTGCATAGGCTTCATTGGTAATTCAGCAACTTAAGTGTAACTCTTTTTTTCAAAGATCTGTTTTACTGGTCAATGGCCAAAATAAAATGACTGACTGACTGAATAAATAAATAAATAATTTTTAAAAACTCCAAGGAGCCACGTGAAGAAATGAGATCTCGTGAAAGCTGAAGCAAGAAAAAAAAAACTTCCCGTAATTTCAAAAATGGAAAAAATCCAAATAATTTTCAGAACAAGTAACCCAATGGCATAGGGCTATATATCCTTCTAATTGGTAAGAGACAGTGAAATTGTTAAGGCATTTTTAATCTTTAATCATTAAGATCATGTACAGCTAATAATAATAACTTTATTGTCATTGTATGTGTGTACACAGTATACCCATACAACGAAATTCGCTTAACACCCAAAGACCGGGTCCAACACATATAACATTCCCCAAACACACTCCCACCCTCCACAAATTCCCCATCCCTAAACCACTCAAACATCCACACAACAGACCAAGTAAAGCTGTCTAACAGCTCACTGATGGTGGCTCTTTAGTTCATTGTTGAGTGCAATTATAGCTCTGGGGTAAAAACTATTCAGAAAACGTGTGGTCCGAGTTTTAATTGTTCTGTATCTTCTGCCAGAAGGCAACAGTCCAAAAAGATTGTAAGCAGGATGGGAAGAGTCTCTAAGAATGTTATGCAACTTCCTCAAACAGCTATGATAGAGTGGTGGGTTTTCAATATTCTTACCACTGGTTCACCCCGTGCGCGTGCCTTCGACACATGCCCTTTGCTCGCTCATGCACCTTCCACACATGCGCCCAGCCTTGAAAACATGCTTAAATAGGAGGACATAGAGCTAGGGTGGGTGGGTAGGCCCACCCGCGATTTCCACTACCGGTTCGCCTGAACCTGTACAAACCGGCTGAATACTACCTCTGCTATGATATTAACCTTCTACTGCCAATTAAATATTCAAGAAGGAGTTTTTTCTTGAAGGAGGAAATGAAAGTGAAATAGTTATTCCACACAGCACATACACAAGTTAATCTTCGGTATACAGTAAGTAATGGTTGTATTATCCCCTATCCAAGTAATCTGCAGAATACACAGCTTTCAACGGCACACCATACGACATCAGCATTCTTTTGCTTCTCTTCTCTGTTTGAGCCAGGAAGCTGGACTGTAAGACACTTGGTGCCAAGCAGTCCAGCAATTTGCTGCTGCAAATCTTTTAATTCATATCCTTGACGTCTTAGGCTATACAGCTTTATCAAGGGAGAAAAATGAGTTGCCAGAATGGATAAATGTCCATTTACACTCTAAAAGACATAATGCAGCCACTTTCGCATCAACATTGTTCAAGTAATTTTCTGATCCTTTTCTTCGTATGAATTATTTTAGACATAAACATCTGACACAGGAGGATGCATATCCACAGTGTACGAGCTTCATTCTTATGTTAAAAAAAAGGCAGATAATTCCTTTACATGTTCTCTTCACACACACACATGCACACACACACCACACACACACACACACAAGCACACACACACACAAACACACACACAGAGGGGCGAGGGAGGGAGAGACAGGGAGAGAAGTTTGCAATTTTTCCATGGTATTAAGAAAATGGAGCAAAGTTCTTCTTCCTTAATTGTGGAGGTATTAGCTCTATTTCTTGAAATCTCTCCAGTTAAATAGCATTGCACAGAAAAGACGCAAAGAGGGGGAGGGGGGGAAATCCTGTCTTTGAAACTTCAGAGTGCCACTGCCAGTAGGAATATAACGATATTAAGATGAACAAAATAAAGATGTAGATATCAAAGATCTTGATATTAACTATCTTCTACTATTTAGACAAAGATATCTTGTAGGCCAGTATGCTATGGGAAGCCTTAAAAATATGTTTTGCTAGGATCATTATCATCATCAATCATCATTATCATTACCATTTGTGTTGGCTGTTAAACTCCATTAACTCAAAAAATGGAGGAAGAGAAATCATGTATTTCCATCTAGAATAGGATGGGATGGGATGGGATGGGATGGGATGGGATGGGATGGGAAGGGATGGGATGGGATGGGATGGGATGGGATAGGATAGAATAGAATAGAATAGAATAGAATAGAATAGAATAGAATAGAAT